>WAAF01016341.1:0-50000 GCA_013400475.1 Tricholaema leucomelas
AGCCCCAGGGCTCTCAGTCTCTCTCCACAAGGCAGATGCTTAGGTCTCCAGTCATCCTCGTGGCTCTCTGCTGGACTCTGTCCAGCAGGTTCCTGTCTCTCCTGAACTGGGGAGCCCAAAACTGGACAGGGTATTCCAGATGTGGTCTCAGCAGGGACTCAGCATCCCAGACCAGCGTGGAACAAATTATTTACATTTTAGCTTTTTATCCTTCTCAGCAAACCAAGAAGTGATACAAACCTCACCATTATTTTCTTTCCACAACCAATGATCTAATTTCTCTCATTAAAATATTCAATTAGCCTCAAACCAACACACAGTGTGAAAGGCAAACCCCTAAAATCTGCAACACTTTGCACTAGATCAGATCACCCAGAGCCACATCCAGCCTGGCCTTAAAAGCCTCCAACCTGCTTCAAAAAGAGCAGATCAAAACTATCAGTGTGAAATGCAACCCCCTGAAATCTGCAACACTTTACACTACATCAGATCACCCAGGGCAGAGTAGAGGGGCAGGAGAACCTCTCTGTCTCTCTTGACCTACTAGCCATAGCCCTTCTAATCCACCCCAGAATGGCATTGAACCTCTTGGCCACCAGAGCACATTGCTGGCTCATGGTCAACCTCCCATCAACCAGGACCCCCAGATCCTTTTCCCCTTCGCTGCCTTCCAACAGCTCAGTCCCCAACCTATCCTGCTCCCTGGGGTTGTTCTTTCCCAGGTGCCAGACTCTTCCCTTGCCCTTGTTGAATTCCATTCAGTTTCTCCCTGCCCACCCCTCCAGCCTGTCCCAGTCTGGCTGAATGGCAGCACAGCCTTTAGCTGTGGCAGCCACTCCACCCAGTTTGGTGTCATCAGCAAACTTGCTGACAGTGCCCTCTGTGCCCTCAGCCAGGTCATTGATGAATATATTGAACAGAACTGGTCCCAGTACTGACCCCTGTGGGACCCCACTGGTTACAGTACATATCAAAGTATTCTTCTTCATGCTGAGGAAAAATCTTGCTTTGAATAGAATCAATCAGGTTGGAAGAGACCTCCATGCGCATCCAGTCCAACCTAGCACCCAGCCCTATCCAGTCAACTAAACCATGGCACTAAGTGCCTCATCCAGGCTTTTCCTGAACACCCCCAGGGATGGTGACTCCACCACCTCCCTGGGCAGCCCATTCCAATGGCAAATCACTCTCTGTGAAGAACTTCCTCCTAACATCCAGCCTATACTTCCCTCGGCACAACTTGAGGCTGTGTCCCCTTGTCCTGTTGCTGNACACAGCACTCAAGGTGTGGCCTGAGCAGTGTTGAGTACAGGGGAAGAAGAACCTTCCTCGTCCTACTGGCCACACTGTTCCTGATACAGGCCAGGATGCCATTGGCCCTCTTGGCCACCTGGGCACACTGCTGGCTCATCTTCAGCCTACTATCCACCAGTACCCCCAGGTCCCTTTCCTCCTGGCTGCTCTCCAGCCACTCTGTCCCCAGCCTGTAGCATTGCTTGGGGTTATTGTGGCCAAAGTGCAGAACCCTGCACTTGTCTTTGTTAAATTTCATCCCATTGGCCTCTTCCCACCCATCCAGCCTGGCCAGGTCCCTCTGCAGGGCTCTTCTACCTTCCAGCAGATCAACACCTGCTCCTAGCTTGGTGTCATGTTTTTCTTCCACAAGCATCTGTAGGTGTTGCAATGTCTGCAGTGGAGCTGTGTTGGTGCATCCCAGCCTGACTGTTGCCTGCTCTCTTTGGCAGGTCAGCAAGACCGGAGCGGAGGGCGCCGTTTTGGACGAAGCTAAAAATATCAATAAGTCCTTGTCTGCTTTAGGCAATGTGATATCTGCCCTGGCAGAAGGAACTGTAAGTAATCCTGCTGTCTGTTGTTAAAGAATGCCTTTTTATTTGGCTGTGTCTTTGCCATGCTCATAATAAAATCAGCTTCCACTTCATTCTGGGGAGAAGGTAACGTTATCCGCAAAGCGGTGATGCTTTTGCTCTTCTGCTGAAGCAAAGAAACTACTTCTCAGTGATTTCACTCCAGTGCTTCTCCAATCTCAGCACAATCAAAGCCATTACTCCTCAGCTTCAAACCCACTAAACCTGTCGTGGTCAGCTCATGTTGTCTCTCATGAAAATGTTGCTTTGGTCTCCTCTCTCTCCTGCTGTTGCTTAGAAAACCCACGTTCCCTACCGAGACAGCAAGATGACCAGGATACTTCAGGATTCCCTTGGTGGCAACTGCAGAACCACCATTGTCATATGCTGTTCTCCTTCTGTCTTCAATGAAGCAGAAACAAAGTCAACCCTGATGTTCGGCCAGCGGTGAGTCCCACTTGGCCTACACTTGGTGTGGTAGTCTGAGGGATCCTGGGTCTCCCTTAACAAAACCATAGGAACCTGCTTGTTCCAGGTGATTTAGTTGAAGCAATTAATCATAGAATCACAGAATCATAGAATCACAGAATCAGTCAGGGTTGGAAGGGACCACAAGGATCATCTAGTTCCAGCCCCCACTGCCATGGGCAGGGATGCCTCACACTAGATCACGTTGCCCACAGCCACATCCAGCCTGGCCTTAAAGACCTCCAACCTGCTTCAAAAGAAGCAGATCAAAACTACCAGTGTGTGATGGGTTAGGAATTTCTCAAGTTCACAGAATTGTCAGGGTTGGAAGGGACCACAAAGATCATCTATTTCCAAGTCCCCAGCCATGGGCAGGGACACCTCACACTAGATCAGGCTGACCAGAGCCTCATCCAGCCTGGCCTTAACACCTCCAGGGATGGAGCCTCAACCACCTCCCTGGGCAACTCATTCCAGGCTATATATGCTCTTGTAAATATAAACTTCCAATCACTGTGCAGTATCCTTGTTCTTACTTCTGAAAAGGAGTAAGAGGCAGTTAGTGCCATGGTGGAGTTAATGAGAAGGGTTAGGTGATAGGTTGGATTCGGTGATCCTAGAGGTCTTTTCCAACCTGGTTGACTCTGTGATTCTGTGAAGAGTCATTTGTGTCCTCCAATCCTGGGTAGCTCAAGGCCTCAAACCGGGACACTTGGATTCTTCCACATCTTCTCAGTGATGCCCAGTGACAGGACAAGGGGCAATGGGTGCAAGTTGAGGCATAGAAGGTTCCATTTGAACCTGAGGAGGAATTTTTTCCCTGTGAGGGTGACAGAGCACTGGAGCAGGCTGCCATGGGGGGTTGTGGAGTCTCCCTCTTTGGAGATATTCAAGAACTGTCTGGATGCATTCCAATGTGATCTGCTCTAGGTGATGCTGCTCTGACAGGGAGGTTGAACTGTCTGAGCTTTGGAGGTCCCTTGCAACCCCTGACACTCTGTGGTTCAATGATTCCACATGTTCCCAGCTAGCCCTGCCAAGGGAAGTGACATGAGCAGGTGATTTAAAATAAGGAGATTGTGCTTTCTGCAGCTGTTTGAAAGTAATCCTGCAGAATTTAGGAGGGAACTGTTTCTTCATTCCCTGTGGTACCAGAAAAGTAAATGTTAATGTTGGCTGGCAGCTGCACCACTTAGAAGCTGTGATCATTTCTCCTGTAGAGAATACAAAGCTTTATTGTTGCTCTTTGAAACATTCTGGGAGTGAGAATGGAACTGGGCAGTCTTCTCTAGGCTGACTCAGTGGAAAACATAGAGGTTTGCTCTATCTGATACTGCTCTTGGTGCTTTTAAGCTTAGATGAGGCCTTGAGCAACCTATTCTAGTGGGAGGTGTCCCTGTGTATGGCATGGGGTAGGAACTGGATGAGCTTTGAGGTCCTTTCCAACCTAAACCATTCTGTGATTCATATTTCCTCCTTGAAATGCAGCTCAGAGATTGTTGTTAGAGTTGTAAAATATATATATATATATATAAAAACCATTAAGAAAATTGAAGGCTGTGGAGACAGTGTGATAAGGACAACTTTGGTAGGTTATTGTGATAGGTCAGGCAGTTTTCTGTGATTGAAGGATCTTAAGTCCCCTGAAACAAACAACGATGAAGTAAGTGTGGGAAGATGGATTGGGTTGGAAGGGATCTTAAAGATGATCTGTTTCTGACCCCCAGGGACACTTCCCACTAGCCCAGGTTGCTCAAGGCCTCAACCAACCTGGCCTTGAACACTTCCAGGGAGGGAGCATCCACAGCCTCTCTGGGCAACCTGTTCCAGTGTCTCACCACCTTCACTGGAAAGAATTTCTTCCTAATCTCTAGTATAAATCTGCCCTTCTCAAGCTTCAATCCATTGCTCCTCCTATCACCACAAGCCCTTGTAAAAAGTCCCTCATAGGCCCCTTTCAGCTAGTGGTCTTTAGCCTCTATTTTCTTCAGTAACAGTGGAGTCATTTGAAGGGATTCAGCAGCTGAGCAGCAAAGATCAAATCTCTGTAACCTTTTAATTCAGACTGATTTGTTTGGTTTTCCTTTCTAAATGTGGATTTGCTGGAGCAGATGCTCTGCATTGTTTTCTGCTTGCTGGACACTTTCTAGTGCAGTTGTTTAGGTTTAATTGGAGCTAAGCACTTTGATGATAAAGTGGTGGTGGTGGTTGTTAGAAGGATTTAAATTTGGTGATGTTTTTGCCTGGAGTTGCAGTAACTCCTGAGCTTGCCTGCAGTGGCACAGGCATGAGTACAGGCTCCCTTGCAACTGAGAGCTGTAAGCAGTTACATGGTGGTGATGAACTGTTCTCCTCCTTCCACTCCCAAACAGGTATTTGAAAGCAGTTTGGCTCTCCAGAAGTTTCCATATCTCAGTTTCACTGCATTAACATCCTTCACACTGTGAAGCTTGAATCACAGCTGAGATTTGTTGCATTTGATGGAGTTAAAGGCATGGTTGTTAAGGATCACAGGCTCACAGGATGTCAGGGGTTGGAAGGGACCCAAAGAGATCATCAAGTCCAACCCCCCTGCCAGAGCAGGACCATGCAATCTAGCTCAGGTCACACAGGAACACAGCCAGACAGGCCTTGAAAGGCTCCAGAGGAGACTCCATGACCTCTCTGAGCAGCCTGTTCCAGTGCTCTGGGACCCTTCCAGTCGAGAAGTTCCCCCTTGTGTTGAGCTGGAACCTCCTGCGCCGCAGCTTCCATCCATTAAGGGATGAAGCATGCCCACAATCAGAGGCTGGTGTGGAGCACTCTGTGGTGGGTCTCAGGCCAGGAGGAGCTGTGAGATGACAATTAGCTAGCAGAGCAGTGAGTTCTTAATCCCAGAACAGGTTCCAGAGCTGCTCTTTTTGAAGGAATCTGAAGAGGCAGATCCGTCTCTGCTCCAAGCCACTGGCTGCTGAAGTTTGATAGGGAAACATTTCTTCTGAGGCTTCTAACAAGTAACAGCTTTGAGGGAAAAAAGAATTGTGGAGTAGCACTTCAGCAAATAAATTGTAGGTGTTTAGTAGTTTCCCTTTGTGTCCCTGTTGTCTTGAGATAAACCTTGCAGAGCAACTGACACCTGCTTTTGTCACACACAGAGCTAAGACGATCAAGAACACAGTGTCTGTGAACCTGGAGCTGACTGCGGAGGAGTGGAAGAAAAAGTATGAGAAGGAAAAGGACAAAAACAAGAGTCTAAAGAATGTTATCCAGCATCTAGAACTGGAACTCAACAGGTGGAGAAATGGTAAGTACCAGAAAATGGCAATGAGAACAGCTCTTAAATCACAGAATCATGGAATCATAGAATCAGTCAGGGTTAGAAGGGACCACAAAGATCATCTGTTTTCAGCCCCCCTGCTATGGGCAGGGACACCCTACCCTAGATCAGGCTGCCCACAGCCTCATCCAACCTGGCCTTGAACATCTCCAGGGATGGGACCTCAACCACCTCCCTGGGCAACCCATTCCAGGCTCTCACCCAACCCATTCCAGGCTCTCACCACTCTCATGCTGAACAATTCCTCCTCACATCCAATCTGAACCTACCCACCTCCAGCTTTGCTCCATTCCTCCTAGTCCTGTCGCTCCCTGAGAGCCTAAAAAGAAGGCTGGAGCCAGGCTCTGCTGGGTGATGCCCAGTGACAGCACAAGGGGCACTGTGTGGAAGCTGAGGCATAGGAAGTTCCATGGAAACAAAAGGAAGAATTTTTTTCCCTGTGAGGGTGACAGAAGACTGGAACAGTCTGCCCAGGGCGGTTGTGGAGTCTCCCTTTCTGGAGATTTTCAGGACCTGCCTGGACATCACCTGCCTGTGATTTTGTCTAGGTGATCCTGCTCTGGCAGGGGGTTGGACTGGCTGAGCTTTGGAGGTCTCTTCCAGCCCCTGACAGTCTGTAATTCTATGATTCTTTTGTATTCCATATATTAAAAAACTGAAAGCCCAAATAAACAAAGCACACAAACAGCTGAAGAAGCCACAAACCAAGCCCTAGCCCGAATCACAGAATCAGAGTATCTCTTAGATTGGAAAAGCCTTTCAAGATCCTCGAGTCTAAGCATTAGTTGCACACTGACAGGTCCTTGGCCAAACCAAACCCCTCAGCACAACATCTCATCACTGTGACTCGCTATGGTTGGAAAGGACCACCAGCATCAGCCAGTCCAACCTTCATTCTAGCATCCTTCAGCACTAGACCAGACCTCAAGCACCACAACCACTCTCCTTTTAAACACCTCCAGGGATGGCGACTCCACCACCTCCCTGGGCAGCCTGTTCCAGTCCCTGACCACCTGCTCAGGAAAGAACTTCCTCCCAACATCCAACCTACACCTCCCCTGATGCAACTTGAGGCCATTTCCTCTTGTCCTGTCATCAGTAACTGGGGAGAAGAGGTCAGCTCCAGCCTCACTACAGCCTTTTAGGTAGTTGTAGAGGGCAATAAGGTCCCCTCTCAGCCTCCTCTTCTCCAGACTAAACAACCTCAGTTCCCTCAGTCTCTCCTCATAGGTCATGTTTGCCAGACCTCTTCCCATCCTCATCACCCTTCTCTGCACTTGCTCCAGCACCTCAATGTCCCTCCTATACTGTTGTGACCAAAACTGGACACAGTACTCGAGGTGTGGTCTCACAACCCAACCTTTTCATCCTGAAATCCCAGCAAGCCCTCAACAGTAAACCCCTGCTTCTTTGGAGTCATTTTTGTTTCATCAATTGCTTGCCATCCTCCTGTTGCTGCATCTTGCAGTTCAGGAGTGTGTCTGTCACTCCTGCCAACCTGGAGCAGCCAAAGCCAGAACAAATCTGTGATTTGACTATTAGTCACCATTTGTTTCGCTCAGCCAAGTTTGCTTTTGAACATCCTGGGTAAAATCACTACTTGAAGGATAATAACTGACCTTTATGGGGGCAAAAAAACCCACCTAAACCAAAATTGCTTACTGCTTTCAGCTGCCTGTGCTGTTTGCTTGCCTTTCAGATGAGATCCTTACCTAATGATTGTGCTCCCTGCCTTTCTCTGGAGAGTTCAGCCTGGGGAATCTTTCCATTATCAGCACTGAGCAATTGCTATGGAGACACTGGGGCTGCTGGTGGTGTTGAGGAGTGCTGGGGCTTCGTAACCTGCTCATCTTCTGCCTTTTTCATTCTCTGTTTGCTGATTGTGATGACTTTAATTTCCTTCTCCCTTTAGAAACCCCTCACTTCTCTATGTGTAAGTGAGCCTTACAACGTGCTGCCTCTGTTGTTTTGTCTCCCTAACGCACACCTCCTCACCCCCCTCCCTCTATCCTGCCTTCATCACTCAGCAATACATCCAATCCATTTCAAATAGTATTGATTTCTTCTCTGACCTCCTGCAATTGCTTTGTTTGGAAGGAGATTCAGTCGAAGGAAGCTCTTTACAAATGAAAGCATGGCAGAAATTGCATCTGGAATATGAAATGTGGGATGGATGCATAAATATTCTGCTGGGGTAGCTTATGCCATAAAATTTACAAAAGAATAGCCAAGATGAAATTGTAGCAGGGAATGGGTGTGCCCAGCTCTCACTGCAGCAGGATTTCAGCATCCTTGTATCCAAGTGCCTATTGACAAGGTCTTGTATTGACAGGATGAGGAGGAATGGGTTTAAACTGGCAGAGGGGAGATTGAAACTGGATGTTAGGAGGAAGTTCTTTTCAGTGAGGGTGGTGAGACACTGGCACAGGTTGCCCAGGGAGGTTGTGGATGACAGAAGCACAGAATGTGATCTTTGATTAGAGACATTGAGTTGCCAGTAGGCTTTAGATTGATCTGCAGGTTTTTTTTCCTCCTTCCTTACACTCCTGTTAATCCATGCAGCTAATCCCATCTATAGAGGGCTTGAGTGAAAGGGGAGTCAGGAGTTCAGGGCTTTAATGAGAGCCATTCAAACTGCTGCTGGGTTTCTAACGAGGATGGCAAACCTTCCACATCTACTTCTACCTCTCATTTCTATGTGTGACAGTTGCCTGCTCAATTTTGCTGGGTCCCTCTCAGCAACCCTGAAGGGCCATGCCTTGAATAAGCCTCTCTGTCAGACAGTAATGCCCTCTGATTATGTGCCTGCAGGAGAAGCTGTGCCTGAAGACGAACAGATCAGCGCCAAGGACCAGAAGAACCTGGAGCCCTGTGATAACACCCCCATTATCGACAACATCACACCAGTTGTTGCCAGCATCTCCACAGAGGAGAAGCAGAAATACGATGAGGAGATTGCCAGTCTCTACAGACAGCTGGATGATAAGGTGTGGACATGTGGTTTGACTCCATTCTCTGGGTGGAAATGCAAAGACTAAGACAAAATGGGTGCCTGTGGGGGGGGTCTCGATTTCTTTAGCTCTATGAGCTGCAAATACCCCAAGGTTCAAAACACTGTCACTGCATAAAGCCAGATTAAGTCCAGGGGAGGGCAACAAAGCTGGTGAAGGCTCTGGAGCACACGTCTCATGAGGATCAGCTGAAGAACTGGCATTGATGAGCCTGGAGAAATGGTGGCTGAGGGGAGATCTTCTGGCTGGAGCCAGGTGGGGATCAGTCTCTAATTCCCAAGTGTTGATATGTTGGAAGGTAGGAGAGCCCTGCAGAGGAACCTAGACAGGCTGGATGGGTGGGCAGAGGCCAGTGGGATGAAACTGAACAAGACCAAGTGCAAGGTTTTGCATTTTGGCCACAACAACCCCAAAGCAGTGCTACAGGCTGGGGACAAAGTGGCTGAGAGCAGCCAGGCAGAGAGGGACCTGAGGGTACCTAGCTGAAGGTGAGGCAGCAGTGTGCCCAGGTGGGCAGCAGAGCCAATGGCATCCTGGGCTGGCTCAGGAGCAGTGTGGCCAGCAGGACAAGGGAGGTTCTTCTGCCCCTGGACTCAGCACTGCTCAAGCCACACCTTGAGTGCTGTGTCCAGTTCTGGGCTCCTCAATTCAAGAGAGATGTTGAGGTGCTGGAAGGTGTNATTGTCTAGGGCTGGGTGCTAGGTTGGAGTGGCTGAGCTTGGAGGTCTCTTCCAACCTGCTTGATTCTATGATTGTATGAAATGGCCTCAAGTTGCAGCAAGAGAGGTGTAGGTTGGATCTTAGGAAAATTTCTTTGTTGAAAAGGTTGTCAAGCCCTTGACCAGGCTGCCCAGGGCCCTGATGGAATCCCCATCCCTGGAGGGATTGAAAAGCTTTGTAGATGTGCTGAGGTCTGTGGTTTAGTAGTGACCTGGCAGTGCTGGGTTAATGGCTGGACTTAATTTTAAGGATCTTCTCCATCCTAAAGAATTTTGTGGTTCTCTGTCAGTTTTCTGCTTGTCTTTCCTCTGCAGATAGTGCTTGGGGAGCATTCTCTATGAGATCAATGCCAGGTTTGTCTTTAAGTTCTCAGGACAGAGATTTCAGCACTCCCTTTATGTGCTGATTTTTGTGCTGACTTTTGTGAATGCCCTCAGCAAACTGTGACACCATGTTGGAGTCACAGGAAGAAAGCAAAAAGGGAGACCATGGCTTAGTATTTTTAATATACTGATTATGGATTAGAATTTTAAGGAATTTTTGGGTCTCTTTGGTTGGTGTTATTTCAGCTGTGAACACTGCTTGGAGTGCAGGTGGCTTCTTTATTTATTTATTTGCACAGCTTGAAATACATCATTGGCACTTAAAGCTAGCAGCAGTACATTTACCCAGCACTTGCCATTAATAGCTTCAGCTTGTGTGAAGATAAGAAGTAGAGTGGGGGGAAAAAAAGGCAGATTAAAACTGTTGACCATTATGGATGAGAGCAGCTGGCACTTGATAGATTGGTTTCTGATGGCAGATACAGCTATTAGCTTGTTTGTCAGGGAAACACAGAATATCAATTGACTTTGATAGGGTAAAAAAGCAGCTCTTTAGCTCTGGTGAGTTCCTTTGGAGAAGCATATCCATCTCCAGAGCAGAGATGTCTCCATCCCTGCAGGTATTGCAGAGTTGTGTAGTGCTTAGGGATGAGGGTTAGTCAAGGAATGGGCTGCCCAGGGAGGTGGTGGAGTTGCTGTCCCTGGAGGTGTTGAAGCCAAGCCTGGCTGGGGCACTTAGTGCCATGGTCTGGTTGACTGGATAGGGCTGGGTGCTAGGTTGGGCTGGATGAGCTTGGAGGTCTCTTCCAACCTGCTTGATTCTATGATTCTGTGACTTGTCAGTGTTAGGCTTGATGATTGGACTCTCTGACCTTAAGGAGCTTTTCCAGCCTAAACAATTTTGTGGCTGTGTGAGATGGGATTGATCAGGTGCTGTGCTTGGTAGGCCTCCTGTGGTATTCTGGAGGAGGACTCCCAGGGTGGAGTCTATAGTTGGTTCTCCTCTCTATTTAAGATGAGTTCCTGCCCATAAGGATGCTGTCAATAAGCAAGTTGAATCATTTCACAGAATCACAGAATTAAGCAGGTTGGAAAAGACCTCTAGGATCATTGAGTCCAAACTATCACCTAACCCTTCTAACTACTAAACCCAGTCTCCTCTTAAACACCTCCAGGGATGGTGACTCCACCACCTCCCTGGGCAGCCCATTCCAATGCCAATCACTCTCTCTGCCAACAACTTCCTCCTAACATCCAACCTGAATCTGCCCTGTTGCATCTTGAGGCTGTGTCCTCTTGTTCTGTCACTGGGTGCCTGGAAGAAGAAACCAACCCCACCTGGCTACAACCTCCCTTCAGGTAGTTGTAGACAGCAATGAGGTCTGCCCTGAGCCTCCTCTTCTCCAGGCTGAGCACCCCCAGCTCCCTCAGATGCAGTGCAGTCGGATGCCTGACTCTGCGCTCCCCAGCGGTGTTTTCTTCAAGAGCTCTGCTGGAGGAGGGAAATAAACATTCTGCAGTGGAGGGGTACAAGATCTGTGTTGTGCTTTGAGCTTCCTCTTTTATCCAGGCAGCTCAGAGCCAGCTGCAAATCGTAGCTGTTATAAACCTATCTGTAATGATCTCTCTTCAGCTGAAATCTGGGACAGAGTAAGAGAGCAGGGAGTGGGGTGGATGCATTTGAACGTCTATAAAGCATCAGATGCATTAGCAAAGTCTCCTGCAAGTTATCAGGTGCAACTCTGACCACATCAGTTTCTTGTTTGAACACCTCTACTTGGAAACCTCTGCATTTATGCATTGCTCCTACCAGGTAGCTCTGTGTGTTTATAACACTCAACTCTGCACCCATGGCATCATCCTTCCTCCTTTTCTAGAAAGGAGAAACAAAAATGACCAAGTAAGAACTCTGAAAAAAGAAACTCAAACTCTTGCAACTCTATTTCATTGCAGGATGATGAGATCAACCAGCAGAGCCAGCTGGCAGAAAAACTGAAGCAGCAAATGTTGGATCAAGAGGAGGTAACCAAAAAATCCTTATTTAGTGATCGTGTTGCAGTTATTGTTGCTCATATTAACTGGCTAAAATTCAGTAGGGAAGAGAAACCTGTGTCACAGCTAAGTTTAAGCTTCAAATGTCATAATATCCTCCAAAGGTGCTTTAAGCCTTAATAACTCCTTACAGCAGCATAGCATCCTGCTGGGAAGTGATGCTGGAGGTACCAAGGTAGGAGCCTGGCCAAGGTTTTTCACTTGCACCATGTTTGCCAGTATGTCTGTACCTTTTCAGGTATCCAGACACTCTGGACTGCAGGTGGTTACAGATTTCCTAGTCTGACAGCATAAAAATTGGTAATAAATTACTGCTCTTCATTATTTTGACAATCAGAGACAGTAGTGAGGAAAAATCTATGAGCCTGGAAAAATTGATTATTGGTCCTGCCACTGATTTGCTTTTCAATCTTGGATTGCTCAATTCAAACGTTTTACTTCATTGTTTCTGTCCATCAAATGAATGTTTATTGGTTTTCAGGTAGGAAACATAAGCCCTAAACCTACATTCAGGTCATTTTCCACTTGTTTATGAGTGGGTTTGAGGATGCAATACCTGGCAGCAGCAGCAAATCACCGAGTTAGAATCATAGAATCAGTCAGGGTTGGAAGGGACCACAAGGATCATCTAGATCCAACCCCCATGCCATGGGCAGGGACACCCTACCCTAGAGCAGACTGGCCAGAGGCACAGACTTGCTGTGGTATTTCTCAGAAGGTGTTTTTATGCTGGTTTTCAATTGTGGGAAATGCAGAAGGACCCATTCAGAGCAAGAGCAGAGTCCTAGTGGGAGAGCTCACCCATCATCAGTGCTCCGAAACGTTGGTCTGGCTCTCTTTGGCCGTAGCACTCTCTCTCTCAGCTGCCCAAATCACTTCAACTGGTGTTCAGCATTATGCTGGCTGCTTTTTTTTTAGGGGGTGGGTGTGAAGCCTCTCTTATAAATGAAAAATTATTCTGCCCGTGTCTCAGTCCTTATCCAAGCTCTCAGAGGGTTTAGCTGCTTAAGGTTTAGCTCCTTAACAGGGAGAGAACAGAGTATAAAAATGTCTGTTACTCATCACCCAGGACTTACCTGCCCCCTTCAGGGACTTACCTCACTGCAAGAATGATCAGCTTTAGGTCTTTATTCACCTACCACAGTTTTCCTTTGATTCCTCTATTGTGTTCTACACATGTCTGTGGCTTCACAGGCCTGTGTCTAGTGGAGTCCCACAGGGGTCAGTACTGAGACGAGTTCTGTTCATCGATGACCTGGCTGAGGGCACAGAGGGCACTGTCAGCAAGTTTGCTGATGACACCAAACTGGGTGGAGTGGCTGCCACAGCAGAAGGCTCTGCTGCCATTCAGCCAGACTGGGACAGGCTGGAGGGGTGGGCAGGGAGAAACTGAATGGAATTCAACAACGGCAAGAGGAGAGTCTGGCACCTGGGAAAGAACAACCCCAGGGAGCAGGATAGGTTGGGGACTGAGCTGTTGGAAGGCAGCGAAGGGGAAAAGGATCATGGGGGTCCTGGTTGATGGGAGGTTGACCATGAGCCAGCAATGTGCTCCAGTGGCCAGGAGGGCCAATGCCATTCTGGGGTGGATTAGAAGAGCTGTGGTGAGTAGGTCAAGAGAGGTTCTCCTGCCCCTCTACTCTGCCCTGGTGAGGCCATATCTGGAGTGCTGTGTCCAGTTCTGGGCCCCCCAGTTCAAGAGGGACATAGAACTGCTTGAGAGAGTCCAGCACAGAGCCACAAAGATGATGAAGGGAATGGAAGATCTCTCTTATGAGGAGAGACTGAGGAGCTGGGGCTGTGCTGCTTGGAGAAGAGGAGACTGAGAGGTGACCTCAGCAATAAAAGATGTGCAGGGTGAGTGGCAGGAGGCTGGAGCCAGGCTCTGCTGGGTGATGCCCAGTGACAGCACAAGGGGCACTGGGTGGAAGCTGAGGCACAGGGAGTTTCATGTAAATATAAGGAGGATTTTTTTTCCCTGTGAGGGTGGCAGAACACTGGCACAGGCTGCCCAGGGGGGTTGTGGAGCCTCTGGAGATATTCAAGACCTGCCTGGATGTGTTCCTGTGTGATATGCCCTAGCTGATGCTGCTCTGGCAGAGTGGTTGAACTGGATAAGCTTTGGAGGTTCCTTCCAGCCCCTGACATTCTGTAACTCTGTGATTGACAAAATAGCAGGATTTGATACCTCCTCAGAAACATTAATTTACACCATCTCACTTCTCCCAGCTTTTTCACACCAGTGTCCTCAGTAAATCTTCTTTTCCCCCTCATGTTTTCTCTCATGTCTTTATATTTTTGGGGTGATGTGCATTCCTTTCTTCATGCTTGATATTTGCACTGCTCTATTCCCCACCCTCTTTGTTCCATAATCCCTATCACATCTGGCAGTAGAATTCAAGTTTTCAGTGTCCTCTAATCCCAACCAGTTTTCCTCCCCTTTTTTTATTTGCCCATTATGATTTAGCTTTGCTGACTGCCTGAAGCCTCTGCAGCTGGCATTGCTTGTGCAGGAGGTTCAGCTGCTTCATCTGAGAAAGCTTGTCCAGCTCTTCCCTTTCTCCTCTTTTTGGGTTTTCCCTTTCTCCTCTTTTTGGGTTTTCTCTTTCTCCTCTTTTTGGGTTTTCTCTTTCTCCTCTTTTTGGGTTTTCCCTTTCTCCTCTTTTTGGGTTTTCCCTTTCTCCTCTTTTTGGGTTTTCTCTTTCTCCTCTTTTTGGGTTTTCCCTTTCTCCTCTTTTTGGTTTCTCCTTTAAGGGAATGGAATTAATTTCCCAAGGTTTTGTGTTTCTCATGTAAGCTTCACCTGCGCTGCGGGAGCGATGTACCTGCTCTGTCTTAGAGCTCTGATTAACTCCCTGATCTATTAGCTGCAGAGCAGCTGCCTCACTCTGCTTCCCCCTAATTAACCAGAGGACTTTTTTCTGCTTGATTAAGCTAGCAGGTTAATTATAAATCCGAGGCCTGCTGCAGATGGCACTGTGCTGATACTGATATCTTCTGGTTCCTTTTCAGGTTTCTTAGGGGTGTGTTTTGCGGGGGGACTGTTCTGACTCTTCCACCTTGTGAACAGATCCATCCTCTCCTTCCTTTTGTTTCCAGCTGATGGCTCTAATGCTTTATTAACAGCCTTTTAAAACCCTCTGTGTATTTTCTTCCACGTGGCATCACCTTCTGGGGAGCTGTGTTTATGCTCTAGGTGGTACCTAACACTTTCCCATTGCTGGGAGTCACAGTAATATTCACACAGAACATTTCCCAAGTAAATGTAAATAATAGTTCCATCTGTGTTGAGCAGAAAAGATTATTTGAAGCTATTTGGTTGGTTAAATATTTACATGCCATCTGGCTGTGGCATTTCACTTGGGTTTGTCAGTAACGTGAGTGCACTTCAGAGCCTCCAGCAGCACCAGGCAGAGAAATTTCCCTTACATCTGAATCCTCCCTTCACCACTTTGGGCATTTGCCAGCCTCTGAAGCTGCTTGCTTGGATTCCTATTTTCCATTAGCCAAAGCCAGCAATGTCTTCTCTGACATTTCTATGGAGGTCCCTTCCAACCCCTAAAATCATAGAATCGGTCAGGGTTGGAAGTGACACAGAGATCATCTACCCCCCTGCCATGGGCAGGGACATTCTCCCTTTAGCTGATCCATTTTTGAGAGGTGTTTCTCTTTCACTTGGAAGTCTCACACTCAACTTCATCGTGGCCTGGGAGCAAGTGGGCAGAGGTGGGACAGGTCAGCAGACAGGTCACCAGTGGTGTGCCCCAGGGATCAGTGCTGAGCCCAGTCCTGTTCAGTATCTTTACTGATGATCTAGACCAGGGGATTGAGTCCAGCATCAGTGAGTATGCAGATGACACCAAGCTAGGAGCAGCTGTGGATCTGTTGGAGGGTAGGAGAGCCCTGCAGAGGGACCTGGACAGGCTGGATGGGTGGGCAGAGGCCAATGGGATGAGATTGAACAAGGCCAAGTGCAGGAATCTACACTTTGGCCACAACAACCCCAAGCAGCACTACAGGCTGGGAACAGAGTGGCTGAGAGCAGCCAAGCAGAAAGGGACCTGAGGGTGCTGGTAGAGATTGGCTGAAGATGAGGCAGCAGTGTGCCCAGGTGGGCAGCAGAGCCAATGGCATCCTGGGCTGGCTCAGGAGCAGTGTGGCCAGCAGGACAAGGGAGGTTCTTCTGCCCCTGGACTCAGCACTGCTCAGGCCACACCTTGAGTGCTGTGTCCAGTTCTGGNGCATTGGAATGGGCTGCCCAGGGAGGTGGTGAAGTTGCTGTCCCTGGAGGTGTTGAAGCAAAGCCTGGATGAGGCACTTAGTGGCATGGTCTGGTTGATTGTCTAGGGCTGGGTGCTAGGTTGGACTGGCTGAGCTTGGAGGTCTCTTCCAACCTGGTTGATTCTGTGATTCTATGAAAGGAGACAGAGGTCTAAATCACCATCAGAAGGTGATTTACAGACAGGTAACTTTAAACAGATAAAAGTCATAGATTCATAGAGCAGTTTCTGTGTGGTCTGTGGAGGTCCATTCCAACCCCTAAAATCCTGTGATCCTGTGAGCTAGGGTTGTTTAACCTGGAGAAGAGGAGACTTAGAGGAGACCTTATCACACTCCACAGCTACCCTGATGGGAAGGTGTAGTGAGGTGGGGTCAGACTCTTCTCCCAGGAAACTTGTGGGAGGACAAGAGGACATGGCCCGAAGCTGTTCCAGGTGAGGTTTAGGTTGGATGTTAGGAAGCGCTTCCTCAGGGAAAGGCTGATTAGGCACTGGAATGGGCTGCCCAGGGAGGTGGTGGAGTCACCATCTCTGGAGGTCTATAAGAAGAGCTTGGATGTGGCATTTGGCATGGCTTAGCTGATGTGCTGGTGTTAGGTTATCGGCTGGACTTGATTATCTTGGAGGTCTTTTCCAGCCTCAGTGATTCTGTGATCTTGGACTAGTTTTAGCAGTAGCTGTTCTGTGTTTTGTGGTTTTATGCACTATTAGGTCCTGGTTTTGCTGTTACTCTTGGAAGTACAATATCAGCAGCAAACATGAGGTGCCAGCTTTTCCTTGTTTTCCAGTCCTTCTCCTCTACATGACTGGTGTTGAGTCTGGATTTTCACTAAGAAGCCAACAGTTGCATTTTTAAGACTTTTACATCTGAATGAAGGTGGAGTGGGGTGAGAGCAAGGACCACACAGCTGAGCTCTTCCAATCAACTCTATCCCTGCAATTTCTCTCTCAGTAACATTTCTGACCCACCAGCACGTGTGAAGTCCTGGATCTTCCATAGTTAATATCCTGCTTCAGCAAACAGGAGCAGCTAATCTGTCTTCAGCAGGCTCCTCATAGGTTTGCTTATCAAACTGTCTCTCCGATACCACAAGACCTTTGAGACTGCCTCAGAGAACCCTTTGGCTTGGTTCAGTTCAAAGCTGCGAGGTTGTGTTTAAACATTCGCCTTTGTGGCGCTTCCTGGTCCTCGCTGCGGCATCAGATCGAGGGCAGGACATTTATTAGGAGCTGTGATACTCTTTAAAATAAGTTTCCCTGCCTCAGCCTTGTGTTGTAATAGGATTTGAATTCAGATTTTTTCATCTCATTAAAGTTCAGAGCCTTCTTTGCTTCCTTTCAATGCGTTTGTGCTGAAGCTGATGCGGAGCAGCAGGATTTCTTCTCTCCCCCTTCCTCTCTCTTGCAGGCACTTGTATGTTCATGCACCTTCATCCTATTCAGTGTTGTCTCTGAATGCATTCTTGGGTGACTAATGCTTCTGTGATGATTGCTTTCCAGCTTCTGGCCTCCACTAGGAGAGATTATGAGAAGATTCAGGAGGAGCTGACCCGACTTCAGATTGAGAACGAAGCAGCTAAAGATGAAGTGAAAGAAGTCCTTCAAGCCCTGGAAGAATTAGCTGTCAATTATGACCAGAAGTCCCAAGAAGTGGAAGATAAAACAAGGGCCAATGAGCAGCTGGCTGATGAGCTGGCACAGAAGAGTGTAAGAGGAAGGGGTTTATAGTGGTGGTTGTCTCCTCATATCCTTGACAGGCTGAGTGGGTGGGCAGAGGCCAGTGGGATGAAATTGAACAAGGCCAAGTGCAGGGTTCTACACATTGGCCACAACAACCCCAAGCAGCGCTACAGGCTGGGAACAGAGTGGCTGAGAGCAGCCAAGCAGAAAGGGACCTGAGGGTGCTGGTAGAGAGTAGGCTGAAGATGAGACAGCAGAGTGCCCAGGTGGGCAGGAGAGCCAATGGCATCTTGGGCTGGCTCAGGAGCAGTGTGGCCAGCAGGACAAGGGAGATTATTCTGCCCCTGGACTCAGCACTGCTCAGGCCACAGCTCGAGTGCTGTGTCCAGTTCTGGGCTCCTCCGTTCGAGAGAGTTGTTGAAGTACTGCAATGTGTCCACAGGAGGGCGACAAAGCTGGTGAGGGGCCTGGAGCACAGCCCTGTGAGNTCTATGATGCTAAACTCTGCACCTCCCCTAAGGACTTGCCCAGAGGTTCCCAGATAGCTTCTAGCCTGCCTTGTTTCAGGAATTGTTCAGACACTGCAGCCAAGGCTCTTATTAAGTAGTTTAAAACTTGGAGCTGCAGGGAAGCTGTTAAAGATCCACATTTGCCAATGCTGCCCTTTCTTCTATCTCAGGTAAATGATGACAGGAAGGCAATTCAAGAACTGCTTTAAGGACGCTGATGGCAGATTGTGGCTCTCTTACAGGCTCTTGCAGCACAGTGGCAATGGAAGTGGGTGTGAGACCTGGGCAGTCTGTGCTGTGGTTATTTACAACCTGTCTCATGCCAGGAAAGCTGTGAAAAGCTGCTTCCTGCAAATTGCAGTGTTTTGTCTTGGTCTCTGTGCTGTGGAGCAGGGATTTTAGGGAGAAGCAGGGGATCTCCTGGCAGGCCAGGTTGAGAGAGTTGGGCTTGTTCAGTCTGGAGAAGTAAAGGGTCCAGGGAGACCTTCTGGTGTCCTTTCAGTGCTTGAAGGGACTGATCAGAAAGCTGAGGACAGGTTTTTGAGCAGGGCCTGTTGTGCCAGGACAAGGAGTGATGGTTTGAACTGAAAGAGAGAGATTCAGACTACATAGAAGGATTTTTTTTTTGTGCTGGGGATGTTGAGACCCTGGCCCAGGTTACCCAGAGAGGTGGTAGAGGCCCCATGCCTGGAACCATTCCAGCTCAGGTTGTTTGGGGCTCTGAGAAACTTCATTTGATTGAATATGTCCCTGCTGAGTGCAAGGGGTTGGACTAAATGACCTTTAAAGGTCCTTTCCAACCTAAACCATTCAATAATTCTATGATATCAAGGAAGGAATCAGAATAAAACCAAACAAAAGCACTCAGCTTTTTCAGCTGATGTGTATTGATCTTAAGGATCTGATCTGAGAAAGATGATGATTGTCTAACTAAGTACTTCCCTGTTCCTTAACTCTTTACACAAGCTGAGGAAGCTGTCATTAACAGGTCTGCTTTTCATGGCAGGCTTCATTATCCTCCTCACTAAAACAGATTACTGTGTAAAAAAAATTGAATTCTGTATCCTCCTCTGCCTGCTTCTGTGATTAACCTTCTTTGACATGCATTATGCAAATCAGATTCTTACTGGATTTGCTACCTTTCATAGATCTAAAGTAGCCTTGTTAGCAAGAGAGTTGTGAAAGTGGATTATGGCAAGGTGGAATTGTACTTGGCAGGACACTGCAAAATAGGAGACAGTGCCATGTAGCCTAAGTGTCACAGCAAACCTGATGCCCCTGCTGTGAAGGGAAGGGTAACTGTGGCTTTTCTACCTTTTCAGAGTGCCCTGACGGTGACCCAGAGGGAGCTGGGCCAGTTGCAGGAGCTCAGTAACCACCAGAAGAAGAGAGCTACTGAAATCTTGAACTTGCTGCTGAAGGATCTGGGAGAGATTGGAGGAATCATTGGCACCAATGATGTTAAAACAGTAAGTTGGCTGCCTTGCTTTCTTGCCCTCCTCCTGCCCCTCGGGTCGTTTTGGTTGGAAGAGGCCTGTAAGGTCATCGAGTCCAAGTGGTAACCTTACGCTGCCAGGGCACTGCTAAACTGTGGCCTCCAGCACCTCCTCTCTACAGCTTTCAAACCCCTCCAGGAATGGGGACTCCACCACTGCCCTGAGCAGCCTGGGCTAATGATTTCCAGCCCTTTTGGGGAACAGATTGTTCCTCACATCCAAACTAAACTTTCCCTGGTGCAACTTGAGGCTGTTTCCTCTTGTCCTATCACTTCACAGGCTCACAGGATGTTAGGGGTTGGAAGGGACCCAAAGAGATCATTGAATCCAACCCCCCTGCCAGATCTAACATAGATCACAGAGGAACACATCCAGACAGGCCTTGAAAGGCTCCAGAAAAGGAGACTCCACAACCTCTCTGGGCAGCCTGTGCCAGTGCTCTGGGACCCTTCCAGTCAAGAAGTTCCCTCTTGTGTTGAGGTGGAACCTCCTGTGCTGCAGCTTCCATCCATTGCTCTTTGTCCTATCCCAGGGAGCAGTGAGCAGAGCCTGTGCCGCCCTCCTGACCCCCAGCCCTCAGATGTTTACAAGCATTGATTAAATCTCCTCTCAGTCTTCTTTTCTCCAGATTAAGCAGCCCCAGATCCCTCAGCCGCTCCTCACCAGGCAGTGCTCCAGTCCCCTCATCATCCTTGCAGCCCACTTGTTCCTTGGAAGAAGAGACTGATCCCCATCTGGCTCCATCCTCGTTTTGGGGAGTTGTAGAGAGCCAGAAAGTCTCCTTTCAGATTTGTTTTCTCCAGACTGAACACTTTGCAGCTCTCTCAGCTGCTCCTCACAAGCTGCTCTAGAGCCTTCACCAACTTTATTGCCCTTCTCTAGACAAGCTCCAACCCCTCAATGTCCTTCCTGGAGTGAGGGGCCCAAAACTGGACCCAGCATTGACGGTGTGGCCTCACCAGTGCCTGGTACAGGAGGATGATCCCTGCCCTGGTCCTGCTGACCACACTGTTGCTGATCCAAGTGAGGATGCTCATGCCCTTAGCCTTGAAGTATTGAGTCCTGATATTTCTGAGGCTTATTTTTGTCTTGCTGCTTCTAAAATGCCTCCTTGTGAAATTGTGTGACAGAGGAGCCCTCCTCCCAGGACACTGCCATTCAAACCCTGGCTGAGGCATGCCATAAAACACTGAGGAGCTCTTTGTCTGGGTCAGAGATGGTTGATGTCTGTGCACACAATCACCACTTTCACTCCCAGCTCAGTGTTTGGGGCCAGACTGATGCAGCCCATCTGTGTGTGGATGCTTTTATTAATGGGAGGGGGACTCAAAATGAGATTGAAGTTGGCTGAGCTGGCAAAAACCTTGGTATCTGAAAATGCCTGGAGATGGTGCCAGTTTTAGCCAGCTGTGCTTTGAAATGTAGCCTTCTGTTTGGCTCTGGGCTTCCCAGATATCGTTAAAAGAGAGAGCTACTCTCTCAGTGCTTCTTGCAGATGGTCAAAATGCTAAGAGAAGATATTTCTGTAGGCATTGCTAAACAGCAGATCTCTGATGGAAACTTCTCATGGCCTGGCCAGTCTTAATCACAGAGTCAGAGAACTTTAGAGGTTGGAAGGGACTTCCAGAAATCAAGTCCAATCCTTCTGCCAATACAGGATCCCTTAAGGTAGTTCACACAGGAATGCACCCAGGTGGGTTTGGAAAGTCTGCAGAGAAGGAGACTCCACAACCTCTCTGGGCAGCCTGCTCCAGGGCTCTGGCACCCTCACTGCAAAGAAGTTTCTCCTCATGTTGAGCTGAAACCTTCTCTGTTCCAATCTGTAGCTGTTGCTCCTTGGCTTATTGCTGCTGACCACTGAAGAGAGCTTGGCCCCAGGCACTTGACCCCCACCCCTCAGGTATCTGTACACATGGATCAGATCTCCTCTCAGTCTTCTATTCTCCAGACTGAACAGCCCCAGGGCTCTCAGTCTTTCTTCACAGGGGAGATGCTCAAGACTCCACTCATCCTCATGGCTCTCTGCTGGACTCTCTCCAGCAGGTCCCTCTGGAACTGTGGAGACCAAAACTGGATACAGTATTCCAGGTGTGGTCTCAGCAGGGCAGAGCAGAGTGGGAGGAGAACCTCCCTAGCCCTGCTGGCTACACTTTCCCCCATGCCCCCCAGGCTGCCATTGGCTTTCTTGGCCACAAGGGCACATTGCTGGCCCATGCAGGACTTGCTGCCCACCAGCACTCCAAGGTCTTTCTCCACGGAGCTACTTCCCAGCAGGGCAGCTCCAACCTGTACTGATGCCTGTTGTTATTCCTCCCTAGATGCAGGAGCCTGCACTTGTCCTCGTTGAACTTCATGTGGTTTGCCTTCACCCAGCACTCAGCCTGTCCAGATCTCATTGGCAGGCAGCACAGCCTGAGGGCTGTCAGCCCCCATGCCATCTTCTCTGTCCATAAGATAGGAAATCCATCTGGATAACAAATTCATGTTCAAGCTGTATGTAGTCTCCATGCAGTGCTTTCTTTTTTGCTGCTTTTAATCCACTTCTTAGTGTGTGAGCAGTGAACTTCTCTGAACATTCAAAGCAGGTATCTGTGGCTGGAATGTTTTGAGTTGGCTCCAAGAGGTGTTGATGTCGTGCTAAAGTGTCCTGCTTGGATTAAGAGATGCTGTAGCCCAGGCTGACTGCAGAGGACACCATCCCTGTTGCCCGAGCTGGTTATGCAGATGCCAGGACCGCTAGACCAGATGTTCGATGTTACAGCAACCTCTGGTGGCCGTTGTGAAAGGACCTGGAAGAGGAAATCTTTGTGACAACGAAGGCAGAAGCTGGGGAGACAATTATTTACAGTAACTCAGATGTCAGCATTTTAGAGGACAGCTGTCAGAATAAATAAGGGCAGATTGAGAAGCTGTTAGGAGAACAATCTGAAGCTTGCTGGCAATTAGCATCCTCTCAAAGTGGGTCTAATTTCAGACTGAAGTTTGGAAGCAGTTGCATCTATAGACTGTTGGGAGAAGGCAGAGGCCAAGTTACCTTTCCTTGGTGGTGCTGGGAAGAAGGCAAAAAGCAGATGAGGTTGCTCCAGGACAACCTTCACATCTCCTCAGTGGGTTACCTGAGTGGAGCAGATGAAGAGAAAGACAGAGAACCAAAAGGCACCACATTAAGCCAGGGACGGAAACCATGTGTCAATAAAATACTACTCTTTAGGGACAAGAGTGATTGCTTTTCTCTTGCCAGGTGAGATTTCCAGAGCCATGGCTGTCTGCTGTGAAGATGGCTGCTTGTCATTTTCATACAGTCATAGACTAGTTTAGGTTGGAAGGGATCTCAAAACTCATCCAGTTCCAAACCCCTGCCATAGGCAGGGACACCTTCCACTAGAACAGGTCGCTCAAGGCCTCATCCAGCCTGGCCTTGAACACCTTCAGGGAGGTGTTCAGCAGCGTTCGCAGCCACAGCATCCACAACCTCCCTGGGCAACCTGTGCCAGTGTTTCACCACCCTCACTGTAAAGAACTTCTTTCTAACACCCAGTTTAAATCTCCCCTCTGCCAGTTTAAACTCATTCCTTCTCCTCCTGTCATTACCAGACCTTCTCAATAGTCCCTCCCCAGCTTTCCTGTAGGCCCCCTCAAATACTGGAAGTCCACTCTGAGGTCTTCTGGAAGCCTTCTCTTCTCCAGGCTGCAGAGCCCCAACTCTCTCAGCCTGTCCTCATAGCAGAGCTGCTGCAGTCCTCTGAGCATCTTCGTGACCTCCTCTGGACTCACCCCAACAGTTCCATGTCCTTCTTGTGTTAGGGGCTCCAGAACTGCACACAGGTCTCCAGGTGGGGTCTGACGAGAGCAGAGTAAAGGGGCAGAATCCCCTTCCTTGCCCTGCTGCCCACACTGCTCTTGCTGCAGCCCAGCACATGGTTGGCTGTTTGGGCTGCACACCAACATGCACTTCCCATGAGGGTGGGCTTGAATATTTCAGACGTTTAACTTCTAAATTGACAAAGCATACTGAGCACCAGCCTTAATTTCTCACTTTTGAAGCTTATCAGTGAAGCTTGTTAAAGAACAGAGTGGTAGAACACGTTTAAAGATGCCCCCAAGGTTTGTGAGTCCTCCTTGAGGGCAGCTGTGCTTTCACAGAAGCTTCCTAGCTCTGGACAAGAGTTTCACAGCAGGAAGCCTGCTTACCTGTGCCACACCTTCAAGATTGCAATCTCCTGTGTGTTTAGTTAGCAGATGTGAACGGGGTGATTGAGGAGGAGTTCACCATGGCAAGGCTTTACATCAGCAAGATGAAGTCCGAGGTGAAGTCTCTGGTGAACCGCAGCAAGCAGTTGGAGAGCGCCCAGATAGACTCTAACAGGAAGATGAACGCCAGCGAGAGGGAGCTCGCTGCTTGCCAGCTCCTCATTTCACAGGTAGGGTTGCTCCTTCCTTGTCCCTTTGCTTGCTTTCTGGGCTTCCTTCCTCACAAAATGTGTCAGCCAAGAGCAAGAAACCAAACTTGAGGAAGTGGAATGGTTTTTCTCTTGTCTGTTTGATTGGGTTTGTTTTCTTCTGTTCCTCCCCTCAGTGTTTTTCAGCACATTCTGTAGCAAGATTATGTTCTGCTGAAGATCTCCAGATGTCTTCTATGGTCCAATACTGAAAACCCTCCTTGGAGTGATTTTCTCACTACTCTCACTTTGTACCTTCATCATAGGATGTTAGGGGTTGGAAGGGACCCAAACCGATTATTGAGGCCAACCCCCCTGCCAGAGCAGGACAATCCTATCTAACATAGATCATAGAGGAACACATCCAGACAGGCCTTGAAAGGCTCCAGAGAAGGAGACTCCACAACCTCTCTGGGCAGCCTGTGCCAGTGCTCTGGGACACTTCCAGTCAAGAAGTTCCCCCTTGTGTTGAGCTGGAACCTCCTGTGCTGCAGCTTCCATCCATTGCTCCTTGTCCTATCCCAGGGAGCAGTGAGCAGAGCCTGTGCTGCCCTCCTCCCCTCCAGCCCTCAGATATTTATAAACATTTATCAAATCTCCTCTCAGTCTTCTCTTCTCCAGACTAAGCAGCCCCAGGTCCCTCAGCCTCTCCTCATCAGGCAGTGCTCCAGTCCCCTCATCATCCTCACAGCTTTCTGCTGGACCCTCTCCAGCAGATCCCTGTCCCTCTTCAACTGGGGAGCCCAAAACTGAACACAGTATTCAAGATGAGGTCTCAGCAGGGCAGAGTAGAGGGGGAGGAGAACCTCCCTTGATCTGCTGGACACACTCTGTTTAATGCACCCCATGATCCCATTGGCCTCCTTGGCCACAAGGGAACATTGCTGCGCCATGGATGTTCTCCAACAGCACTCCCAGGTCCCTCTCCACAGGGCTGCTCTCCAGCAGATCACCTCCCAGCCTGTACTGCTGCAGTTTGTTATTCCTCCCCAGAAGCAGGACTCTGCACTTGTCCTTGTTGAACTTCATCTGGTTCCTCTGTGCCCAGCTCTCAGTCTGTGCAGGTCTCTCTGGATGGCTGCACAGCCTTCAGCTGGATCAGCCAAGCCTCCCAGCTTGGTGTCGTCAGCAAACTTGCTGAGCAGTCACTCTGTGCCCTCATCAATGGCATCAATGAAGATGTTGAACAGATGTTTCATTCCAAAAGCAACCTGAGAAAGGAAGTGGTGACTGTATTGGTTCATTAGCAAAACATTTGGAGAGGCTCCCTATATCTGAGCTGTTAGTTTGCTACCAAGAAAACTGAGCAGCAAATAAAAGATAATGCATTATGGAGGAGGTGACTGCAGGAGACAGAAGCCCAGATGGCAGGAGATCTTCACAGTGGGTGGCAGTTAGAAGCAGTGATGCTTACTGCAGCCTGCTGCAGGAGAGGGGGCTGCCTGCTCTGACATGCTCAGCTGCTTTGAAGTGGACATGTGAAGGGGAGAAATCGATACAGTTGACTGCATTTCAATTGCTACCTGTTAGTCTAAGAAAACCTTGGAGCAAGGAGAGCCTCTTGCCCTGCAGCAGGATGTCTTTATTAACTTCTGCTTAATAAAGCTGTAGCTGGAAGCTACAGGGAGAATGGAGGCATAGAATAGTTTGGGTTGGAAGTGATTTCAGAGGTCATCTAAAGGTTTCAGAGATCATCTAGATTTGCAAAGATCATCTAGTTCCAAACCCCTTGCTATGACCAATAACACCTTCCACAAGAGCAGGTTGCTCAAAGTCCCATCCAGTCTGGCCTGGAATGTCTCTGGGGTGGGGCCACCCACAACCTCCCTGGGCAACCTGTTCCAGTATCTTGCCACCCTCACTGTAAAGAATTCCCTCCTAATCTCCAGGCTTTCAGTTTGAAGCTGTTACCCCTCATCCTATTTCTATCTCCCTGATAAATGTCCCTCCCCATCCTTCTTGTCGGCCCTTTTAAGCACTGAAAGGCCACCAGAAGGTCTCCCTAGAGCCTTCCCTTCTCCAAGCTGAACAACCCCAACTTTCCCAGCCTGTCCTCACAGCACAGGGGTTGCAGCCCTCAGATCATTGTTGTAGCCTCCTCTGGACCCACTGAAGCAAGTCCATGTCTCTGCTGTGCTGAGGAACCCATAGCTGAACACGTTCCTGAGGATATTTGCTCTCCCAAAGGCTTCAGTGTGCTGCCCAAAGCAGGCACCTTGGTCATGTCTCCTTGTCTGAACTGTTTTACTTCCTGCTAAAGATTACTCTTCTCCAAGTCTGATCCTCACAGTAGCACCAGCCCAAATGCCACAACCTCTCTCTGCTGAAGTGATCTTTAAGAACAGCAAACCACAAACTTTTGGTGACCTTATTAAGAGGATGTAATAATTCCCAGGCTGCATCTTAATTTTATCCCCAAGTTAGAAGATGTTCATTCAGTGTTTGATGTTTTCACTACAGCCTTCCCTATTTTCTGTTTAAACACCAGCCCTACTAATTCAGAGAGGTGTGAGCAAGAAACACATCCTCAGGGTGGCTGGGGAAAGTCAGTCTGAGCTTCTGCAGGTTGGAACATCCAGGAAGCCACCTCAGAAGCCTGCTTTTAGAAAGCTCATGCAATTTATCACCAAATGATGAGCTTCCAATGATGTTTTAGAATGCCTGCCTCTGCTGTTCTGTCTGTCTTGGGCTACCAAATATGACCTTTAAAAACAGCAATCTGTTTGGATCTGTTGGCTCCTCCTCAGGTCCTTTTGCTGTATTTTCTCCTAGTGATCAGCTCAGGATGTGGAGAGCTTTCTATGTTTCCTCCTCTGAATTCCTAGATAACAAGCTGAGGTTCTCACACCTGTTTGCTATTGTCTTTAAAGCATGAAGCAAAGATCAAGTCCCTTACAGACTACATGCAAAATATGGAGCAGAAGAGAAGGCAGCTGGAGGAGTCACAGGACTCTCTCAACGAAGAACTGGCCAAGCTGCGTGCTCAAGGTACTCAGTGGAGTCTTGTGATGATTGTTTCTTTTGACCAGCTCTACCTTAGAAAAGGCAGTGGTGGCTGTTGGTAGGGAGGCTCTACAGAAGGACTTGGATAGATTGGATCCATGGGGCATGGGATGAGCTTTAAAAAGGCCAAATGCCAGGTCCTGCACTTGGGTCACAACAACCCCAAGCAAAGCTACAGGCTTGTGGCGGTGTGGCTGGCAGAAAGGGACCTGGGGGTTGTAACGGACAAACAATTCAATATGAGCCAGCAGTGTGCCCAGGTGGCCAAGAAAGCCAATGGCATCCGGGCTAGGATGAGAAATGCTGTGGCCAGCAGGAGCAAGGAGGTGATTGTCCCCTTGAACTCTGCTCCAGTGAGGCCACACCTTCAGTGCTGGCTGCAGTTTTGGAGATCTCATTATGAGGAGGATGTGAAGGTGCTGCAGCCAGTGCAGAGGAGGGAATGAAGCTGGGGAAGGGCCTGGGGAATAAATCATGTGAGGAGTGATGGAAGGAGCTAGCACTGGTTAGTGTGAAACAGAGGAGGCTGAGGAGAGACCTTGTTGCTGTCTGCAGCTACCTGAAAGGACCTTGTGGAGAGGTTGGTGCTGGTCTCTTCTCGCAGGTGATTAGTGATGGAACAAGAGGGAAAGACCTGAAGCTGTGACTGGGTAGATTTAGACTGCACATTAGGAAACATTTTTTTCCCAGCAAGAGTGGTCAAGTGCTGGAATGGGCTGCCCAGGGGACAAGGAGTGTTTTGATAAGAAAGGTTATAAGCAGCCAAGGGGAGAAGTGCTGGGTGGGCTGAAAACCATGTGGCCTGTTAGCTAGAGGAGAAGGGTTTTGGTCACTATGGTCACAGCTGCTTCTGCCCTTCCAAAGCTGTGTGCCCTGATCCCTCTGCCCCCTGCAAAAAGAGGAACTGGTGGTGTTTCTTTTTAAATGGCTGGATGTAGCAGGTCCTGGAACTGTGTGGCTAATTCTCAGTTGTCTCCAACTTCCAACAGAAAAAATGCATGAAGTCAGTTTCAAGGATAAGGAGAAGGAGCATCTGACCCGGCTTCAGGATGCTGAGGAGATGAAGGTAGTGTGGATGCAATTTTAGAAGGCTTTTCCCAGTGAAATCCTTCATCAGGAGGGTGTAGTTTTGCCTTCCTGTGCACTCTGTGTGCTTTTAGAAAACCCTTCCAGCCTCTGTCAGCTTTTCCAGCCTCTGTTAGAACCCCTGACCCCGTGTGATTGAGCGACCTCTACTCAATATGAAACCAGAGAACTCGCAGTGTTGAGGCTGTTGACCAGATGATGGGAAAAAACAGTGAGTTAGAGTCTGGACACCTGAGGTGAGCATCTCCTCTGAGACCAGCCTGTAAGCTGAGCCTGCTTCAAAGAGTAGAGATGTTCAGTGGGCTGTGTTTGCTCATTTGGAGATGCCTGAGTCCCTCAAATCAAACAAAGATCAAACCTAAGTCTTGCATCCATAGGTGAGAACAGCCTCATGTATAATGGTTGTGAAATGCTCTTGATTCACCTCTATTACTGCCTCCTTTTTAATGGCTGTGAAATGCTCTTGATTCACCTCTGTTACTGCCTCCTTTTTAATGGCTGTGAAATGCTCTTGATTCATCTCATTGCTACTCTCTTCTTTGTTTGTTTGGCCAGGGGAGCTCTGCTGAAAGTCATTTTGCTAGGTAGTGAATCTGATTGCTGGGCTTAATGTAACTTAGGCACTAAAAATGTGCTCATTTCCCAAATTACTGTGCAAAAATTCTGGCTATGTGGCTGGGCTGGAGGGCAGAAGGGCTCTGCAGCGGGACCTTGACCGCCTGGACAGATGGGCAGAGTCCAAGGGGATGGCATTCAATAGCTCCAAGTGCAGGGTGCTGCACTTTGGCCACAACAACCCCATGCAGAGCTACAGGCTGGGGTCAGAGTGGCTGAGAGCAGCCAGACAGAGAGGGATCTGGGGGTGCTGATTGATACCCGCCTGAACATGAGCCAGCAGTGTGCCCAGGTGGCCAAGAGAGCCAGTGGCATCCTGGCCTGCATCAGGAATGGTGTGGCCAGCAGGAGCAGGGAGGTCATTCTGCCCCTGTACTCTGCACTGGTTAGACCACACCTNAGGCAGGATTGGACGTGGCACTTGGTGCCATGGTCTAGCCTTGAGCTCTGTGGTAACAGCTTGGACTTGATGATCTGTGAGGTCTCTTCCAACCCTGATGATACTATGATACTGTGATATGATACTATGATACAAAAAAACCCCAAACTAATGATCAAATAAAAACCTGATTTTTACTATTTCTCTCTTCCTTAGGAATGCAAAGGAATGGCAGGCAAGAAATTATGAGTTGTGTTCGTGGTGGGCTTGTAAAGTGCAGAGAAGGAAAAATAAGGTTTTACAAGGATAGTGGGAGAGGTTTGTCAGCCTCAGAACTTTTCCCTCCAGATATTTTTCCCTTTTGGAACTTTTACATCCATTATTAAAGCAGTTGAACAGTTATTCTGAAGCCCCCATGACAAGAGGGATGTGGAGATGCTGGAGCATGTCCAGAGAAGGGCCACGAGGATGCTCAGAGGGCTGCAGCAGCTCTGCTGTGAGGACAGACTGAAAGAGTTGGGGTTGTGCAGTCTGGAGAAGAGGAGGCTCCCAGGGGACCTTCTTGTGGCCTTCCAGGATCTGAAGGGGGCTACAAAAAGGCTGGGGAGGGACTTTTTATTCTCTCAGGGAGTGACAGGAGTCGGGAGAATGGAACAAAGCTGGAGGTGGGGAGAATCAGAGTGGACATAAGGAGGAAGTTGTTGAGCATGAGAGTGGTGAGAGGCTGGAATGGGTTGCCCAGGGAGGTGGTTGAGGCCCCATCCCTGGAGGTCTTTAAGGCCAGGCTGGATGAGGCTGTGGGCAGCCTGCTCTAGGGTAGGGTGTCCCTGGGCATGGCAGGGGGTTGGAACTGGCTGATCCTTGTGGTCCCTTCCAACCCTGACTGATTCTCTGATTCTGTTATTCTGTGGTTCTCTACTCCTCACACTTGGAAGGCCCAAATCTCTTATTAGCAAGCTGAAGAGATGCAGTGAGTTTTTCTTATTAATTGAGCTGTGTCTAATCCTAGAATGTAAATAACAGGGTTGTGGATAAGCAATTCTCAGAGAGGAATCATAGAATCAACCAGTTTGGAAGAGACCTCCAAGCTCATCCAGCCCACCCTAGCACCCAGCCCTGTCCAGTCAACCAGACCATGGCACTAAGTGCCTCATCCAGGCTTTTCTTGAACACCTCCAGGGATGGTGACTCCACCACCTCCCTGGGCAGCCCATTCCAATGCCAATCACTCTCTCTGTGAAGAACTTTCTCCTAATGAATGAAGGGCTTGGATGAGTAACTGCAGTTTTGTAATTGGAGGTTGCTGAGTAAGCCTCACTCCCCGCTAGACAGCTGGACTGGTTGCACTGACAGGTAAGAAGGAAGTTGGACTGACTGTGCCTTACTTGAGCTCTCTTCATGCATGGCTCTGCTTTTTGTGCTCTGCAGAAAGCACTGGAGCAGCAGATGGAGAGTCACAGGGAAGCCCATCAGAAGCAGCTGTCCAGGCTGAGGGATGAGATTGAAGAGAAGCAGAAAATAATCGATGAAATCAGAGAGTATGTTCACTCCCTTCATCACTTTCCTTTGCTCCTGACCTGTTCTGTGCTGCTGTAGGAATGTTTTGGGGTTGGTTTTGTTACTTTTAATTGATGCTTATGTATTTTGGTGTCTTACAGAAAGCAGTGTCCTTGCAGGCAGCAGCCAGCCCTCTAATTGTTATGCACAGCGGATTACAGGGCATAGTCTTTTCTTGTGGAGCTTTAACAAGGCCATAAAATAAGAGAGGAAAAGAGATTAATGTTACACCTGCAGGTCAGTAGATAAGAGAAGCTTGGAGGAGAGCAGATTTGAGAAGATAAAGATTTTGAGGGCCTCTTCCAACAACAAATCCTGCCAGAGGCTGTTGGAGAGTCTGGGAGACTCAAATGTGTGCTGTTTTCACGCCTTAGTATTTCTTCTTGGCACAGCAGTTTAACTCTGAAGAGTTGAAGAACAGAATTCTATGCTCCTGTACTCCTCTTCCTGTCAGCATCTATAAAATCTAGGCAAGCCTGATTCTTCCATCAGATTTATTGTGAGGCCAAAGACTAAGCACAGGGAAAATGAGAAACATGAGGAAGTGGGAGAGAAAGGTTGCAAGAACAGTTTGTGTCCTTTAAGAGAAAGGAAGTAAGACACTGAATTTAATCCTCTGCTGCTTAGAAATACTTCAGATTCTCTATGCTCAATTTCTTTCAGGGTTTTTCAGTAGGGAGTTAAAGCTTCACTACCTCTTCTCTAACCCCCTTTTCTATAGGGAGATTTGCCCACCCTCCTTAATGGGGTTCAGCACTGAGCTGTACTAACATTTTCTTTCTCCTTCTAGTATGAACCAGAAGCTGCAACTGGAGCAAGAGAAACTGAGTGCTGATTATGATAAATTAAAAATTGAGGACCAGGAAAGAGAAATGAAGCTGGAAAAGCTCATGTAAGTCAACAGTTTTATCACCTGCTGTCCAATAATAGAGCATCTCTTAATGTGTCCACAGGAAAAGGGCTGATGAGAACAATTAATGAGCTGATGAGAGGAATGAATGTGGATATTCACACTGAAATAGCATTTCAGTAGCCAAGCCAACGTGCAGCACCCCTTACCAATGACTCCATTACCTTTCACTCATAGGCTTTTCAATAGTGGGTTTGATACTTGCCCAAGCCCCTTTATTTTAGAGCTCTGATTTTATGAACTCCTGCACCTGAGCAAGGCCTTTGACACTGTCCTGCACCACATCCTGGTCTCCAAGCTGGTGACACATGGGTTTGATGGGTGGACCACGGGATGGATAAAGAACTGGTTTGATGGCTGCACCCAAAGAGTGGCTGTCAATGGGTCCGTGGCCAAGTGGAGGCCAGTGACAAGCAGAGTCCCTCAGGGATCAGTCCTGGGACCAGTCTTGTTCAACATCTTTGTGGGTGCCATGGACAGAGGCATTGAGTGCAGCCTCAGCAAGTTTGCTGACCACACCAAGCTGTGTGGTGCAGCAGGCAGGCTGGAGGGCAGGGATGGCATCCAGAGGGACCTGGACAGGCTGGAGAAGTGGGCACAAGCCGAGCTTATGAGCTTCAACAAGACCAGGTGCAAGGTCCTTAATCTGGGTTGAGGCAATGCCAAGCACAAATCCAGGCTGGGCAGTGAGTGGCTGGAGAGCAGCCCTGAGGAGAGGGACTTGGGGGGGCTGGTGGATGAGAAGCTCAACAGGAGCCAGCAGTGTGCACTTGCAGCCTGGAGAGCCAACCATGGCCTGGGCTGCATAGGGAGAAGTGTGGCCAGCAGGGTGAGGGAGATGATTCTCCTCCTCTACTCTGCCCTGCTGAGACCCCTCCTGGAGTACTGCATCCAGTTCTGGAGCCCTATGACAAGAAGGAGGTGGAGATGCTGGAGTGTGTCCAGAGAAGGGCCACGAGGATGCTCAGAGGGCTGCAGCAGCTCTGCTGTGAGCACAGACTGAAAGAGTTGGGGCTGTGCTGGCTGGAGAAGAGGAGGCTCCCAGGTGACCTTCTTGTGGCCTTTCAGTATCTGAAGGGGGCCTCTAAAAAAGCTGGGGAGGGACCTTTTAGGCTCTCAGGTAGTGACAGGAGTAGGGGGAATGGAACAAAGCTGGAGGTGGGGAGATTCAGAGTGGACATGAGGAGGGAGTTGTTGAGCATGAGAGTGGTGCGAGCCTGGAATGGGTTGCCCAGGGAGGTGGTTGAGGCCCATCCCTGGAGGGTTGGATGAAGCTGTGGGCAGCCTGATGCTCTAGGGTAGGGTCTTCCTGGGCACGGCAGGGGGGTTGGAACTGGCTGATCCTTGTGGTCTCTTCCAACCCTGACTGATTGTCTGATTCTAACTATCACAGCAAGTGCTAGCCTCTCTCCTTTCTTAATTGACAGCAAAAACAAACAAAGAATTTGGAGAGGTTAAGTGTTTTGTTTTGGTTTCTTTTCTGGGTTTTTGAAGTAATAAATCAGACATCTCAGTAAAAGCCTTCCCTGGAAATTAGAGAGAAAAAAAATTTTGTATGGGCACAAAAAAAAACAACCTCTAAGCAAGCTGCAGATCTGGGACAGGCAAAAGCATAATTACAGATGCAAAGAGATGCACAATTTGCTTGCATCTGCAGATGTTCTACTCAAACTCAATGTCCATTGATTCTCTTCTGTTTCATGTGACTTCAACATTTTGATTGGTGTTTGATGTTGTGATCTTTCCAGACTGCTTAATGATAAAAGGGAGCAAGCAAGAGAAGACCTTAAGGGGCTGGAGGAAACAGTGGTATGTCTTAATTACACCTCACTCAGCTTTTTGTCCTCTGTGTCTTATGGCAGGGGAGGTAGGGACTAAATGATCTTTTAAGGTCCCTTCCAACCCAAATCATTCTCTAATTACCAAACCTTTGCATCTGTGCCTAAGGAAGTGACCAATTTCACAGAACCCTTGAGGCTGGAAAAGACCTCTGACTGGATGAGGCACTTAGTGCCATGGTCTAGTTGTCTGGCCAGGGCTGGGTGCTAGGTTGGACTGGATGAGATTGGAGGTCTCTTCCAACCTGGTTGATTCTATGATGATTCTATGATGATGATGATTCTATGATGATGATCACCATCATCCCTGGAGGCTACAAGAAAGCTGAGGAGGGACTTTTTAGGCTGTCAGGTAGTGATAGGAGTGGGAGGAATGGAAGAAAGCTGGAAATGGAGAGATTCAGACTGGATGTTAGGAAGAAGTTCTTCAGCATGAGGGTGGTGAGACCCTGGAAGGGGTTGCCCGGGGAGGTAGTGGAATCCTCATCCCTGGAGGTATTTAAGGCCAGGCTGAATGAGGCTCTAGACAGCCTGATCTAGTGTGAGGTGTGTCTCTCCATGGCAGGGGGGTTGGAACTGGATGATCCTTGTGGTCCCTTCCAACCCTGACTGATTCTATGATTCTATTCTATGATCATCAAGTCCAGCCTATAACCTAACACCATGACATCAGCTAAACCATGCCACCAAGTGCCACATCCAAGCTTTTATTAAAGACCTCCTTCTATCATAAGTGCCTGTGAGTTGACTGGAGAGCCAATCCAGGGCTCTTTCATGTCATTAGATATGTGTGAATTGGCCATGAGCAGTTTGTGAGACTTCAGCCTTCTGCTGTTGTTTCACCATGCCTTGAGATAAAATCAGCATGTCCTCTGAGTTAGCTTTGGTGTGATGAACATCTTGGGAGGTGCAGAAGCTCTTCAATGGGGTACAGGCTTTGGTGTGTTGAACACCTTGGGAGGTGCAGAAGCTCTTCAATGGGGTACAGCCTTTGGTGTGTTGAACACCTTGGGAGGTGCAGGAGCTCTTCAGTGGGGTACAGCCTTTGGTGTGATGAACACCTTGGGAGGTGCAGGAGCTCTTCAGTGGGGGTACAGTGTAGACACTGCCATTCTGTGAGCTGCCTGTATCCAGGGGCTGGTACAGCTTCTAAATAGATCACAACAAAGTGATTTATCAACTCCAGTCTGAGCAGAATTTTTACACCCCAGTATCTGCTGTGTCTGACTGGTGTTGTCTTACAGGCAAGAGAACTTCAGACTCTTCACAACCTGCGCAAGCTGTTTGTCCAGGATCTTACCACCCGCGTTAAGAAAGTAAGATGAGAGCCTTTTAACCCCAAATATTCTCTTTTCTGCAGTCCTCTTGTGATTTTTCTGGGAGCCTTTAGTTGTTAGCAAATGGGATATTGTCTTTTTCAGTAAGGCTGAGTAATGAGATTAAAACTGTAGTGATGTTTATTAGCTTTTCTTTGGCCCTAATTTGATAAGGACGAGACTTGGTGGTTAAATGGAATGAGCCAACCCACTTCAGTTGTGTTACAGAGTTCTCCCAAGATGATATTAATGGCTACCAGAAATGATTCATTATAACTTGCACTGACTTAAGGCTACCCTGAATTGACTCAAATCTATGATTTTCTTATTAAGAGTCCCCCCCTCCAAATTGTCCAGTAAGAATAGTTGGGGTTCTTTTGTGCAGTGAGGAATGTGGCTCTTAAATAGCAAATGAACAAGGAAAATAAATTCTCTTAAATTTGGGATTCTGGAAGAGTTTTCTGCCTTTGGGAAGCTTAAATGCACAAAAGACCTGAGCTTGCTCCTGAGGTTCTGCCTGGCTTTGCTGAATGCTGCATTTCTTTGTTCAGAGTGTTGAACTTGACAGCGATGATGGTGGTGGAAGTGCTGCGCAGAAGCAGAAAATTTCCTTTCTTGAGAACAACCTGGAACAACTTACAAAGGTTCACAAACAGGTATGGACTCTGCTTCCTTCCTTTCCTCCTTCTCTTCTTCCCTGGAGCTGTTGGAGCAAGGCCACAGCAATGCTGGGAGCGCTGGAAGGCCTGGCTCTGCTGTGAGGCCAGGCTGAGAGTTGGTCTTGTTCAGCCTGGAGTAGAGAAGGCTCCAGGAAGACCTTCAAACCCTAATCCTAACCTAACTGAGGTGGCCTCTCAGTGCTTGAAGGGGCAGATCAGAAAGCTGGGAACAGACTTTTGAGTTGTGACAGGACAAGGAGTGATGGTTTGAACTGAAAGAGGAAGATTTAGATGAGATTTTAAGGAAGAAATTCTTCACCATGAGGGTAGTGAGGCACTGGTCCAGTTGCTCACAGAGGCTGTGGATACCTCATCCATGGAACTGTGTAAAGCCAGATTGGACAGGGTTTGGAATAACCTGGTCTAATGGAAGGTGTCCCTGCTCATGGTACAGGGCAGGGATGGAACCAAGCCAAACTACTCTATGAAACAGAATCACTGAGTGTTAAGAATCTGGAAGGGAGCTCCAGAGATCATCAAGTCCAACCCCCCTGCCAAGGCAGGATCCCCTAGGGTAGTCTGCACAGGAATGCATCCAGGCAGGTTTTAAATCTCCAGAGAAGGAGACTCCACAACCTCTTTGGGCAACCTGTTCCAATGCTTTGTCACCCTCACTGTAGAGAAGTTTCTCCTCATGTTGAGGGTGAAACCTTCTATGTTCAAGTTTGCATTCATTGCTCCCTGTCTTATTGCTGTGCACCACCCAAAAGGGATTGGCTCCCTCCACTTGACACTCACCCTCAGATATTTATGGATATTGATTTCTTCCTTTCCTTCATCCTTAGGAAAAAAAAGACACAACTGCAGAGGGGCTTGGACTAGATGGCCTCTGGAGGTCCCTTCCAACCCAAACCATTCTATGATTCTAGAAAAGGCTAATTTTTGGCTAAGATGTACTGCCTGGGGAAATGGTGCCCATAGTTTTCAGCTGAAATCCTTGGCCTGAGGAGTTGGTGTCAGAGCTGCTCTCACCACTGCTTGTTTGAAAGGGCTGAAAATAGACTCTAGCAGTTGTGCAGCACTGATTGTCACTAACTTGGTGCAATGCATAAACCCCACATAGAAGTGGGCTTTATTACCTCATGTGCTGGATTCTAGGGGCATTGAGCATTCCCATTTTTCACTCCTGGCCTAAAGCTGCTTAGTGGTGCCCTTGGAGGTGACTTGAGTGGAATCAACGAGCAGAGTAGGAAGCTGAAGTGGAAGTCGAATAATAGAATCAACCAGGTTGGAAGAGACCTCCAAGCTCATCCAGTCCAACCTAGCCCCCAGCCCTAGCCAGTCAACTTGACCATGGCACCAAGTGCCCCATCCATAGAATCATAGAATCAGCGGGGTTGGAAGAGACAGCTCATCCAGTCTAACCTAGCACCCAGCCCTGTCCAGTGAACCAGACCATGGCACTAAGTTCCCCATCCATAGAGTCATGGAATCATAGAATCAAGCAGGTTGGAAGAGACCTCCAGGATCATCCAGTCCAACCTAGCACCCAGCCCTAGACAATCAACTCCAACCAGGGAGGTATTCAGAAAACACTTTTCTTTCTTCCCTTCCCAAATTCTCCCTGCACAGCTCTTTAGAATCCTTATATTCTCGTGGCACAGTAAGTGGCGTCAGGTGAGACTCTGCCAGCTCATTGTCTCACACATAATGTTTCCAGCCAACATCCTCACTTCTGTCAGGCATCTCTTTACTACTGCATCACACTGTCCTCCAGCAACTCAAACTGTCTTTATGCCAGTTTCTCCCTTTGGACTTTCTAGAAGTAGAAGTAGATTTTTTCTATGCAACTTAAGGGCTGCTGCCATCCTGGGATGCTGAGCTTGCTTATTTCTGGATACATCCATCTCTATCCCCTCCCTCTTTCATGGAATTGCCATTTGCTTTGGAATTCTGCTCTTCAGAGACTTAAGAGCTACAGAGGGCCCTTCTAGGTAGCTGATATGCAAACAGGGCATGTGTAGCATGCAAATGTTTTGGTATACATCAAAGAAAGAGCCTTACCCTCTGCTTACTGGAGGTGTGTGTACATATCCATGGCCTGTGTATATCTCTGGGTAGAAGCTCCTGAGATGAAATTGGGAGGGTCTGGAGAACAAGTCTTAGGAGGAATGGTTGAGGGAACTGGGATCATTTAGTCTGGAGGAGACTGAGGGGAAACCTCATTACAGCTCCCTAAAAGGAGGTTGGAGTGGGGGTTGGTCTCTTCTCCCTAGTACCAGATGATAGGACAAGAGGAAATGGCCTCAGGTTGCACCAGTTTAGGTTAGACACAAGGAACAGTTTCTTTCCTGCAGGAGTGCTCAGGCATTGGAGCAGGCTGCCCAGGGAGGTACTGGAGTCACCTGAAGGTGTTCAAGAACTGTGTGGACATGGTTTGATGTCCATGGTGGTGTTAGGTTGAAGGTTGGACTGGGTTGATCTTAAAGGTCTTTTCCAACTCAAACAATTGTACAATTCTGTGATTGTTTCACCCAGCCTCAGTGTTTCTGAGGTGTGTCCTAGGCATGCAGCACAAAATCCCTTCTGATTTCATTTGTCAGTAGTGACATAACATTCTCCAGCTTTCTGCAGCTGTCACTAGTGAGGCACAAAGCCCTCTGAGATCTGCTTACTTTATTCCTGGGGAGTGCCAGAGCAGCGAGCGGTGCCGGAGCGTGACCAGCAGCCGCTCAGGTCCGGTGCTTTATGGTTCCCAAGGAACAGATGGTTCAGAGACCTACTTTCTAAATGTGGAAATTGGGACACACTGGGAGTGGTTTTCTTTTTATTGGTTTGCCTTTTCAGCACTCGGTTCACACATCTGCTGGGGGGCTGGGAGGGGGATTTTTATAGCTCTCACGGAAACATGCAGGTTGGCAAAGCCCCTCAGGAGCACCAAATCCAACCTAGAACCCTACTCTACAGATTCACCTTAAACCATATCCCTTAACACCCTGTCTAAACAACATCCAGGGTGGGTGACTCCACCACCTCCCTGGGCAGCTCAGTCCAGTCCCTGACCACTCTCTCCATGAAAAACTTGTTCCTAATGTCCAATCAAACCTTCCCAGTCTCAGCTTGAGGCCATTTCCCTTTGTTCTGTCTCCAACTACATGTGAGAAGAGACCAGCAGCAGCCTCTCCACAATATCCCTTCACGTAGTTGTAGACAACAATGAGGTCATCCCTTAGCCTCCTCTTCCTCAGACTAACCATCCTCAGCCCCCTCAGTCACTCCTCATAAGATTTATTCTGCAGGCTCTAAAGGGCTCTCATTATATAGAATCAGCCAGGCTGGAAGAGACCTCAAAGCTCATCCAGTCCAACCTAGCACCCAGCCCTGTCCAGTCAACCAGACCATGGCACTAAGTGCCTCAGCCAGTCTGTTTTTGAACCCCTCCAGGGATGGTGACTCCACCACCTCCCTGGGCAGCCCATTCCAATGCCAAGCTCTCTCTCTGTGAAGAACTTTCTCCTAACATCCAGCCTAGACCTCCCCTGCCACAACTTGAGGCTGTGTCACCTTCCTCTGTTGCTGCTTGCCTGGCAGAAGAGCCCAACCCCACCTGGCTACAGCCTCCCTTCAGGGAGCTGCAGANACACACTGCCTCAGCTCCAGGCCTGAAAGTGATTTCTCTGTGGTGTTTGAGGCATTCAAGGTTTCAGTTCTCCATACATGCAGACTTTAAATGGTGGCATGTAGCTTGTGGTGTTCTCCAGGAGTCAGGGCTGGATGTGGTCTCATTCAACATCTTCATCAGCAACCTGGATGAAAGTACAGAGTGGACCCTCAGCCAGTTTGCTGGTGGTACCAAAGTGGGAGGAGTGGCTGATACCCTGCCAGGCTGTGCTGCCATCCAGCGTGACCTAGACAGGTTGCAGAGTTTGGTGTAGGGGAACCTCATGAAGTTCAACAAGAGTGAATGTAGGGTGCTGCTTCAGGGCAGGAAAAACCTCCTGCACCAGTACAGCTGAGGAGGTGACCTTCTGGAAAGCAACTCCATGGAGAAGGAGTGGTAGGACAAGGGCCAACAAGCCCAAACTGGAACTCAGGAATGAGGAGAAACTTTGGTGTGAGGGTCCTGGAGGCCTGGAGCAGGCTGACTAGAGAAGTGGTGAAGTCTCCTTCTCTGGAGAAATTCCAAACCCAGCTGGGCATTGTGATGCTGGGCAAGCTGCTGTGGGTGCCCTGCTTTGGCAGAGCATTTGGACTGGATGATCCTCAGGCGTCTCTTCCAACCCCTGCCATGCTGGGATTTTGGGATTCCAGGAAACAAGTGGGATTCCAGGTGAGCATGCCAGGTGAGCATGCCAGAAGCACTGGAGATGACCAATATTCAGTGTTACCTCACGTTGCCTGCAAGAGGTATTTAACCATTACTGTTGGGAAATTAAGAGCTGATCAAAGGTCTATGAAATATTTATTGAGGGGTTGGACTCAGTGAACTTGAGAGATCCTTTCCAACTCCTACCATTCCATGGTTCTGTGCAGTGCTGGACATTTCTGCATTCTGAAGAACTGCAGAGGTTCTGCTGCAGTTGATCTTAAAGCCTAGAAAAGCAGCTATGGTAGCAACCCTGGATGTGTTTAATGGTCATTTGGATGTGGTGCTTGGGGATATGGTTTAGGATCAACCTTGTAGAGTAGGAATATGGGTTGGACTTGGTGATCCTGAGGGGCATTTCCAACCTGAATGTTTAGTTAGCTAGAATAGAATCAATCAGGTTGGAAGAGACCTCCAAGATCATCCAGTCCAACCTATCACTGTGCCCTATCCAGTCAACTAGACCATGGCACTAAGTGATTCTGTGACTCAGAGTGCTGATCACAGGATGTTAGGGCTTGGAAGGGACCTCTGGAGATCTTAGAGTCCAACTCCCCCCACCATGGAATCTAGCTCAGGTTACACAGGTACACATCCAGATGGGTCTTGAAATGCTCCAGAGAAGACTCCACAACCTCTCTGGGCAGCCTGTTCCAGTGCTCTGTGACCCTTATGGCCAAGAAGTTCTTCCTCACGTTGAGGTGGAACCTCCTGTGCTGTAGTTTCCATCCATTGCCCCTTGTCCTGTCACAGGGCACAAGTGAGCAGAGGCTGTCCTTGTCCCTTCCTTCCTGCCCCTCAGCCCTCAGCTATTTATATTGATCAGATCCCCTCTCAGTCTTCTCTTCCCCAGACAAAGCAGCCCCAGGGCTGCTTTCCTCATCAGACAGTGCTCCATTCTCTTCAGCATCCTTGTAGCCCTCTGTTGGGCTCTCTCAAGCAGCTCCCTGTCCCTCTTGAAGTGGAGGAGCAGGCTTTGTCCTGGAGCCCTCCCCCTTCAGGATGAGATGCGCGGAAGCGCCTTGAAGGGAACAAAGTTTCTCACGGTCCCTTTCTGCCCTTCCCTCCCTGCAGCTGGTACGTGATAATGCAGATCTTCGTTGTGAGCTTCCTAAGCTGGAGAAACGACTTCGAGCTACGGCAGAGAGAGTTAAGGCCCTGGAGAGTGCACTGAAGGAGGCCAAGGAGAACGCCATGCGGGACCGCAAGCGCTACCAGCAGGAGGTGGATCGCATTAAGGAGGCTGTGAGAGCCAAAAACATGGCACGGAGAGCACACTCTGCTCAAATCGGTGAGGACATGGAGCTAAAGGCTTGGGGGTTGCTCACACACTCCATGGCTGGGCTGTTTGCTCGTGTGTGAACAGGGCCAGCTTGCAAAGCGGCGGCGCAGGGCAGACCGCAGGGGCTGCTGCTCCTCTGCTGCACAGCGATCTTCAAAGGCTTGGCTTCTTCTGCCCCACCTAAAGTTTAAAGCACCTCTGTGATTTGAGTCCCTAAGTAAATGGCATCCTGGGTCTTGTGTGCCCTTCTAGTGACCTGAAAGCCTGTCTCTTTAAATTAGTCTCTCACTTTCTGCCTCCTCCCCCACACACTCTCCTGCTTTCATTCTTCCCTTGCCTTTCTGGACCTTGTCCCTTCCTCTCTTTCTCCTTGATTGCTCCTCCTTGTAATTTAATTTGGACTGTGCAGAGTCAAAACTCTTCCTGCTTAAAATTGAGAGCTCAATGTGGTTTTGGGATGCCACCTAAACATGTGTTTGTGTGTAGAACCAAAAGGTGTTTAAGGTGAGGGAATTTTGGAAATGAACTGTTGGGATTCCAGAAGTAGAAGGCTAATGTGGAGGATGATGCTAATAGTGGTGTCTTAAAACCCAATAGAGCATTAGGCAGTGCCCAATAATTCCTGCTGTGCACTACCTCTTGCAGAAAGGCCTTGACAGCTTTGCCTCAGCATCTTCTGGAATGATATAAACAGTCAAATTGGATGAAGAAAGTGCATTGCTGCCCAGCAAGAGGGTCATGACTCCCCTCTGTTGTGTAGACAGTCAGTAATGCTTGCAGAGATGAGGGGCATGCCTGGGGTGGTTGAGCAGCTGTGTCAGAAGCAGCAAATGGATGTGTTTGTTGTTGGCTAAGGTAAGGGAATGCTGGGTTACAGACAGCTCTGCCAAGCACAGCTCTTTTGTTTGAAAGCTAGAGGAGAAGGTGAGGTAGAGAAGCTTGTGTGAGAGCTAAACGTCCTCTTCGGTTGTCTCCCTCTGCCCTGCAGCCAAGCCCATCCGCCCTGGTCATTACCCAGCCTCTTCTCCCACGGCTGTCCACGCCATCCGAGGGGGAGGGATGTCAAACTCCAGCTACTACCACAACACCAAATAGATGAGAAGTAAGTCCTGTAAGTTTACCTCCTTTCACTGATCACTCAGTTCACTCCCATTGCAGTCTTGCCCTTAGAGCACAGCCAGTATTCGGTTTCTGGTTGTAGCAGGAGTCGTCGGCTGATGACTGTGCTAGGATAGCTCAGTAATGGAAGTTGAGGAGTGCCTTGTTAAAGGCTTTGCAAGCTGCTGCTGAAAGATTTTCTTCTAATGACTTAAAACTTCTTTTAATAAACTGAAGTGCTCTGGTAAATCTGCACTGACATTCACACTTTGAGGTGTGAAACTCCTGTCATAAAAATAGAGCTGGAGAAGTTCCTTCTGCCCGTGGAGTTTTCTGCTTTCTGTAACACAAATATGTTTCCATGCTGTGATATTCCAGCCTGGGACAGGGATAGAACAGCCCTGAGTGACAGCCTGATGGTGTCACAATTTAGCAAACTTTATTTGGGTTTCTTTTGGGTTTGTGCTCTTATTTGGTTCTCTTCAGGGGGAAAAAAAAAAAAAAGTCAGTATTTTACATTGCTTGCAAGGGTTTGAAGGTTTCTCCTAAGCAAAAAAAGCTCATCCTGGAAAGATCTATTGGTATAGATTGATAGAATGGGTTGGCTTGGAAGGGACATCAGTGATCATCTACTTCCAACCCCCCTGCCATGGGCAGGGACACCTTCCGCTAGTCCCGACTCAAGGCCTCATTAAACCTGGCCTTGGAACTTCCGTGGAGGGGGCATGATGACCTCCCTGGGCAACCTGTGCCAGTGTCTCACCACCCTCACTGGAAAGAATTTCTTCCTCCTCTCCAGTCTCAGTTTCCCCTCTACCAGCTCAAAGCCATTGTCTCTCACCCTATCCCTACAAGCCCTTGTAAAAAGTCCCTTCCCAGCTTTCTTGTAGCCCTCTTCAGGTACTGGAAGATCACTGTAAGCTCTCTCCAGGCTGAACAGCCCCAGCTCTCCCAGCCTGTCCCCACAGGGCAGATTCTCCAGCTCTCTGATCATCTCCATGGCCTCCTCTAGACCTGCTCCAACACTACCATGTCCTTCTTGTGTTGGGGTGACCAGAACTGGATGCAGTGCTCCAGGTGGGGGTCTCACAAGAGCAGAGGGGCAGAATCACCTCCCCCATCCTGCTGGTCACAGCTCTTTTGTCGTGAAACTGCTTCTTGTAGCCTCCCCTCAGATTTATTTCTTTGAGCACTCATTATTTCAGTGATATTTTAACCTCTGCTGGTATTTTAGATGATAACTTCATGTTGAGGGTTGAGTGGTGGTGAATGGCTGCGAAAAGCAGGCAGTGGAGTGTTAAGTTGTCCCTCCAAGTCTGGCATTTTTCCCTCCTCGAGGATTAATTTTGTCTTATGACTCTCTTCTGATAGTATGTGGTTTCCTTTAGGCATTTCACATTCTTGGCTGATTTTGTTGGGGTTTTTTTTTCTCTCTCTCTTGTGTTTGGAGGATGTTTCATGTCATGCATGCATGCAGACCATCCATCACGTCACACTCGAGCTGGTATTGTGTTGTGCAGATTGTTTCTCTGCATTGTGTTTTCCATCAGCCCTGTAGCTACAAGGAACATATTTTATTGTTTGGAGGTTTGGTTTGTTTTTTTTTTTTTGCTGATGAATTAGGGGATAAATTAGGGCAAGTCTTTGCTAGGTGGTTTTTGTGCATTAGGTCATTCTGAACTGAAATTGGCTTTTTCATCTCACAAGCCACATGGCCTTTGTCTGACTACTTCATTCCTGCCCCTGTGAAAGGGCAAAGGGAAAGCTGGGCTACAGGGGCATGGCAGAGCTTTCCAAGCATCTATCAGAAGAGCTGCTCTGTGGGGAAAAAGGCTGCTCCTTGCCTCAGCTGGGAGAGTCTTTAGCATACATTCTGGCTGTGAAACTCTCCGACTCAGCCAGGCCACACATTAAGTAAAGGCACACGTTGAGCAGACAACAGAAAATTGCCCTGGACTCAGTACTGGTGAGGTGACCTCAAATACTATGATAATGAGTGCTACTCACTCCAAAAAGGACATTGAGGTGCTGGAGCATGTCCAGGGAAAGGCAACAAAGCTGGTGAAGGGTCTAGAGCACAGATCTTGTGAGGAGCAACTGAGGGAACTGGAGTTGTTTAGTCTGGAGAAGAGGAGGCTGAGGAGACCTCATTGTTCTCTACAGCTCCCTGAAAGGAGACTGGAATGAAGTGGGGGTTGGTCTCTTCTCCTAGTGGTTGGAATGAAGCCATGTACAACACCTATGTGGGTTTTTTCCTAGCTGACAGTAAAGCTCTTTCATGCTTTTTATTGATCTGCATTCCTCTGTTGTTTGAGATGCAGCCCAAGGTCCAGCTGGGTGTTCCGTATTGTATGTAGAGCAACGGTGTCAGATGTCTTGGGAGTTGGACTCAGTGCCCCTTATGGGTCCCTTGCAACTCAAGATATTCTGATTCTATTCTATGATTGTTACCACTTCAGAGAACCATATTTTAGGCTTTATAATTGTTGTTTTTTAAACTCACAGGATCATTAAGGTTAGAGAAGAACTCTAAGATTATCCAGTTCAACCTTCTACCCAACACCTCCATGACCGCTAGACCATGCCCCAAAGTGCCATGGCTACGGATTTGTTTGAACACCTCCAGGGATGGTGACTCCACCACCTCCCTGGGCAGCCTGCTCCAATGCCTGACCACTCCTTCAGCAAAGAAATTGTTCCTAACACCCAGCTTAATCAACTTCTATTTATTTTTGCATACATCTAGAAAGATGTCTTGAAGATGTAGTAAGCCAAGGCTGGGCAGTGATGAAAGGAAGTTAATTCTCACCGATATTACCTCTTTGGGTAGAAGAAGATTATTGGTAAACTTCAACTATTTGGCTGCCAAATGATCTTGGGAGTATCAGAGCAGTTTGAATTGTGAGCTAGCTGGATGAAAAACTTGTGCAGGGAACTTTTGGTACAGATGGTTTGCATAAGATCCTGGAGATATCTCTGTGCTCCATAGAGCTGCACCTTGCACAGATCTGTACCACCAGGATTAGAACAGGCTTGTCTTTAATATTCATTGGACAGCACTGAGATAAAGGTGAGGTTTCTATCTAAATGTCTGCTGTCAAGTGCCAAACCCTCTCTCTGGAATGAAGATTTTGTACCAGGATGAGAGGTGATTTGTCTTAGGCTTATTCATCATTCACAGCAAAGATAACAGACATTTGCTGCGGTTTGGCTGGTCAGTGGGGATGATTTATGAACCCAGCAGCCAGCACTGCTTTTGCTGGTTTGATCAAGTTCATTGCTACCATTTCTGCTGGGCAAGACCGGGAGGCTCAGCAGGACAAAACTGAGCCATGGCCCACTTTGGGCCACGCTGCCAATGTGTATGATGTAAGGAGATGATTTCCACCCCAGAAGGCATAGCATTAGATGAGTAAGAGGAGCAGATGGGAGAGAAAGGAATGTGGGTGTTCATAAGATGTGGTCCTGAAATTGCAAACTGGCAGTAGTTGGCTTCATGGGAGACTCAAGAGGCCAGGGAGTGTCTGCAGATCTCTTAGAGACAATTCCTCACTCTGTCTGTGTTGCAGGTGTTTTGGAAAGTGGTCAGCTACAGAGCACATGCTGGAGTCTTCAAAGCTCTCTATGGGAATGCTTTCTGAAGGTACCAAAACCCACAGTGGTGCTGCACTTCTGCAGCTCATGATGTAAGAAGGACTTTCTCCAGATGGAGCAGAGGTTGACTTTGATTCTGCTTTCATTATCTCTTAGACCTAACCTGGCCCTGCACATGAGAGAGGGGGCAGCAGGTTAAGGGAGGTTCTGCCCCTCACCAACTCTGCCCTGGTGAGGCCTCATCTGCAGTATTTGGTCTCATTCTGGGCTCCTCAGTTCAAGAGAGACAGGGAACTACTAGAGGGTCCAGTGGAGGCTACAAAGATGCTAAGGGGCCTGGAGCATCTCTGTGAGGAGAAAAGACTGAGAGCCCTGGGGCTATGTAGCCTGGAGAAGAGCAGCCCCATAGGAGATCTGATCAGTACTTAGGAAGAGCTAAAGGGCGAGGGGCAGGAGGATGGGGCCAGACTCTTGTCACTGGTGCTCAGCAGCAGGATGAGGGTGGAAGGGCACGAACTGGAACCCAAGAGGTTCCATCTGAACAGCAGGAGAAAGTTTGGTGTGAGGGTGCTGGAGCCCTGGAGCAGGCTGCCCAGAGAGGTTGTGGAGTCTCCTCTGGAGAGCTTCCAACTGCAGCTGGGCATTGTGGTGCTGAGCAAGCTGCTGTGGGTGCCCCTGCTTTAACAGAGGGGTTGGACTGGATGATCTCAGAGGTCTTTTCTAACCCCCCATCATTTTTTGCTTCCATTTTGTAACTAGCTGAGCTGGGGGACAGCTAAACTTGGAGCCCAAGTATGGATGATAATATTCCACGCTTGAGAGGCTTTGATGGGCAGCACTTTAGGTGCTGTATGCAAACTTTGGTTTTGCTGTCACCATTCATTCAACTCCTTTCTCAGTGACTCAGCTCCTGCTCTTGGCTGCCCTGCGAGTAAGGAGGCTGTAGCCAGGTGGGGTTGGTCTCTTCTGCCAGGCAAGCAGCAACAGAAGAAGGGGACACAGTCTCAAGTTGTGCCAGGGAAGGTCTAGGCTGGATACTAGGAGGAAGTTGTTGGCAGAGAGAGTGATTGGCATTGGAATGGGCTGCCCAGGGAGGTGGTGGAGTCACCATGCCTGGAAGTGTTGAAGCAAAGCCTGGATGGGGCACTTAGTGCCATGGTCTGGTTGATTGTCTAGGGCTGGGTGCTAGGTTGGACTTGGATGAGCTTGGAGGTCTCTTCCAACCTGCTTGATTCAATGATTATGTGATTCTAAGCTGGGCACACTGGGGATGCTCAGATGCTGCCTGAAAGCCTTGGGCAAGCAGACCAGCAGCAGCAGCCTTGCTATGTGCATGCTTTTGTATTTCCTATCTGAAGGAAGCTGGTTATCTGCCCCTCCTGCCCCGATAATATTTGCTCCAACTTGTCTCATCCCCCATTTCACAAGAGAAGGGAAGGACTGAGATGCAGATATGCTAACGACTGCAGTGAGGCTCCACCATCACCTCCCGAAGCAGCTTGGACTGGGCTGTGGACTTGTGAAATACGCTGTGCAAACAGGCTCTGCTCTCTGTGTCCTTATCCTAAAGCCTCTGGTATGTTCCCAGCACCTCCTCATCCCTCAGGAAGATGAATAACTTCCTGTAATCTAGCCAGGCCATGCTTAATGTAACTGGGAAGATGCAGAAGTTAATAACCATCCTGCTTCCCTTGAAGGTTTTTATTAAGGCTGATAATTAGGAGCAAACCACAGTTGGCAGCATTAATTTAGGGTACATTTAAAACCACTGATGCATCCTTATTTAGGTCTCTATTTATTTTTATAACTTGAATATGGATGAAGTTTGGGTTGGTTGGTTTGTTTGTTTGCTTGTTTCTAATAACTATCCAGGAAGAAAACATCTCTGTAAGGCTGATTTTTATAGTAGCTGATTGCAAAATGTGTGAGGCAACTGAAATGGGAGGTGGAAATTCAAACTCATCAGTTTGTATTTCAAATCTGTTATCATCAACTTAAATTCATCTTTGTGCTGGGTATTGCACTTTAGACTTTGCTTCTGGGTGGGATTACTTTTACATTAGTGAGAAAGATGCCTGCATCAAGAGGAGTGTGGCCAGCAGGTCGAGAGAAGTGATTCTGCCCCTTTACTTTCTGGTGTTCCCAGCATAAGAAGGTCACAGAGCTGTTGGAGTGAGGCCAGAGATGGCCACAAAGATGATCCAAGGGCTGCAGCAGCTCTGCTGTGAGGATAGGCTGAAGGAGCTGGTGGTGTTTAGCCTGGGGAAGAGAAGACTTCAAGGGGATCTTAGAGCTGCCTTCCAATACCTGAAGGGATCCTACAGGAAGGCTGCAGAGGGATTTTTCATAAGGGTGTCCAGCATCAGGACAAGGGGGAATAGTTTGAAGCTGAAGGAGAGCAAGGTTGGACTGGATCTTGGAAAGAAGTTCTTCAGTATGAGGTTGGTGAGCCTCTGAAATAGGTTGGCCAGGGAGGCTGTGGATGCCTCCTTCCTGGAAGTGTTGCTCCATGCCTTGAACAACTGGGTCCAGTGGAAGGTGTCAACTGCATCTGGATCTAGTGGAAGGTGTCAACTGCAGCTGAGTCTAGTGGAAGGTGTCAACTGCAGCTGGCTCTAGGGGAAGGCCCATGGCAGAGGAGTTGGAATTTGCTGATCGCTAAGGTCCCTTCCAACCCATTCTATGATTCTATGATTTGCATGTCTGCCTTCTGCTCTCCAACCTGCACTAATTATCATTACCTTTCTTGCTCTCTTTTGACAGGTCAATTCCACTTAGCATGTTAAAGACTGTCATTATGTCACTAGTTTCTTTTTTTTTCCTCCTCCTCCCACCCCTTCTTCTTCCACCCGCCCCACATCCCGTTCATCCTGCGCTTCCTCCAGCCATCTGCACTGCACTGGTCCCAGGTCTTTCGAGCTTCGTAGGATCTCCACGTGTACAGAAGTGTTCAGCTCAACTCTTCTGCAGATACTTGTACAATGTATTTAACATTAACCATCTCAGTACCGATAGGAAGTCTGCCTCTCCGAATCTCTCACCGACTGCGTTTGACCCCTTGGCGCTCCTTAGGTTGAGGCTTCTACGCTCTGATCGATGCTTTCCTGGAAGTCCTCTGTTGCAAGCAGTAAATCCTTGACTTCTGGCATCAAAAGAAATCGATTATTCAATGACCAAGTGCCACCCAAGGCAGGTGATTGTGCTCTGTCATGACTGATTTACTGTATAATATACATATTGTTTTATATTTTTAGGGGATGAAAATGTGCTGCTATCCGCTTTAATTTCAACCGCTGACATTTTCAGAAGCCCCAAAGAGAACCATTTGTAATATCCTGATGAGGGGAAAAGAAAAAGTAATCTTTGGACTGTATAAAATCACCTCGATTGCAGTATCTGGTAAAAAAAAAAACAAGATCAAATGGGATGCAGAGGGAGAAATCTTTTAGTCTAGCTCTAGGTTTTGAAGTTTTTGGTAGTGACATGACTGTATCTGTGTGACCTATCTGAAATCTGATCTCGTAGTTCCCCCCTCGACAGTGGTGGATTTTCCCTGGAGTGTGATGGCTAGCCGTGTGTTTATTGTTCTTTATGGAATTTTGAAGGCTTTCAGAATGCTGTGGAAATCTTGTCTTGGAAGAGCTGACAAGCATCCCCCCCACCTCTCCCCGTCCCCGTCCCTGCCCTCTCCAACCAACCCTCTCCCCTCTCCGCATGCCTTTGGCAAGCCCTGATCTGTCTGCCCCGGAATGTGTGAACAGTCCCTTACCAGAACAAAGGAACGACAAAGACAAAGAATCCCCCCCCCCCCCCAAAAAAAAACAACCTAGCCCCTACTTGAAAAAAAATTAAATGGAAAGAGTCCAAAAGGAGGTGAGAGTTGTCCTGTGCAGAGCAGATTTGGGAATACATCGGTTAGGAGGTGAAAGGCACATTGCAAGGGGAAGCGCTTCTGCACGGAGGCGAGGACCGCAGCGCTCGCCTGTCTTGGATCTTTGGTGCCAGACAGAAAGTTTCCATCTTCTCAGCAAGGGGGCACTGGAATCGTGCTGGAATTCATTCCTTTGGCAGCAGAACCTGCTCCTTCCTCCTCCCTGCCTACCGCTTCTGTGCCACGCACACATCTCCTCTCCTCGCT
>WAAF01016341.1:51290-62381 GCA_013400475.1 Tricholaema leucomelas
TTCTCTCTCTCCTCTCTCTCTCTCCTTCTCTCTCTCTCTCCTTCTCTCTCTCTCTCCTTCCCTCTCTCTCCTCTCTCTCTCCTCCTTTCTTTCTTTTTCCGTGCATGTGCACTGCCAGGAAAAAACCAAGGCAGACTCTAACTGAATACTGAACTGTGAAGTTGCCATATGCAATCTTTAATAAAGCGACTCCTGCAGAACTACTCTGTGCTATCATCTCACCAGCTGTTCAGAGCTGGACTTTTTTGCTCTCAGCTTAGCCATTCCCTTGGTTTGGTTTGAAAAGAGTCATCTTTGCAAAGCATATCTCTGACAGCAATTCAGTTTGGTTTTCTTTTCTTTTGGTACTGTAGTAACACCTTTGTTCTGTCTCCAAGTTCAGTGTGGAAGTAGGTTGTAGCTGGAAGTATTTTGTAGCTGGAAATTGACTGTGGGTGCAGCATTAGCTTAAAATCAACTGCATTAAGTTCCTCATGGTGTCACCCCTAGTTCCGTGTGGTGGCTTAGACAGCTCTCTTCAGCTGGAGTAATAAGTTAGCTTTGACATCTCTTAATTGTGCTAGTGCTGATCAGCCAGTCAGTCCATCTAGCTGAAAAGAACACAAGGGGCTCCAAGTTAACTTTGACATCGAGGCTGTGGAGGACTTTCTAAAGCTGAAATGCTGACAAAGATGCCTCAGGCTGAAACTCTCAGACGGCAGAAGAGGTTCGCTCGCTTGGAGATTGTTGTCAGTGGAACTTACTCTGCTTCTATGTAGATTCTTGGTTTGTAAGCCTAGTTCAATTAGGCACAACTTCAGTTTGTATTGCATATTGTATATTCAACTTTTGTACCATTTTTAAGTCTCACACCTTTTATACCTAGAAAGGAACTCCCCACGCATCTGCTCCGCAGAGATCTAACCCTAACCCTGTCCCTCTGCTACTTCCACCTCTCTCCGCTGCCTTTTCTTTGCTTTGCTCTTTGAGTGCTGTGTTATTTATTTATCCTAGGCTGACTTGAAAACTTACGGTTTGTAGAGGCAAATGAAGTTCTTTCACATCTGCAATGTCATGCATGGGACAAACATTGGTGGAAATAACCATTCACATAATGGGAAACGTCCTTCAGATGGAGCTGAAGTGTATATTGTTGGGTTGGTTTTTTTTTTTTGGCTAGGGATTAAAAGAGTATTTCCTGCTCTCTTGAGCTTCTCTTCATGATATGTTCCAGTATCTTGTGTTTGTCCTTGAGTTCAGGTTTCATCAACTTTGTGTTTCCTCAAAAGCAAAGGAAGTTCTAAACCTGGAAAGACCTCGGCTGATGCATTTTTAAGTTTGTATTTAACTCCACAAGGGTGAGAGTTGGATTATCCTGGATATACTGAAGGCTAAAAATCAAGTCTCACACACACACACACACACACACGAAGGTACTCCAATAACTTACATGAATAACTTCTAAATGTCATTTTATAAAGCCTGATGGACTAAGATGCACATTTGCCTGAAATCCTACTGAGTAAGGCTAGGAAATACATGGAATAAGGAATCTTAAGCTGAAGATTGTTTAATAAATGGATATGTAACACAAATGATGATGCAGGAAAAGGCCTACTCACATTTCCCTTACTGGAGAACCACCTCACGAGTGAGGCACATCTCAGCTGGGACTGGAAGGGGAAGAAAAAACCCCACACCAAACAACAACAACCCATCAGGATAATCTCAATCCACCCTTGCTTTGGTTATTTTTTTTTGTCTTCACTGTGCCTGTCTGAACTGCCAAGTGCACTGGAGAACATCCGCTGTGCAGGATGGAACACCGCTCCACCGGCTCCTCGCTCGCTCTCACCAGCTTGCCCGTCGCAACAACTCCTTCTGCTGTGGGAGAGCCACGGGGGTTGAGGCATTCTGTAGATTTATACATGTCTAGTTTGTAAAGTGTGTAACGTGTACTGCAGATGTGTACTCTCTGGGCTCTATGTATCTTTACAGTAGTGTTCAATTTAGGAGACAAACAAAACCAGAACAAAAAAACCCAAACCTAATTAATAAACGTTTGGACACATTCGTTTGGCTTGTAACCAGGGGGCATTTTTTTTTTTTTTTTTTTTTTGCCATTGCATCAAGAGATGCTGAAATGTATTAAACTCTTGGTAGCAGACCCAAAAGCTCCTTCCCCGCTCACCCCGTGGGGACCAATCCTTTTCTCAGAGGCGGATGGATGGCGCCGGCAGACTGCATGATGTAGCGTTCGAAACCCGCTGCGGTGGAGAGGAAAATAAACCTGACCTCAGCTCTGTGCTGTGCATGTTGTGGTGACGCCTATCTACGGCAGCTCGGGCAGGCAGCACTCGCCAGGACACCTAGCAGGGACTCCTCTGGTGGCAGCGTGCTGGAGGCCATGCCTCAGGCCACTGTCTGGATGCATAGAAAGAAATTAAAGGGTTGGGATGACTCGCACAGGATTGTCATTGCTGTCTAGAGCTACCTGAAGGGAGGCTGTAGCCAGGTGGGGTTGGGCTCTTCTGCCAGGCAAGCAGCAACAGAAGAAGGGGACACAGTCTCAAGTTGTGCCAGGGGAAGTATAGGCTGGATCTAAATCATAGGATCATAGAATGGTTGGAAGGGACCCCAAAGATCATCCAGTGCCCCACCATAGGCAGGGACACCTCCCACTAGAACAGGTTGCTCAAGGTCTCATCCAGCCTGACCTTGAACACCTCCAGGGAGGTTGGGGAGGACAGAAGCACAGAATGTGATCAAAGATCCCATTCTGTGCTTCTGTCCTCCCCAACCTCCCTGGGCAACCTGTGCCAGTGTCTCACCAACCTCACTGCAAAGAACTTCTTCCTAACATCCAGTTCACATCTCCCCCCTGCCAGTTTAAACCCATTCCTCCTCATCCTGCCATTGCAAGACCTTGTAAACAGTCCCTCCCCAGCCTTCTTGTAGGACCCCTTCAGATACCAGGAGGCCACTACAAGGCTTTCAGTGCACAGGAGGCACTGCTTCCTCAGCAGCTGCCTGTGGGATGAAGAGCTTTGGCTCCATTAGGTTAGGAGGAGGCTTTCATAGAATCAGAATTGTTCAGGTTGGAAAAGACCTCTTAGATCATCTACATTGATGATATAGATGTCCCATGGAGAGTGAGCAGGGACTCCCAAGCATTTCTCACTAGCCCAGCAGAGGAAGGCAAAGGCTGTTTGGTGCCACAGCACACAGAGCTTTAGAGCTTTTTCCATGAGTCACAGAATCACAGAATCAGTCAGGGTTGGAAGGCACCACAAGAAGCAGCCAGTTCCAACCCACCTACCATGCCCAGGGACACCCTACCTAGAGCAGGCTGCCCACAGCCTCATCCAGCCTGGCCTTAAACACCTCCAGGGATGGGGCCTCAACCACCTCCCTGGGCAACCCATTCCAGGCTCTCACCGCTCTCATGCTGAACAACTTCTTCCTCACCTCCAGTCTGAATCTCCCCACCTCCAGCTGTGCTCCATTCCCCCCAGTCCTGTCACTCCCTGACAGCCTAAAAAGTCCCTCCCCAGCTTTTTTGCAGGCCCCCTTCAGATCGTAGAAGGCCACGAGAAGGTCACCTGGGAGCCTCCTCTTCTGCAGACTGAACAGCCCCAACTCTTTCAGTCCTCATAGCAGAGGTGCTCCGGCCCTCTGAGCATCGTCATGGCCCTTCTCTGGACACACTCCAGAAGTCAGTCAGAAGGATGCACCATTCCAGCTGTCTCAGGTAAGGTTTGTGCCTGGAGGATGAGCTCAATTACAGAGCAGGCTGTGTGCAAGTGTGTCCCTACAGTTTGGTTTTCGGAAGGTGGGATTGCATCAGGTCATTAACTCCATCAAAACAACAGAAATTGGCCTATCTGTGTCCAAGATCCAGCTGACTCAAGAGCACAGTGGGAAACAGAGGGTGAGGGTTTGCCTCCCTAGAAAAAGGCACTGCAGATCTGTTGCTATTGATAAAAACAGTTCTTAGATAAAGTTTAATTGCTTCACATTTGTCTTGTAGTAGAGCTGAACTCCATGGGACTGTACTTAGCCTAAAATGAGGCTTTCAGGAGTTCTGGTGGTGATACTTTATCAGCTCATACTTTATATGCTTCTGATACCTGAGGTGGACTCTTCCCCATTAGCCAGACCTGTGGCAAAGGTGTTATGGTGGCTATCTCAATGCCAAGGATCACAGGATGTCAGGGGTTGGAAGGTACCCAACGAGATCACAAGATATTAGTGGTTGGAAGAGACCACCACAGATCATCAAGTCCAACCCCCCTGCCAGAGCAGGACCATAGAATCTAGCTCAGGGCACACAGGAACACAGCCAGACAGGCCTTGACAGGCTCCAGAGAAGGAGACTCCACAACCTCTCTGGGCAGCCTGTGCCAGTGCTCTCTGGGCCTTACAGTCAAGAAGTTCCCCCTTGTGTTGAGCTGGAACCTCCTGTGCTGCAGCTTCCATCCATTGCTCCTTGTCCTATTCCAGGGAGCAGTGAGCAGAGCCTGTCCCCCACCCCTGACCTCCAGCCCTTAGATGTTTATAAACATTTATCAAATCTCCTCTCAGTCTTCTCTTCTCCAGACTAAACAGCCCCAGGTCTCTCAGCCTCTCCTCATCAGGCAGTGCCTCCAGTCCCCTCATCATCCTTGTAGCCCTCCCTGAGACTCTCCAGCAAGTCCCTGTCCCTTTTAAACTGAGGAGCTCAAAACTGAAGGCAGTACTCAAGATGAGGTCTCAGCAGGGCACAGGAGAGTGAGAGAACCTCCCTTGATCTGCTGGACACACTCTTCTTAATGCACCCCAGGATCCTATTGGCCTTCTTGGCCACAAGGGCACATTGCTGTGCCAGGGATGTTCTCCAGCAGCACTCCCAGGGCCCTCTCCACAGGGCTGCTCTCCAGCAGATCACCTCCCAGCCTGTACCGGTGCAGATTATTATTCCTTCCCCAGGTGCAGGACTCTGCACTTGTCCTTGTTGAACCTCATTTGGTTCCCCTGTGCCCAGCCCTGTCTGCCCAGGTCTCGATGGTCGCACAGCCTTCAGCTGAATCAACCAAGCCTTCCGGCTTGGTGTCCTAAGGAGGCACCTGCAAGGTCCCAGGGGGTCAGGGTCGGCTGCAGCCACTGCCAGCTCCTCAGGACAACGCTGGCAGCAAGGTCCTGCTCCTGCAAGGCCCCGAGTTGTCTGTTTTCCTCTACACCCGCCTGAGAGCAGTGCTTTGTCATTTACAGCCTCCTCAGCGCAGGTGTCCAACATCTTGGGCGCTCTGAAGCCGAGTCCCAGCTGTGAGGACGTGGGAGTGTGGTATCCTCTCCAAAGGAACGAGGGATGGGACGAGGAAACGGCTTCCTTGGGTTGCTCCAGGGGAGGTTTAGGTTGGCTATCAGAAACTCCTTCACTCCAAAGGGTTTTCAAGCCCTGCCACAGGTTCCCCTGGTTGCATCCTCATCCCTGCAGGTGTTTAAAAGAGGCAGAGCCGTGGTGCTGAGGGACACGGGTTAGCACCGGCCCTGGCAGAGCTGGATAGCGACTGGACTTGATCTTAAAGGTGTTTTCTAACCCAAACGACTTTACGCCTCTAGGACCGAGTTTCCCGCTTGCAGCCTCCCTCGGAGCCCCGTAACACGCCGAGCTCGCCCCCTGGTCTAAAGGCGGTTTAAAGGCGAAGGGGATCACCAACGCCCAGCTTTTCCCCGAGGGTCCCAGTCCCTCCGGGGGCCAGGCCCTCCCTTCAGGAGCCCCCTTCCACGACCGCCGGGGCCGCAGCGGGCAGCCGCCAGCCCACCCAGCCGCTCCCGCGGGCTCGGCGCCGCCCGGGGGCGGGCACGGGGGTGTCCGAGCCTGCCGCTCCCCGCCCCGGCCCCACCTCCGCCGGGCAGCCAGCACCGCCCGCCTCCCGCCGAGCCGGGGGCGCAGCCGCCAGCGTCCCGCACCGGCAGCCGCCTCACGCCGAGCCCCCGCCGGACCGCGGGCGCAGAGGGTGAGTTCCCCCCGGGGCCGGGCAGCCACCGCGGCGAGGCAGGGGGAAGGAGCGGGTGGAGACTGCGGGGCGCGGTGCCACCGTCGCTTCAGCTTCGGGGGATGAGAGACGGGAAGGGCGGGTGGGCTGCGGGCTCTCCCGAGTGGGTGCCGAGCCCGGCGTCCCCCGGCAGCCGGAGGCTCCATATCGCCGCGTCCAGGTGCGGGGAGGCTGAGGTGTGTGACCCTTGGGGCTGAGGCTGTGAGAAGCGCTGGGCGTTCGGCGTCAGGTGCCTTGGATCCCAAACCCGGAGCGTGTTTTATAGCTCTGTTGTAAAACTGCAGCTATTACAGCCTTGCTCTTGATGATACTGCTGTAAAACAGCCCCAGCAAACCACAGAGCAGAAGCCAAACCCACCCCCTGCTTCCTTTTTCACGGCTCTGTCAGCCAACTTCTCACTCTTCTTTAGTACTTCTGAGTGCTGAGCGTTAGGGCTTCGTTAGAGAACCACAGAATGAGCCAGGTTGGAAAAGACCTTTGAGTCCTGCCTGTCACCTAATACCTTCTAGAAAACAGCATTAAAAAACATAGAATGGGTTGGGTTGGAAGGGACCTTAAAGATCGTCCAGTTCCAATCCCCTGCTATGGGCAGGGACACCTCCCACTAGCCCAGGTTGCTCAAGGCCTCATCCAGCCTGGCCTTGAACACCTCCAGGGAGGGAGCATTCACAACCTCCCTGGGCAGCCTGTGCCAGTGTCTCCTTGTAAATATTTTCTCCCCAATCTCCAGTCTAAATCTTCAAGTTGCTCAAGGTCTCATCCAGCCTGGCCTTGAACACCTCCAGGGAGGGAGCATTCACAACCTCCCTGGGCAGCCTGTGCCAGTGTCTCGTTGTAAAGAACTTCTCCCTCAGTCTGCAGTCTAAATCTCCTTTCTTCCAGCTTAAAGCCACTGCCTGCTGTCCTATCACAATAAGCCCTTGCCAAAAGTCCCTCCCCAGCTTCTTTTTGGTAGGCCCCCTTCAGATGCTGAAGCACCTAATGAAGTGAATGTAAGTAAGTAACACGAGCAAGTGAAGAACCGGAGTGAAAAAGACAAAGCCTCCCACCCTAAAATACCCAAGCAGGTGCTGGGCTCCTGCTGGCAGGTCGTAGAGGTGTTGCCTTGTGCGTGGTGCTTCTCCTGAAGATGGATGTGTTTCCTGCACAGAAATGTGTGTTTTGGTGTTGTTTGATGCTGTGAAGTGCCAGGAAAGAGAGCTGGCAGCATCGGCGTGGTGTGCAAAGCCAGTGGGTGCTCAGCTAATAGGGTTCATAAAAGCAGTCCCAGGGTTGATGAGCCTGTGTGGTTGGTGCAGCTAGAACTGGTTTGCAAGACTCAGCTGGTTGATTCCTGAGGGCAATCTCAGGAAAATAGGCTCCTGTGTTGTTTTTTCCCTTCTGTCAGAGGGGAAATGTAGGGTAGAGCTGGGCACAGCAGAGGCAGAGATCAGAGGCTTGGCTGATACAGCTTGTGTGGCCATCCAGTGAGACCTGGACAGACAGAGCTGGGCACAGGGGAACCAAATGAGGTTCAACAAAGATAAGTGGTCTGGGGTGGAATGATAAACTGCAGCAGTACAGGCTGGGAGGTGATCTGCTGGAGAGCAGCCCTGTGGAGAGGGACCCGGGAGTGCTGCTGGAGAACATCCATGGCACAGCAATGTGCCCCTGTGGCCAAGAAGGCCAATGGCATCCTGGGGTGCACTAAGCAGAGTGTGTCCAGCAGATCAAGGGAGGTTCTCCTGCCCCTCTACTCTGCCCTGGGGAGACTCCATCTTGAGTACTGCCTTCAGTTTTGAGCTCCACAGTTTAAGAGGGACAGGGACTTGCTGGAGAGGGTCCAGCAGAGGGCTGTGAGGATGATGAGGGGACTGGAGCACTGCCTGGTGAGGAGAAGCTGAGGGACCTGGGGCTGCTTAGTCTGGAGAAGACTGACAAGGGATTTAATAAGTGTTTATAAATATTCGAGGCCTGGAAGTGAGGAGTGGGGCACAGGTTCTGCTCACTGCTTCCTGGGATAGGACAAAGAGCAGCACAGGAGGTTCCAGCTCAACACAAGGGGGAACTTCTTGACTGTAAGGCCCACAGAGCACTGGCACAGGCTGCCCAGAGAGGTTGTGGAGTCTCCTTCTCTGGAGCCTTTCAAGACCTGTCTGGCTGTGTTCCTGTGTGCTCTGAGCTAGATTGTGTGGTCCTGCTCTGGCAGGGGGCAGTTGGACTCGATGATCCGTGGGGGTCCTGTGAGCTGCAGAGCATCCTGTCCCGCAGCCTCCTTCCGAAGCACGGCTCTGCTCACCCCACCCGCTCAGGCAATGAGTCAGGTTTCCCTCCCTCAAGAACACGTTTTCGTTTAAAATGATCAAGCGTCAGCTGCTGAGGTCCCTGTTCCTCAGCTTGGTTGTGAACCCAGCAGTGCAAAGCTTTCAAGCTTGCTCCCTGAGGCTGACACTCCTGATTGCGGCACCCTGCAGTGCCTCTCCTCAGGTCAGCTTGTAAGGGAAGGACCAAGGAAAGAAGCTGAAGCTTTGTGACAAGCAGGACTAACTGCAGTCCTTTGCTACGCTGGAGCACACATCACAGCAGCTTGGGGAAAGGGAGCTCAAAGCTGGAAGACATTGTCCTCGGTTTGCAGCGTCTGCCTGGGCGCTGCCAGTGCCGCTTGGTACCTCAGCAGAGCGTGGCCAGGCACCAGCAGTGCCGTCCTGCAGGTGAATTCCAGAGCTAATTGTGGATGGATGCTTTAGAGCATGGGTGAAGGGAGGGAGTTGTCCTCTTTGCTACAGCAGCAGGCACGGCTGGGTGATTCATCAGGCCCTGCGTGGTGATACTTTTACTCTTCTCCTCAGTGCACAATTAGCTTCACCACCAGTGAGTGGCTGGTGAGAGCCTTTTCCTGTTTCACATTGTGCCTCAGAACCACACTGTTGTTTGGGTTGGAAAAGCCCTCTAAGAGCATCCAGCCCAACCATCAACCCCACACCATCGTGGCCATAAAACCACATCCCAAAGTGCCACGGCCACAGGTTTCTTGAACACCTCCAGGCACCTCTGCTATGAGGACAGGCTAGAAGAGTTGGGGCTCTGCAGCCTGGAGAAGAGAAGGCTTCCAGGAGACCTTGGAGTGGCCTTCCAGTATCTGAAGGGGGCTACAGGAGGGCTGGGGAGGGACTATTGACAAGGTCTTGTAAGGACAAGATGAGGAGGAATGGGTTTGAACTGGCAGAGGGGAGATTCAAACTGGATATTTGTTAAGAGTGAGGGTGGTGAGACACTGGCACAGGTTGCCCAGGGAAGTTGTGGCTGCTCCCTCCCTGGAGGTGTTCAAGGCCAGGTTGGATGAGGCCTTGAGCAACCTGTTATAGTGGGAGTTGTCCCTGCCTATGACAGGGGGTTGGAACTGGATGAGCTTTGAGGTCCCTTCCAACTTAAAGCATTCTATGGTGACTCCACCACCTCCCTGGGCAGCCTGTTCTGGTGCCTGACCACTCTTGCAGCAAAGAAATTGTTCTTCATGTCCAACCTAAACCTCCCCTGGCACAATTTTAGGCCATTTCCTCTTGTTCTATCACCTGCTACTAAGGAGAAGAGACCAACCCCTGCCACACTGCAACCTCCTTTCAGGGAGTTGTAGAGAGCAATGACATCTCCCCTCAGCCTCCTCCTCTCCAAAGAGAATACCTTGCTTGCTTTTAGGTCAATTAGCATCTCCCAGCCTGATAACTGCAAGGTTCTGCTCACAGCCTGTCATATCCTCTCAATGACTTCCCTTCCAGAGCAGATAATCTTTAGGGCCTTTTGCCTTGGCCTGGTTTTGTCAGAGCCATATCTCCAAGGCTTGACATCTGGCCTTCTGGCTGTGTGAAGTGAACTGCCAGGAGTCCAGTAAATCCTGTGATCAGCTTACAGAGGATGGATGCTGCCTGTTGATTCTGCTGGATTCCACCCTGTGCCTGGCACCAGGTGCAGGATGCTTTATCTGGCAGAAGGAAAGGAATCATAGAGTTGTGTTGGTTGGGAGACACCTTTAAGATCCTGGAGTCCAACCTTCAAGAGAAGGAGAAGGTAGTGAAGGTGAGGGTAGATGCAGTCTCTTTGTGGAGTGGGTGTGCAGCTGGCAAGCACGAGGTGCTGCAGGGGAAAGAGTCTGCCTTACAAGAATGGAGACCTCCTCTGCCCCCTTGGGAAGGCTGTAGAAGAGATTCCTATGTCTTGCTACCTCCTAACTTGAGTCGTGCCATGCAGAGGCCAGAGGAGGGCCACAAACATGATCAGAGGGCTGTGGCACCTTCCCTTTGGGGACAGGCTGAGAGACCTGGGGCTGTTCAGCCTGGAGAAGAGGAGGCTACAGGGAGACCTTAGAGTGTCCTTCCATTACCTGGAGGGAGCTACAGGAGGGTGGGGACAGACTTTGTACAAGGGCTTGAAGGGATAGGATGATGGCTTTGAGCTGGAAGAGGGAAGACTGAGAAGAAATTCTTTCCAGTGAGGGTGGTGAGACAATGGAGCAGGTTGCCCAGGGAGGCTGTGGATGTCCCCTCCCTAGAGGTGTTCAAGGCCAGGTTGGATGAGGTCTTGACCAGCCTGCTCTAGTGGAAAGTAGCCCTGCCTATTTCAGGGGGTTTGTAACTGGATGTTTTAAGGTCCCTTCCAACCCCAGCTCCTCTATGGATCAAGCCTAAAACTAATTTTGCTATTTGGATTCTCATGCTTCAGAAAATTCCCCTTTTTGTGTTTTTCTTTTTTTTTTTTTTCAAGTCCAAATTCCTCAATGTTCCTTTCTTTATATCCAGGAACTGAGTTTAGTAGATTCAGAGGAGAGGAATGCTTCAGCAATCCATGTGTGTGATTCAAAGGGCTTCTGGATGAGGTGCACGTCTAACAGCTCAGCTTCAGAAGCAATTTCAGGCTGTAGCTTTCCTGGAGGACTGAGTTGTCTTGATGATGAAATTTCATCTTCTATACCTGGTGTGTGCTTTCAGGAGTTTGACCCAACAGTGTGCCCAGGTGGGCAGCAGAGCCAATGGCATCCTGGCCTGGCTCAGGAGCAGTGTGGCCAGCAGGACAAGGGAGGTTCTTCTGCCCCTGGACTCA
>WAAF01016341.1:62400-90470 GCA_013400475.1 Tricholaema leucomelas
CAGGGGAGGTCTAGGCTGGATGTTAGGAGGAAGTTGTTGGCAGAGAGAGTGATTGGCATTGGAATGGGCTGCCCAGGGAGGTGATGGAGTTGCCATGCCTGGAGGTGTTGAAGCAAAGCCTGGATGAGGCACTTAGTGCCATGGTCTGGTTGATTGTCTAGGGCTGGGTGCTAGGTTGGGCTGACTGAGCTTGGAGGTCTCTTCCAACCTGCTTGATTCTATGATTCCATCAGCATGGGTTGTTCTGAGTGCCAAGCACTGAAATGAAGTCTCAGGACAACTTGGTTGTTGTTTTTCACTCTCAGAAGGTGGTGCCCATACAGGGACATGAGCTACCCTCCGTTTCCATGCTGAAGTGGCACAGTTTTAGCTACACCAACAGAGCTGGATGGGGATTTCCTGCCTGGAGCTTGGAGCTTTTTGATGTACCTGCTGTGAACTACAGGCTTGGGCAAGGAACCAAGTTAGGAGAAAATGGCCTTCATTTGGTGGTTTTTGTTTGGAGTTTGCTTTGATCTTTAAACAGATGTGAAGTGTTGGGCGAAACCTGCTTGAAATCAACTGACAAACCCTGCTGTTAGTATCACAGCTCTGGAAATGTGGCAGTAGAGGATTGGAATGTCAGTGGTTTTTTAGAAGATCCAGGCCTCAGCTCTATTTTGACTTGCTGAATCGTAGAATGGCTTGAGTTGGAAGGGACCTCAGGGATTATCTAGTTCCAAGCCCCCTACTTTGGGCAGGGACACCTCCCACTAGACCACAGGTTGCTCAAGACCTCATCCAACTTGCTTTTAAACACTTCCAGGGGTGAGGTGTTCACAACTTCTCTGGGCAACTCATTCCAGAATGGTTCTAGACAAGTAAGTTCTTTTCTTTCAAATGATGGCTGTCTACAGCTACCTGAAGGGAGGCTGTAGCCAGGTGGGGTTGGGCTCTTCTGCCAGGCACCCAGCAACAGAAGAAGGGGACAGAGTCTCAAGTTGTGGCAGGGGAGGTCTAGGCTGGATGTTAGGAGGAAGTTGTTCCCAGAGAGAGTGATTGGCATTGGAATGGGCTGCCCAGGGAGGTGGTGGAGTCACCATCCCTGGAGGTGTTGAAGCCAAGCCTGGATGAGGCACTTAGTGCCATGGTCTGGTTGATTGTCTAGGGCTGGGTGCTAGGTTGGGCTGGCTGAGCTTGGAGGTCTCTTCCAACCTGCTTGATTCTGTGATTCTATGGGGACCTTATAGCAACCTGCCAATACCTGACAGGAACCTGCAGGAAGACTGCAAAGGGACTTAGCATAAAAGTGTCTAAAGACAGGACAAGGGGAAATGGTTTGAAGCTGAGGGAGAGCAGGCTTAGGCTGGATCTTTGATTTCTTCAGTACAAAGGTGCTGAGACTCTGGAATAGGCTGCCCAGGGAGGTTGTGTATGCCTCCTCCCTGGGGGTGTTCAAGGCCAGGTTGGATGAGACCTGGAGCTGCCAAGTCTAATTGAGGTGTCCCTGCCTATGGCAGGGAGGTTGGAGTAGATGATCTCCAAAGTCCTTTCCAACCTAAGCCATTCTATGACTTAGAGTTCAGGCAGGTTGTCATCTCTGAGGTGACTATCTGAAGAGAGAGGAGATTGCTGCTCCTGCCAGGATGATTGGAGCCAAGATTGTTACCAACAACAGCTCTCAAGCCCAAGGAAGGTCCACTCTGTGCTGCAGCATGCATCTGCCAGGTAGTTTGATGGAAAGAAGTCTTTGTCCTTCATTGTTTTTAGGATAGGAGTATGTGCTGATGAGCAAAATGGGAGGAGAAGCTTACAGTAAGTAGGTGAAAAATGAGATCTCTGAATAGATTGAACTCCCTCCAGCCTTTGTAATCTAGAGGTCTTCACACCCTCAATTAGTTTTGCTCGTAAATGGGTGTGTTTTGTGAGAACTGTTTTCGTTCCCTTGCCAATCAAAGTGGCTTTCTGGTGTCTCTGGAGCCACTTGAGGCCATCTTCTCTTGGCCTGTTGCTTTTTACTTGGGAGAAGAGGCTGACCCCCACCTTGTCTCCTTTCCCTATAGCCTAAGGAGGTCACAGTGGTGTCCCCAAACGGTGGAGAAGCTGAAGCTGAAATCCTGAGGCTTATCTGGGGTTATGTAGCTTGAAGACTAACATCATTTGTAGGAGCAATGTTTGAATTGTATCCATGTTTGTCCTAGGTTTAAAGGCCAAGATACTATCAATTATTCACAAGCATTATCAATGCTGATTGATAGCTAAGAGGTCAGGGGCAGGAGGATGGGGCCAGACTCTTGTCAGTGGTGCTCAGCGGCAGGATGAGGGTTAAAGGGCACAAACTGGAGCCCAGGAGGTTGCATCTGAAGAGGAGCAGAAACTTGTTTGTTGTGAGGGTGCTGGAGGCCTGGAGCAGGCTGTCCAGAGAGGTTGTGGAGTCTCCTTCTCTGGAGAGCTTCCAACCCCAGCTGGCCATTGTGGTGCTGGGCAGGCTGCTGTGAGTGCCCTGCTTCAGCAGAAGGGTTGGAGTGAATGATCTCCAGAGGTCCTTTCCAGCCCCCCACCGTGCTGGGATTCTGTGGCTTTAGCTTACACTCATTCAAAAGGATTTTGGAACATGAAATACATACAGATGAATTCTCTGGAGTGATAGCTGTCCCAGAGCACTGCCACAGGGTCCCCAGAGAGGTTGTGGAGTCTCCCTCTCTGGAGACATTCAAGGCCTGTCTGGATGTGTTCCTCTGTGATCTGTGCTAGATTGTGTGGTCCTGCTCTGGCAGGGGGGTCAGACTGGATGATCTCCTTGGGCCCTTCCAACCCCTGCCATCCTGTGAGCCTGTGATCTGCCTCTTTCCCAGCACCCTGCTAGAGCCTAGGAAGACCTTGAAGCCTCTCAGCAGCTACCAAGATGCTAAGCAGTCCCAACACTGCTGCAAAGGAGCTAGAAGGTTATCACTAAATTCTTCTCCACCACCATGAGTAGAACAGACTTTCCTTAGACTCAATGATCTCCTTGGGTCCCTTCCATCCCCTAATATCCTCTGGTCCTGTGATCTGTGCTATAGTCCTGCTAGACCTGGAATCACTTTATGAACCCAGTGTATACAAAGCAGGAGTACAACTATCAAAGCCTTCCAACATGTGATTATCATCAAATCAGAGAATGGTCTGGGTTGGAAGGAGTCTCCAAAGGTCACCTCATCCAACCCCCACCCCTGATTATCTCTGGTTTGGGTCTTCAATACAAGGTAGCGTTCATCTTATGGGCTGTGGGGAGCATTTGAGTGCCTGAGAGGGCAGATTGCCATCCTAGACTGGCTCTCCTCATCTCAGCTCTCTAGAGCTGCCCGTGGCAGTGATGAATAACCAGCCCTTCAGGCCAGACTAATATCCTCTATTATGCACCTACCCAATTGGGCAATGTCAAGAAGCAGAAAGATGGGCGTCAGATTATCTTCCTGACCCCTGCAGATCGTGCCCTGAAGTGTGGTGATTACCCTTCTCAGAGTCTAAACATGCAGGAGGTAGTTAACAGTCATCTAATCCTTCTTTTTTTCTTCCCTCTTTGGTGAGAAATGCTGCCCCAGCTTTGTCTCGATGTGAATAAACCTGTTGTGGCAAATTGCACTAATTCAGAGCTCAGCTTCAGCTGGAGAAATGGAGCTAAAGGCTTATGAAACAGAAATGCAGCACATCTGCCCCGGGGGCTGCTAACCTGGGGAGAGTTGTCAGGGAATCACAGAGCTGTTTGGGTTGGAAAAGACCTTTAAGATCATCAAGCCCAACCATTCTCTAACCCTGCCGAGGCTGGTGTTAAGCCATGCCCCTCAGTGCCGCATCTCTGCCTCTTTGAAACACCTCCAGGGATGGGATTCAACCTCCCACCTGGGCAGCCTCTTCCAGTGCTTGAAAACCCTTCCAAGTGAAGAACTTTCTTCCCATACCCAACTTAAACCTCCCCTGGTTCAACCTGAGGCCATTCTCTCTTGTTTTATCCCTTGTTTCTTTGGAGAAGATACCAAGCCCCACCTTGCTTCAATCTCCTTTCAGGGAGTTGTAGAGAGCCAGAAGGTCTCCCCTCAGCCTCCTTTCCTCTAGGCTGAACAGGTACCCTTCAGGTAGCTGTAGACAGCAATGAGGTCTGCCCTGAGCCTCCTCCTCTGCAGGCTGCACAGTCAGGGTTGGGAGGGACCACAAGGATCAGCCAGTTCCAACCCCCCATGCCATGGGCAGGGATACCCTACCCTAGAGCAGGCTGCACACAGTCCCATCCAGCCTGGCCTTTAACACCTCCAGGGACAGGGCCTCAACCACCTCCCTGGGCAACCCATTCCAGGCTCTCACCACTCTCATGGTGAAGAACTTCCTTCTCATATCCAGCCTGAACCTGCCTACCTCCAGCTTTGCTCCATTTTGAGGGTCTTTTCACAAGGGAAAGGATTGAAGCTGGAAGAGGGGAGATTGAGACTGGAGATTAGGAAGAAGTTCTTTCCAATGAGGGTGGTGAGACCCTGGCACAGGTTGCCCAAGGAGGTTGTGGATGCTTCCTCCCTGGAGGTGTTCAAGGTCACGCTGCATGAGACCTCGATCACCCTGGGCTAATGGAGGGTGTCCCTGCCCATGGCAAGGGGGGTGGAACTAGATGATCTTGAAGGTCCCTTCCAAACCAAACCATTCTGTGAATCTCTGAGTTAGATCAGAACCAGGAAGGATAATCAAGTGTTAGGCTTTGTGAGAGCATCACTGTTGGCTTCAGGAGGACTCTCTCACCTCTTTCTTTACAACATTCCAGATTTGACCCTTTGGCTTGAAAGGTGGAAACAGAGCACTGGGTGCTCTCCTTAGAGGACAGTGCACCAAAGGGAGTGAGGAGCAGTAAATTCTGCCAGCTTATACCAAAAAAACCACCCCACAACAACCCCAAAACCAATCCCATTGATTGAGAGTTTTGTTTTCACTCCTCCTTCTCTTCCAACCGCTTCCTTCTAGCAGTGCTATAGCTTCTACACAACCTTGGTACTCAACCTCTTGGTAGCCAGAATGCTCTGAGCAGACTCTGCCACAATCCCCCTCCCACCCTGCACCAGTGGGATTTGTGGAGAGAGGGTGTGGATGTGTGGATGCTGAATACCTAACGCTCTTTTCTTTTATGGGTCTCACCTGCCTCTGTTGATTCTTTTGCTGAGCTGAATGATTCAAGTTCAATCCTATTCAGAAGCTGAATTCCCCCTCCCCACCACACACACACATACTCTGTGCTGAACCTGAAGTTGGGAGAGATTAGCTGAGCTGGGAGACCAGGGCTAGAAGAAAGAGTTTACACTGACACAAAGTATGTCTGGGGTGGGAAAAGTGAAGAGAGGGTGTTTAGGATGTGAAGGAAGTATAGGAGAGCTGCAGATTTACAGCTCATCTGCACTGACTTGAAAATCCCTCTTCTGGGCAACAACTGAAGTTAATAATTGCAGTGCAATTAGACAAGAAGAAAGATGTGTCAGGTAAGGGAGGCAGGATTTCTGCTTCACTAGCTAGAGGAAATGAGAGGTTTGGTGTGCAGAAGGGGGTCCCCATCCCTCTTCTGACACAAGTGTGGAGGGCTGAGGGCTCCCTTTGAACTGCTCACCGTAAGGCAGGCACTGTAAGATGCTTAGAGTCATCCTTTTGGTTTAAGCCAGTCTTGCTGATTGAACTAAACTCTGCAGGTCTGGGGGTCTGGCTTTTTAATTTAGAGGCAGAGTTGAAGGCTTGTGGTTGCCTACCTCAGAGTGCCTCCAGGCATACCATGAGTTCTGTGCTAAATCAAACGAGTTCAGGGCATCTGGTGTGATGGGTTAGGAACATCCCTTCCAACTATTGGAATTTACCAGACCAGCTCAGACAGCTGAAGTTCTATTTACAGCAGAGCTTAATGTACAAGAACATAGACACAACCTATTTACAGTGATATGCAAATTAGAAGTAATGCAGACATCCAAACCCCCTCCTGAACAAAGAAACCTGCCCAGAAGGGGCTTAAAGCTATCCTCTGCAGACAGACAGACAAAACAACCAGCAAAGCTTAGGTTGTTTTCTGTTAGCCAAGATGAGTGGAGAGAGATTAGAGCAGAACAAAGAGGAAGTGAATAGGTTGAGCATCCCACACCAGAGTGGGACAAACTGTTGATATTTTGGCTTTTGATCCCTCTCAGCAACTCAAGGAATGATAGAGACTTCATCACTATTTTCTTCTCACAACCAAAGGTCTAATTTCTCTCATTGGACTATTCCAGTTAGCCTCAAGCCAGCAGAGTTGTTGAGGTTCTCTGGTTTTCCTCCCTGGTGCATCACCAGCTGTTGGGAAGGATTAGTTGTTGGAACTTCCAGACACCTCCTGAGAGTTCCATGCTTCCTGAGACTTCATTCCATCCACATCTTCACCTCTGGCTAGGCAGAGGATGTACTCAGCACAAGGACTTGTTGTGATAGGGTAGAATGGGAAGGTCAGAAAGAGGAGTATGCGGTGCTTAGGGATGTGGTTTAGGGTGAATCTTGTAGAGAAGGGTTCTGGGTTGGGTTTGGTGATCCTGAGGGGCTTTGCCAAGCTGCATGTTTCTGTGATTCTGTGAAATGTGCAGGAGTGAAATGCTTCCCATAGGCAGAGTATCTGTTTGTAGGTCGATAGGTCACCTCTGTTGGCCCAGTTGCCTTCCTCCTGTGTTACCTTGGTTAACTGTGCTCTGCTGAGCCCTCACCTGGAGTGCTGGGGCTACCTCTGGAGTGCTCAGCACAGACAGGGACCTGTTGGAGCAGGGCCAGAGGAGGCCACAGCAGTGCTGAAAGGGCTCTGCTGTGAGGCCAGCCTGAGAGAGTTGGGCTTGTTCAGCACGGGGAAGAGAAGGCTTCAGGGAGACCTTCTGGTGGCCTTGCAGTGCTTGAAGGGGCTGATCAGAAAGCTGAGGACAGAGTTTTTCTCAGGGCCTGTTGTGGCACACTGCTTGGGAGAGTCCAGCACAGAGCCATGGAGATGATGAAGGGAATGGAAGATCTCTGTTATGAGGAGAGAGTGAGGAGCTGGGGCTGTGCTGCTTGGAGAAGAGCAAGAGGTGACCTCAGCAATGCTGATAAAGATGTGCAGGGTGAGTGGCAGGAGGCTGGAGCCAGGCTCTGCTGGGTGATGCCCAGTGACAGCACAAGGGGCACTGGTGGAAGCTGAGACATAGGAGGTTTCATTTAAACAGGAGGAAGAATTTTTTCCCTGTGAGGGTGCCAGAACCCTGGAACAGGCTGCCAAGGGGGGTTGTGGAGTCTCCCTCTCTGGAGACATTCAAGACTCACCGGGATGTGTTCCTGTGTGACCTGCTCTAGGTGATGCTGCTCTGGCAGAGGGGTTGGATTGGATGAGCTTTGCAGGTCCCTTCCAGCCTCTAGCATTCTGTCATTCTGTGACTGTTGCCAACTGGTTGTGACTTGAAGGTTGATTTGCTTTGTCTGAATGCTCCCAGTAGGTAAGATTTATCCATTCCACCTACTTGCCAGGCTTCAGAACCTCCTCTCTGAGAGCAACCCCTCAGCTATTGTGAGTGTCCTGAGAGAATGCTGAAGCAGACTTTACTCCCTTTCCTGACCAACGTTGACTTTAGCAACGCCCTAATGATTTGACAAAGAGCTGCCTGGCTGCTGGCAAAGAATTGTTTGCTGTAGTTCAAAGCCAGGTTTCAGAGGCATACAAAAATATTTCACTAAGAATTAGCAGGGCAGGAAGTAAGAGGCCTTTGCTGACATACTTTATTGCCACAAGACTTAATTTTGCCTTGCTGAAACTTGGTGAGCCCATCACTTAGTCGAGTGAGCTTTGAGAGAGGCTCGTTCCTAGCTGGGGGGGATTGTTGGGAGAGACTTCTTCCCTTCTTAGTTATTTTGTTGTTTATTTCCTAGCTGTGGTGCTTGGGGACATGGTTTAGGGGTGAACTTTGCAGAGCAGGGTTAACTTGCTGATCTCAGGGGGTCTTTTTCAATCTGAATAGGTGGGCAGAGGCCAGTGGGATGAGATTGAACAAGGCCAAGTGCAGGGTACTAGACTTTGGCCACAACAACCCCAAGCAGTGCTACAGGCTGGGGACAGAGTGGCTGAGAGAAAACAGGCAGAGAGGGACCTGGGGGTGCTGGTAGAGAGGAGCTGAAGCTGAGGCAGCAGTGCCCAGGTGGGCAGCAGAGCCAATGGCATCCTGGGCTGGCTCAGGAGCAGTGTGGCCAGCAGGACAAGGGAGGTTCTTCTGCCCCTGGACTCAACACTGCTCAGGCCACCCCTTGAGTGCTGTGTCCAGTTCTGGGCTCCTCAATTCAAGAGAGATGTTGAGGTGCTGGAAGGTGTCCAGAGAAGGGCGACAAAGCTGGTGAGGGGCCTGGAACACAGCCCTGTGAGGAGAGGCTGAGGGAGCTGGGGGTGTGCAGCCTGCAGAAGAGGAGGCTCAGGGCAGAGCTCATTGCTGTCTGCAGCTACCTGAAGGGAGGCTGTAGCCAGGTGGGGTTGGGCTCTTCTGCCAGGCAAGCAGCAACAGAACAAGGGGACACAGTCTCAAGTTGTGCCAGGGGAGGTCTAGGCTGGATGTTAGGAGGAAGTTGTTGGCAGAGAGAGTGATTGGCATTGGAATGGGCTGCCCAGGGAGGTGGTGGAGTTGCTGTTCCTGGAGGTGTTGAAGCCAAGCCTGGATGAGGCACTTAGTGCCATGGTCTGGTTGGTTGGCTAGGGCTGGGTACTAGGTTGGACTGGCTGAGCTTGGAGGTCTCTTCCAACCTGCTTGATTCTATGATTCTAAGATTTTCATGCCAAAAGATACACAGTGTAAACAGAAGTCACATCAAAGGCCAGGCTGGATGAGGCTGTGGGCAGCCTGCTCTAGGGTAGGGTGTCCCTGCCCATGGCAGGGAGGTTGGAACTGGCTGATCCTTGTGGTCCCTTCCAACCCTGACTGATTCTAGGATTCTGAAAGAGCACCTCCGGTGATGCCTTAATTCCATAGGCAACACTTGAAGAGCTCCTGTATGGATCAGGAAATGAAGCTGCTGAAATCAGATCCTCTGGAAGAAAAAAGAAATCACTCCAGGACTAGACTGATAGTAGGTGCAAGGAATCAAAAAGTAGCAGGGACACTTCTAATTGATTTTATGGGTGCTTGTGCCTTGAAAATTACATCCTGTGGTGTCCAGAGACCGGAAAATGTCACTGGAGACATGAATTTACTTATGCCCATTCTTTGTCTCCCACTGTCATGCTAGAGGAAGCATGATTAGAGCTAGACCTTGGGATTCTGAAGGCTGAGTGAAGGCTTTGTGTAGCAGCCTTGAGGTGCCACAGGGTAATTTCAGGCTGCACAGAAAGAGAAGGCTGGCAGCTGGTCACTAGCGGTGTCCCTCAGGGATCAGTGCTGGGCCCCATCCTCCTTAACATCTTCATAGATGATCTGGATGAGGGCATCGAGTCAGTCAGCAGCAAGTTTGCAGATGACACCAAGCTGGGGGCAGATGTTGCTGGGTTGGAGGGCAGAAGGGCTCTGCAGCGGGACCTTGACTGCCTGGACAGATGGGCAGAGTCCAAGGGGATGGCATTCAATGGCTCCAAGTGCAGGGTGCTGCACTTTGGCCACAACAACCCCATGCAGAGATACAGGCTGGGGTCGGAGTGGCTGAGAGCAGCCAGACAGAGAGGGATCTGGGGGTGCTGATTGATACCCGCCTGAACATGAGCCAGCAGTGTGCCCAGGTGGCCAAGAGAGCCAATGGCATCCTGGCCTGCATCAGGAATGGTGTGGCCAGCAGGAGCAGGGAGGTCATTCTGCCCCTGTACTCTGCACTGGTTAGACCACACCTTGAGTACTGTGTCCAGTTCTGGGCCCCCCAGTTTAAGAGGGACATTGAGATGCTTGAACGTGTCCAGAGAAGGGCAACGAGGCTGGGGAGAGGCCTCGAGCACAGCCCTACGAGGAGAGGCTGAGGGAGCTGGGGTTGTTTAGCCTGGAGAAGAGGAGGCTCAGGGGAGACCTTATTGCTGTCTACAGCTACCTGAGGGGTGGTTGTGGCCAGGGGGAGGTTGCTCTCTTCTCTCAGGTGGCCAGCACCAGAACAAGAGGACACAGCCTCAGGCTGCGCCGGGGGAAGTTTAGGCTCGAGGTGAGGAGAAAGTTCTTCACTGAGAGAGTCATTGGCCACTGGAATGGGCTGCCCAGGGAGGTGGTGGAGTCGCTGTCCCTGGAGCTGTTCAAGGCAGGATTGGACGTGGCACTTGGTGCCATGGTCTAGCCTTGAGCTCTGTGGTAACGGCTTGGACTTGATGATCTGTGAGGTCTCTTCCAACCTTGGTGATACTGTGAGACTGTGAGACTGTTTTCCTTCCTCTGCTTTGGGCGTCCTCGCCTTGATTCTGTGGGCAGCTCTGCCTGAGGCATCGAGAAGTGGAGGAGTGAAAATGGTTTTAGGGTTGACCTCAATGCCTGGAGGTCTTGGGAAGGATGTGGTCTGGGTCCCTTTCAAGCTGCTTATCAGGGAAATGATGAAGTGGCTATTATGGTCTATGAAACTGGGCAGTTAGTGCCAAACTGATGGACAGCCATGAGAAGGTGGTGGTTCCCCGGGCTGGTGGCCAGAGGAGGTGACAAAGACTTGTTCAAAGTAAGAGTGCAGGATATTATAGGATGTTTATTTATTGAGTAAACATCTCCAGAGTGTTGAGACAATGCTGTGCTGGTGTGGAACTTCCAAATAGCTTTTTTTCTACTCCTTCATATCCTACCTGAATATGTTTAGCTGTGGAGTTCTGCCTGCTGTTGAAGACTTTTTGATCTTTGAGAGCATAGCTTAGTTCAGCCTCTAGTTATAGTTAGGGCTTGGGGGGGGTTAAAACCACACTTCCATCTTAGAATCATTAAGGTTGGAAAAGACCTCTAAAATCATCAGCTCCAACCTTCCACCCAGCACCTCCGTGACTGCTGGACTGTGTCCCAAAGTGCCACATCTACACCTGTGTTGAACACCTCCAGGGATGGTGACTTCACCACCTCCCTGGGCAGCCTATTCCAGTGCCTCACCATTCTTAATATTGATCTTCTTTAATGTTGCCAAGAATGCAGCATTCCGTCTGTGCTGATCAGAGGCTTACAGGATGGCAGGGGTTGGAAGGGACCCAAACCGATCATCAAGGCCAACCCCTCTGCCATAGTCTAGCTGAGGTCACAGAGGAACACAGCCAGACAGGCCCTGACAGGCTCCAGAGAAGGAGACTCCACAACCTCTCTGGGCAGCCTGTGCCAGTGCTCTGTGGGCCTTACAGTCAAGAAGTTCCCCCTTGTGTTGAGCTGGAACCTCCTGTGCTGCAGCTTCCATCCATTGCTCCTTGTCCTACCCCAGGGAGCAGTGAGCAGAGCCTGTCCCCCCCTGACCCCCAGCCCCTAGACCTTTATAAACATTGATTAAATCCTCTCCCAGTCTTCTCTTCTCCAGACTAAACAGCCCCAGGTCCCTCAGCCTCTCCTCATCAGGCAGTGCTCCAGTCCCCTCATCATCCTTGTAGCCCTCCCTTAGACCCTCTCCAGCAGAGCCTTGTCTGTCTTAAACTAAGGAGCTCAAAACTGAAGGCAGTACTCTAGATGAGGTCTCAGCAGGGCAGAATAGAGGGGAAGAAGAACCTCCTTTGATCTGCTGGACACACACTTCTTAATGCACCCCAGGATCCCATTGGCCTTCTTGGCCACAAGGGCACATTGCTGTGCCATGGATGTTCTCCAGCAGCACTCCCAGGTCCCTCTCCACAGAGCTGCTCTCCAGCAGATCACCTCCCAGCCTGTACTGATATTCTTATTGCTCTTCATTTACTCTGTGTGGATAGAAGTATATTTTCCCCCCCCTCTGGTAATACCCAGACAGATGGAAAGTTTGTTAAGGACATAATTGTTTGTGGCTTTCTGAGGTAATTACTCAGAGATGTGAAATAATTATTTCACATGGTTTGCATCAGGTTAGAAGTGACTCTCAGAAGTCATCTTGTCCATACTCTCTGTAATCAGCAGGGACACCTCCAACTGTATGAAGCAGCTCAGGGCCACATAGAATCATAGAATCAAGCAGGTTGGAAGAGACCTCCAAGCTCATCCACTCCAACCTAGCACCCAGCCCTAAACAATCAACCAGACCATGGCACTAAGTGCCTCAGCCAGGCTTTGCTTCAGCACCTCCAGGGACAGTGACTCCACCACCTCCCTGGGCAGCCCATTCCAATGCCAATCACTCTCTCTGCCAACAACTTCCTCCTAACATCCAGCCTAGACCTCCCCTGCCACAACTTGAGACTGTGTCCCCTTCTTCTGTTGCTGGTTGCCTGGCAGAAGAGACCAACCCCACCTGGCTACAGCCTCCCTTCAGGTAGCTGCAGACAGCAATGAGCTCTGCCCTGAGCCTCATCTTCTGCAGGCTGCACACCCTCAGCTCCGTCAGCCTCTCCTCACAGGGCTGTGCTCCAGGCTCTTCACCAGCTTCATTGCCCTTCTCTGGACACCTTCCAGTATCTCAACATCTCCAGGAGTGGGTCCTCAACTACATCTCTGGGCAACCTGTTCCATTGTTTCACCACTCTCATTGTGCAGAACTTCCTCCTCATGTGCAACCTACACCTCCCCTACTCTACTTTCAAACCATTGCCCCTGATCATATCACCACAGAGCCTTCTGAACAGTCCCTCCCCAGCCTTCCTGTGGGTCCTCCTGAGAGAGGAAATGCAGCTCTAAGGTCTCCCTGGTGCCTTTTCTTCTCCAGGCTGAACAGCCCCAACTCTCTCAGCCTGTCTTTGCAGGAGAGGTTCTGCAGCCCTCTGATCATCATCATGGCTCTCCTCTGGTCTCTGTGTGGTAACTGTGGCAAACTGCTTTAAGAAGAAAAAAGTTGTTGGTGTACTTAATGGCCCAAATAAAGAGGTCTGAGATCTGCTGTGGGTTGTCAGCTAGTTCAGTCCATCTTTACAACCTGGCCTGTGGTTAACCACCCCTAGATAAGATCGTGGACTGTCTTCTGAGTGCTAACACCTGGGGGGTTGGTGGTACAATTCCCATTTAAATGGCATCTCTTTGTGCTTTCTCTCTCTCTATAAAAGTATTTGAAGGCTGTTTCCTTTGCTGTGAGGAATGTTCTGGGGTTTATTAGGTGGCTGCTCCTCAGAATAATCCCTTGTGGATGGAGCAGGGAGGGTTTGCCTTCCGTAATACTACGCTGCGGTGTTTTCCTCCAGTGCTCCCACAGAGGAGGCTGCAATGGTTGCAAAGTGCTCTGGTGAGACACTAAACCACATGCCTGGACACAGGCAAGATAGGAAACTTGAAACCTGGCAGTGTCTACCCTTTTAAGTCAACAGAGCTAAAAGCAGACATTGCTTCAACTCCTGTTCCTGCCTCTCAGTTATCAGGGAAAATGGATTTCAGGTATTACCTTAATCTTGTCCCAGCTCTTAGTGTGAGCCTCCTGCCATTTTTCACTCAGGTTTGTATCAGATAAAAGTGATATTTGAGCGTTTTGGGTATTACCATGAGGGTGGTGAAGCACTGGAACAGGTTGCCCAGGGACGTGGTTGAGGCTCCTTCCCTGGAGACATTCAAGGTGAGGCTGCCCTGGGTGACCTGGGCTAGTGGGGATGTCCCTGCTGTCCGCAGGGAGGCTGGACTAGGTGACTGAATAGAATAGAATCAACCAGGTTGGAAGAGACCTCCAAGATCATCCAGTCCAACCTAGCACCTGCTGACTGCAGAGGGGATCAGACTGATCTAGTGGAGGATGCCCCTGCTGACTGCAGAGGGGATCAGTCTGATCTAGTGGAGGATGCCCCTGCTGACTGCAGAGGGGATCAAACTTGATGTCTTCTGAGGAGGTCCCTTCCACCCCAGACCATTCTCTGATTCTGTATGAGATTTGGCATCTTGCTGTGAGGATTCCAACTGGGAGCTGCTCCTGGCTAATTCCCGGCTCATGCTGTTCCCACAGACAACCTGGAAATGGGTGTGGTTGACGTTGAGTAGCAGCAGCAGCAAAGGTATGAAGCTAAGATTGCCTCCTGGAATGGCAGCTCATCAAAGGGCTGGGAAAGAAGTCTATAAAATGAGCAGTAAAAGCACTTGGGCTGCTTCAGGTTTACTCATTTTACTACAGCAGGAAAGTGCTTGTGGTGCACATAGAGGGAAACCACTCTGGTTTATACTGGGGATGTGGTAGCTGCTCTTTGAAGGACATAAAGGGGAAATCCCTTCAGAACTCTTCTGATAACTCCTGGGGGGGGGGGGAATCTTCAGCTGAGTTTATTCAGGGTTCTTGCACTGAATTGTTTCCTCTCCATGTAAAGGATGCAGCAGTTAATCAACTTCTAAGCCTGCCTGGTAGAAGGTTAATTGTTAATCACTATCAGCGCTACTCAGGAGTGTCTGAACTCATCTGGTGAAGTGCTTCATCCCTGCAGCAAGTAACAAACATCTGTGAGATGGCTTTGACACGTGGCAAATCCAGGGGAACTCTGACAGTGTTTCCAAGATAGCCTTTAAAATGGTGATGAAATCCTGGAGCTGCTGGATGGGAACCCTCACATCAGGAGGGCAAATCAGAGCCTGGGCTGCAGCAAAAGTGTGGCCAGCAGGACAAGGGAGGTGATTCTCCCCCTCTACTCCACTCTGGTCAGACTCCACCTGGAGTACTGCAGCCAGTTCTGGAGCCTTATGACAAGAGGGATGTGGAGATGCTGGAGTGTGTCCAGAGAAGGGCCAGGAGGATGCTCAGAGGGCTGCAGCAGCTCTGCTGTGAGCACAGACTGAAAGAGTTGGGGCTGTGCAGGCTGGAGAAGAGGAGGCTCCCAGGTGACCTTCTTGTGGCCTTCCAGGATCTGAAGGGGGCTACAAAAAAGCTGGGGAGAGACTTTTTAGGCTGTCAGGGAGTGACAGGACTGGGGGGAATGGAGCAAAGCTGGAGGTGGGGAGAGTCAGACTGGACATAAGGAGGAAGTTGTTGAGCATGAGAGTGGTGAGAGGCTGGACTGGGTTGCCCAGGGAGGTGGTTGAGGCCCCATGGCTGGAGGTGTTTAAGGCCAGGCTGGATGAGGCTGTGGGCAGCCTGCTCTAGGGTAGGGTGTCCCTGGGCATGGCAGGGGGGTTGGAACTGGCTGCTCCTTGTGGTCCCTTCCAACCCTGACTGATTTTGTGATTCTCTGTGCCTTCCTAATGCAAAAGGGAATTCATGGCAGCTGTCGAGGGCTTGTTCTCTACCTGTGGGAAGGTGCCTGGAGGTATGCAGGAGGTGGAGGCTGGGGAAATACAGGTTTTTAAACCATGACTCTTAGAAATCCAGAGCTTTATTCTGGTTTACCAGAGGTGTTTATCTTCCCGAGGAATTCGGATGGTTTGTAAGCCAAAGTCATTGGATAAAAGAGGTGATAACTGAAACAAAGGCTGGAATGCAGATCTTCCTCCTCCCAGGTGATTGCCTGCTCTTGTAGTCTGTCTGTCTGCGGGATGGACCTTTGATGTTCCCTGCAAGGTTCGACAAGAGAGATCAAGAGCTTCTCCCTAGAAATGAACAGATCAGCTGTTCACAGGCTCACAGGATGGCAGGGGCTGGAAGGGACCCAAAAGATCACTGAGTCCAACCGCCCTGCCACAGCAGGACCACACAATCTAGCTCAGGTCACACAGGAACACATCCAGACAGGCCTTGAAAGGCTCCAGAGAAGGAGACTGCACAACCTCTCTGGGCAGCCTGTGCCAGTGCTCTGGGACCCTTACAGTCAAGAAGTTCCCCCTTGTGTTGAGCTGGAACCTCCTGTGCTGCAGCTTCCATCCATTGCTCCTTGTCCTACCCCAGGGAGCAGTGAGCAGAGCCTGTCCCCCCCTGACCCCCAGCCCTCAGATATTGATAAACATTGATTAAATCCCCTCTCAGTCTTTTCTCCAGACTAAGCAGCCCCAGGTCCCTCAGGCCCTCCTCACCAGGCAGTGCTCCAGTCCCATAATCATCCTTGTAGCCCTCTGCTGGACCCTCTCCAGCAGATCCCTGTCCCTCTTAAACTGAGGAGCCCAAAACTGAATGTATCACTCAAGATGAGGTCTCAGCAGGTTAGAGCAGAAGTCCAGGAGAACCTCCCTTGATCTGCTGTTGATAGAGCATCTCTTTGGAGAAAGGATGGTCTGGATTGTAGCAAGAATTCATAGAATGATAGCATCAACCAGGTTGGAAGAGAACCTCCAAGCTCATCCAGTCTAACCTATCACCCATCCCTGTCCAATCAACCAGACCATGGCACTAAGTGCCCCATCCAGGCTTTAAAATGAAAATTAATTAACCTAGAGCTTCCACATCTGAGGCCAGAGTGCCACTTAGTGAGGCATTTAGTGCCATGGCTTAGTTCATTAGAAGGTGTTAGGTGATAGGTTGGACTCGATGATTCTAGAGATCTTTTCCAACCTGGTTAATTCTGTGATTCAACTTCTGGCCAGTGAAGCTCCTGAGTGGGGAAAAGTAGCCCTACCTCCAGTTACTTCCAACCCCCTCCAAGTGAAGGAATCTGGTCTGAGTGCCATCTGGATCAGACCTCTCTGCTGCAGCCCTCAAGAAGGGCTTGTGAGTACAAGCTGCAAGGTCGGGTGGTAAAGCTGCTCAGGCCTGCCAAAACTGGGTGTGTCTGGAAGAATAATTTCCCCTGATTAGGGAATGGAAAAGTTGGAGGTGCCTGGGGAGTCCTGGTAGTAGCAGTTGAGAGGGTGAAGGTGAAGACTGCAGTTTCTCAGTTGAGCATCTGCTGTGGTCCCTTTTGTGGGTTTAAACCTCGGTGCTCGGTTGCACAGCTGCTGAAGCACATCACTGCAGCTCATCATTGTCAGCTCCACCTTCTAAGGACAGAAGTCACTTCTGCTGGTGGACTGATGGATGGTAGGCTCATGGCTGGCAGCAGTTCTGACACAGGAATGGTTCCATCAGTCTTAAGTTCAGTTTTTGCCCAGTCTCTGTGTTGCTGGAGATGGGCTGCTCGTAATGGGTGGGAAATGATGATCTCCAAGATCAGCTCAAATCTTCACAGGATGGTAGGGGTAGGAAGGGACCTCCACATATCATCGAGTCCAAACCCCCCTGCCAGGGTAAGACCATAGAATCTAGCTCAGGTTGCACAGGAACACATCCAGACAGGGCTGGGAGGTCTCAAGAGAAGGAGACTCCACAACCTCTCTGAGCAGGCTGTGCCAGTGACCATTACAGTAAAGAAGTTCTTCCTCGTGTTGAGGTGGAACTTCCTGTGCTGTAATTTACATCCATTACCTCTTGTCCTATCACAGGGCACAACTGAGAACAGTTTGCCCCCTTCCTCCTGACCCCCAGCCCTCAGATATTTACATTGATTAGATCCCCTCTCAGTCTTCTCTTCAGCAGACCAAACAGCCCCAGCTCCCTCACCCTCTCCTCACAGGGCAGTGCTCCAGCCCCTTCAGCATCTTCATAGCCCTCCCTTGGACTCTCTCCAGTAGATCCCTGTCCCTGCTGAAGTGAATACAATACACCAGGTGAGGTCTCACCAGGGCAAAGTAGATTGGGAGCAGAACCTCCCTTGATCTGCTGGCCACACTCTTCTTAATGCACCCCAGGATCTCATTGGCCTTCTTGTCCACAAGGGCACATTGCTGTCCCAGGGATGGCTTCTTGTCCACCAGGACCAAGGTCCTTCTCCACAGGGGACTTCCTACCCAACACCTCCATGACCACTGGACCATAGCCTGAATGCCAAATCTATTCATTCTTTGAGCACCTCCAGGGATGGTGACTCCACCACTTCCTTGGGCAGCCTGGTCCAGTGCCTGACCACTCAAAGGTGAGGATTAGAATCAGAATCATAGAATCAGAGAATCAGTCAGGGTTGGAAGGGACCACAAGGAGCAGCCAGTTCCAACCTCCCCCTGCCATGGGCAGGGACACCCTACCCTAGAGCAGGCTGCCCACAGCCTCAGCCAGCCTGGCCTGAAACACCTCCAGGGATGGGCCTCAACCACCTCCCTGGGCAACCCATTCCAGGGTCTCACCACTCTCATGCTCAACAACTTCCTCCTCACATCCAGTCTGACTCTCCCCACCTCCAACTTTGCTCCATTCCCCCCAGTCCTGTCACTCCCTGACAGCCTAAAAAGTCCCTCCTCAGCTTTCTTGTAGCCTCCTTAAGATCCTGGAAGGCCACAAGAAGGTCCCCTGGGAGCCTCCTCTTCTCCAGCCTGCACAGCCCCAACTCCCTCAGTCTGTGCTCACAGCAGAGCTGCTGCAGCCCTCTGAGCATCCTCCTGGTCCTTCTCTGGACATTCCTCAGCATCTCCACATCCCTTATGTCATAGGGCTCCAGAACTGGCTGCAGTACTCCAGGTAGGGTCTCAGCAGAGCAGAGCAGAGGGGAAGAATCACCTTCCTTGCCCTGCTGGCCACACTTTTGCTGCAGCCCAGGCTCTGGTTGGCTTTCTGGGCTGCAAGTGCACACTGCTGGCTCCTGTTGAGCTTCTCGTCCAGCAGGTCATGCTTGGATGATATCCACATGCTAAGCACTGACAGCTCACCCAGATGCCTCTCTGGTGGGCAGATGGATGTGTCAGTGGGTTATGAAGCTGGAATGTTTCTATTCTCTGTTAACAGGAAAGCCTGAGGCTGCGAACCCACATGGTGCAGCCGCAATAGCCAGCGCTGTACCAGACACAGGAGAGGTTCACTCTGCCTGTAGCTACAACAGTGTGCTAAATACCAGGGTTATTAATCTTTCCTCACCTCAGAAACTCACAGTCCAAGCAGTAATGTGGGTTTTTTGTTCCCTTTTTTTTGTGTGTGTGTGAGATTTAATTGCTCAGACTTGTAACAACTCAGAACTTAAGATCCTGTTTCCCGCTGTGCCTTGAGTCTTGAGAAATCAGCTCTATTTAGAAGCAGTAGTTTGGATTAGATTAGCTTTTCAGTGGCACGTGGAGGCTCATCTCTGCTTGCTCAGGAAGGGAATTCTTAAGGACATATGTTAGGTGGCAGAGAGCACAGACACGTTGTAGTTGGGCAACCCCCGGAGCCTGCCGTCCCCACGTCTGCATCTCCCATAACCAGGGAGCTGCACCAGGGGAAGTTTAGGTTGGCAGCAAGGCTGGTGAAGGGCCTGGAGCACATGGCCTGTGAGGAGCATCTGAGGGAACTGGGGTTGTTCAGTCTGGAGAAGAGGAAGCTGAAGGGAGACTTCATTGCTCTTTACTACTACCTGAAGGGAGGTTGGAGCGAGGAGAGGGCAGCCTCTTCTTGGTGACAAGCGACAGGGCCAGAGGAAATGGTTCTGAGCTGCACCAGGAGGAGGGGTTCAGGCTGGATGTTAGGAAGTATTTCTGCACTGAAAGGGTTCTCAAACATTGGAATGGTCTGCCCAGGGCAGTGCTGGTGTCACCATCCCTGCAGGTGTTCAAGTGCCCTTCCAACCTGGTTGATTCCAGCCTTGAGCAACCTGCTCTAGTGGGAGGTGTCCCTGCCTGTGGCAGGGGTTTGGAGCTGGATGGTCTTTGAGGTCCCTTCCAACCTAAACCATTCTATGATTCTATGATTCTGTGATTCAAGGGACATGGTTTAGTGTTGACCCTTTGGTGGTGGGTCAAAGACTGGACTGGATGATCTTGAAGGTCTCTTCCAAACAGATACATTTTGTGGCCTGAGGAACAGTTTCTTCCCCTAAAACGTTCTCAAGCCCTGGCCCAGGCTGCTCAGGGAAGTGGTGGAGTCTCCATCCCTGAAGGCATTTCAAAGCTGTGTAGGCTTGGTACCTGGGGCCCATGGTTTAGTGATGACCTGGCAGTGCTTAGTTAATGGTTGGACTGGAGGATCTGAAAGGTCTTTTCCAGCCTAACCTATCCTGTGATAATGCAATGAACTTTGGAGTCTCCCTATGGAAGTGAACAGCCTTTTCAGGCTGTGTCATGTCTCCACAGCAGGAGGTGGTAGCTGCTGTCCATGGAGTTTTCTTCCTTGCTTTTGTTACTACAATGAGCTTTATTCTCTGAAGAGCAATGCCTGTTTTCTGTAGAATCGGTGGAGTTAGAGAGCATTTTGACATCACACCACACAGCAGCATTAGTGAGGTGATGGAGAGGTGCACTAGTGTAGGTCTTGCAGGCAGATTAGCAGCAACAGCACAACTCTTCAGCTTCCACATCTGGAGACAGCTGAGTGAGTGCTGACCTGGGAGCTTTGCCTTGCAGCAGCAGGCTTGCAGCCTACTTAATTTGAGGGTGCTGGAGCCCTGCAGCAGGCTGCTCGGAGAGGTTGTGGAGTCGTCTCCTCTGGACAGCTTCCAAACCCATCTGGCTGTTGTGATCCTGGGCAAGCTGCTTGTGGATGCCCCTGCTTTAGCAGGGGGATGGGACTGGGTGATCTCCAGAGATCCCTTCCAACCCCCACCATGATTTTGGAGTTCTGTAATTTTAACCTGAACTCCTTCAGAACAGTTTTGGTACCCAGAACTCAGGAAAATGGTTTCTCTGGAGTGATATCTGCGCTGTAGCTCTACAAGGTCTGGAATCACTCAGTGAACTAAATCTAGCTCATCTTTGTGCTGCTCCCACTAAGCCAAGCTTCTAATGGTATGCAGAAATCTGCTGAAGCCAAGAGGCAAGCTGGTGGCAGAGAGCTTTGCTGGTGTGGGAGCTGAGCAGTGTTGATTAGAGGAAGGTATCTGGGAGTTCACACTTGAGATGAAACGATGCTGCTGTTCATCAGCCTTTGCTTCTGTGACAAACACCAGCACCAGCCCCTGGAGGCAAAAATGTTTTATAGATGAGTAGAGACCAAGACTCTGATTAGGGCAATGATTTTTCCAAAGGATAAGCAGCAGCTGGGAGAGATGTTGGGATGGGAATTCCAGAGCTGCAGGCTTTCTGCACTTAACTGGAGTCATGTCAGCACCCTGTTTGCTGTCTGAAAGAAATTACCACAATAAAACACCTCCGTGTTTATCTTTAGCATAATAAAGGAAGGTGTTTCTGGCAATAAAATATGATTAGACCTGTGGAAGAAATAATAGCTTTAAAATTAGCTATGGAGGAAGGCAAAGTTTAGTTTTTATGACATGGTTTTGGCTTCGTGTTGTGCAAACTCCTAAGTAGCGAGGCTGATTGTTAAGTGTTGGGAAGGGAAGAGAAGGAGGGGGGAAAAAAAGGGGTTATAAATGTCCTTAAAAAGGTTTTGACATTTAATCTGTCATCATTGTCCTCTGAAGAATGTATGCAATGTCTAGGGGAGTGGGGGAAGAAAGAAAAAGGCAGAAGGAGAGGGGGTTTGTTGAATGACATTGATCTTCTTTGGAGTTCTTGTTTGGTTTTCTTGCCTGGTAAGCTCCTGACATGGAAATAGGCTGAGAATGATGTAGCTTTTAGGTGGGTCATCAGGTCTTGTCAGAGAACACACACTGGAAGTCATGATTGATTTGTTTTCAAATTCAAGACCCAAATATAACAGAATCACAGAACATTACAGGCTGGAAGGGATCTCCAGAGAGTATCCAGCCCAACCTCCCTCCCAAGGCAGGAGGCCCTAGGGTTGTCTGCACAGGAATGCATTCAGGTGGGTTTGGAAAGGCTGCAGAGGAGACTCCACAACCTCTCTGGGCAGCCTGCTCCAGGGCTCTGCAAAGAAGTTTCTCCTCATGTTGAGCTCAAACCTTCTCACCCACTCCTTGGGTGTTTGCGCACCTAGATCAGATCTCCTCTCAGCCTTCTCTTCTCCAGACTGAACAGCCCCAGGGCTCTCAGTCTCTCTCCACAGGGCAGATGCTCAAGTCCCCATGTCATCCGCATTGCTCTCTGCTGGACTCCCTCCAGCAGGTCCCTGTCTCTCTGGAACTGGAAAGCCCAAAACTGGACAGAGTATTCCAGGTGTGATCTCAACAGGGCAGAGTAGAGGGGGAGAAGAACCTCCCTAGCCCTGCTGGCCACACTTTCCCCTATGTCCCCCAGGCTGCCGTTGGCTCTCTTGGCCACAAGGGCACGTTGCTGGCCCATGCAGGACTTGCTGCCCACCAGCACTCCAAGGTCTTTCTCCATGGAGCTGCTGAGAGGGGAGACTGAGAGGAGATCTGATCAATGTGTCCCCCTGAGGGGTGGGGGTCAAGTGGCTGGGGCCAAGCTCTTTTTGGTGGTCAGCAGCAATAAGCCAAGGGGCAACAGCTACAAATTGGAACAGAGAAGGTTTCAGCTCAACATGAGGAGCCCTGGAGCAGGCTGCCCAGAGAGAAGCACAGAATGAAGTGAATAGAATAGAACAGAATCAACCAGGTTGGAAAAGACCTCCAAGATCATCCAGTCCAACATATCACCCAGCCAGTCTCCTTCTCTGGAGACTTTCAAGACCCATCTGGATGCACTCTTGTGTGAACTACCCCAGGGGATCCTGCCTTGGCAGGAGGCTTGGACTCGATGATCTCTGGAGGGTCCCTTTCCTGCCTCTACGGTTCTGTGATTCTTCTCTTCTCCAGACTAAATATCCCCAGGCCTCTCAAGTCTCTCTCTGTAGGGGAGATGCTCAGGTCCCTCAGTCATCCTCATGGCTCTAAATAGCATTTGAAACAAAAAATAACCTAATCTTTGAAAGTGAGCCTTTGCTTCTGTGCTCCTCTTCCCTTGGAGGTGCAACACCCCATACACCTTCCCGTTCACAAAACAGGCTGCTTGCAAAGCTTCATCTCAGTTTTCCAAACGTAAGTCCAGGGCTACATCAAGAAAAGTGTGTCCAGCAGGTCTAGGGAGGTTCTCCTCCCCCTCTGCTCTGCCTTGGTGAGACCACACCTGCCTTTGTTCCCCTCCTCTGGACATGCTCCAGCACCTCAATGTCCTTCTTGGAGCGAGGGGGGCTCTGAACTGAGCACGATGTTTGTAGTGAAACTCATTTGAGTGAGCAGGAGGTTTCACTGGAGCTTGCCTAGCCTGAATGGGCCTCAAGAGTGTCTGGATGGAGACTGTGAAATTAGAAGAGACATCAGAGAACACATACTGAAGGCCTCTTTAAATGACCTTGCTCTAAGTGCAAGGCTTCAGAAGGTGTTTGAAGCAGAGTTGTAGCCTTTCCCAGCAGAGGCTAACTGCACATCCTGCCCTTTAGAAATCAAAATCAGCTCAGGCTTTTGTCTCTGGTGCACAGCTCTTGTGCAGCCTCATAGGAAGTATGCCAAGGGGCTTGCTAAAGCAGGTCTGGATTATTGTTTAAATCCATGCTCAGCCTCCCAGCGCTTTTGCCCTGCAGTTTTCTCCTGCTGTGTTCACCTTGCTGCTGATCTGCAAGGCTGAGGTCGCTTAGACTGCTGGTGGTGTGGAATGGAGAGACTCGGAAGCATCTCTGAGTATCATAGAATCAAGCAGGTTGGCAGAGACCTCCAAGCTCATCCAGTCCAACCTAGCACTCAGCCCTGCCCAATCAACCAGACCATGGCACTAAGTGCCTCATCCAGGCTTTTTCTGAACACCTCCAGGGATGGCAACTCCACCACCTCCCTGGGCAGCCCATTCCAATGCCACTCACTCTCTCTGGAAAGGGCCATCCACAACCACCTTGAGTGCTGTGTCCAGTTCTGGGCTCCTCAACTCAAGAGAGATGTTGAGGTGCTGGAAGGTGTCCAGAGAAGGGCAGCAAGGCTGGGGAGGGGCCTGGAGCACAGCCCTGTGAGGAGAGGCTGAGGGAGCTGGGGGTGTGCAGCCTGCAGAAGAGGAGGCTCAGGGCAGACCTCATTGCTGTCTACAACTACCTGAAGGGAGGCTGTAGCCAGGTGGGGTTGGTCTCTTCTGCCAGGCAACCAGCAACAGAACAAGGGGACACAGTCTCAAGTTGTGCCAGGGGAGGTCTAGGCTGGATGTTAGGAGGAAGTTGTTGGCAGAGAGAGTGATTGGCATTGGAATTGGCTGCCCAGGGAGGTGGTGAAGTCACCATCCCTGGAGGTGTTGAAGCAAAGCCTGGATGAGGCACTTAGTGCCATGGTCTGGTTGACTGGGTAGGGCTGGGTGATAGATTGGACTTCATGATCTTGGAGGTCTCTTCCAACCTGCTTGATTCTATTATTTTCTAAGCCATGGTGAAAGCAAATTAAACAGAGCAAACAAATCCACTCAGTTTAGTGCCTCATGCTTTAGCTAACCAATTGTTGGCTTGAATCTGTGGCTTTTGCCAGTCCCCAAATCCAGACCTTACCCTCTCCCAAAGGTCTGTCTTTAAAACCATGCCTGGGAGAACCAAACCCCTCCAAAGACCTTTTAAATTCCTTAATCTGTGTTTTCTGTGCTGTTGAAGTGTCAGGGACTGGTGTAAACCGTGGGCTTGCTTCTTGTCTCTGCATTCATTTTGCTGGGCAGGGAGAGAAACGGAGGAGTCTGTTTTCACATGGAGGGATTTTCCTCCACGCCTGGGCAGTGTTTTGCCTGAAGTGAGCATTAGATACCCTCTTTTACTTTGCATAAAGCAACTATGCAGCCCCTTTTGGTGGCACAAAAGGGAACAATTGTCCTGCAGCTCTCATTATATTCTCCTTGTTTCTAAATAAAAGAGAAAGGAGCACTCGGTTTAAAATGAAACCCAATTAAAAAGCATGCTCTGGATGAAGTGGGATCTGTGGCACTGGGAAAAGAAGGTCCTTGTGCTTGTTGTGTTTTAAGTGCAAAGTGTGTGACCTACAGGTGTTGAATATACAGTAATTCTGCTTGGCTGCAGGCCAGTGAATTAGCCACCCTGCTTTCTTTAGCCTGCTGGGAAAATTGCAAATGCAGAGGTTCGTGTCTCCTTGGCAGTCAGGGCTTCAGCAGGACATTGATCCTTAGAGGACTTGCAGACAGAGTTCCCATTGTTTATCATTAAACTCCGCCAAGAACTTATCAGATGAGGTGTAATGAGCCCCCCTTCCCCCCCAGCCTTGCTCCTAGAGATGCTTGGGTGCTGAAAAGAGACCGCCAACAATTACTGACTTTCAGCTGGGGGTGGTCACTTTCAATGAGAAAGGCTGCTCCTGTTTGGACTTAGACCAGATGGAACCATGAAAAGGATGGGGAGGGGAGGCTCCTTAAATGGGATTCTTCAATCAGGGGTATTTAAAGAATCATAGAATCATAGAATGGTTTAGGTTGGAAGGGACCTCAAGGACCATCCAGCTCCAACCCCTTGCCATAGGCAGGGACACCTCCCACTAGAGCAGGTTGCTCAAGGCCTCATCCAGCCTGGCCTTAAACACCTCCAGGGAGGAAGCATCCACAACCTCCCTGGGCAACCTGTGCCAGTGTCTCACCACCTTCACTGTAAAGAACTTCCTCCTAACATCCAGCCTAAACCTCCCCCCCTCCAGCTTAAACCCATTCCCCCTCGTCTTGACATTAGCAGACCTTGTAAATAGTCCCTCCCCAGCCTTCCTGTAGGCTCCCTTCAGATACTGGAAAGCATTTGGTTAAGCATTGATTTGTCTCCACCAGTGCTGGTTTTCTTTGCTAAGGTGTGCTTCAGGGCTGTAGACCTCCTGGAAATCATAGAATCAACCAGGTTGGAAGAGACCTCCAAGATCATTCAGTCCAACCTAGCACCCAGCCCTGTCCAAATGATGTCTCTTCTCCATAGCTGTGAGCTTGGTAAGGAAGCTGGTTAAAAGAAATGCATTTAAAGCATTTGGTTAAGCATTGATTTGTCTCCATCAGTGATGATCTTCTTAGCTAAGGTGAGATTCAGGGCTGTAGACCTCCTGGAAATCATAGAATCAACCAGGTTGGAAGAGGCCTCCAAGATCATTCATAGGATGAATCATAGAATCACAGAATGGTTTAGGTTGGAAGGGACCTCAAGGATCATGCAGCTCCAACCCCCTGCCATAGGCAGGGACAGTCCAACCTAGCACCCAGCCCTGTCCAAATGATGTCTCTTCTCCATAGCTGTGAGCTTGGTAAGGAAGCTGGTTAAAAGAAATGCATTTAAAGCATTTGGTTAAGCATTGATTTGTCTCCATCAGTGATGATCTTCTTAGCTAAGGTGAGATTCAGGGCTGTAGACCTCCTGGAAATCATAGAATCAACCAGGTTGGAAGAGGCCTCCAAGATCATTCATAGGATGAATCATAGAATCACAGAATGGTTTAGGTTGGAAGGGACCTCAAGGATCATGCAGCTCCAACCCCCTGCCATAGGCAGGGACAGTCCAACCTAGCACCCAGCCCTGTCCAAATGATGTCTCTTCTCCATAGCTGTGAGCTTGGTAAGGAAGCTGGTTAAAAGAAATGCATTTAAAGCATTTGGTTAAGCATTGATTTGTCTCCATCAGTGCTGGTTTTCTTAGCTAAGGTGTGCTTCAGGGCTGTAGACCTCCTGGAAATCATAGAATCAACCAGGTTGGAAGAGACCTCCAAGATCATCCCATCCAAATGATGTCCCTTCTCCATAGCTGTGAGCTTGGTAAGGAAACTGGTTGAATAAAGGAAATAAGGCACTTCTCTTCCACTCATCTTCACACAACACTGCTGCCATGGGATGCACCAAAGGAAGATTCAGGTGCTAGATACAGGCTCCAATGGATAATGTAAGTTCAAATACATATCAGAAGTACTGGAATCACCCATTTAGTCAGCATGTGCTTTACTGGACCCTACCAGACCCAACCCTTTCCTGGGCTGATCCTCAGCATTGTGGGCAATGGGAGTCTGCTCTGCTGAGACCTCACCTGCTGTGCTGGGGCCAGCTCTGGAGACCTCAGCACAGCACAACAGGGACCTGCTGGAGCAGGACCAGAGGAGGCCACAGCAATGCTGAGAGAGCTGGAAGGGCTCTGCTGTGAGATCAGGCTGAGAGAGTTGGGCTTGTTCAGCCTGAGAAAGAGAAGGCTCCAGGGAGACCTTCTGGTGGCCTTTCAGTGCTTGAAGAGGCTGATCAGAAAGCTGGGGACAGACTCTTGAGCATGGCCTGTTGTGCCAGGACAAGGGGTGATGGTTTGAACTGGAAGAGGGAGGTTTAGGTGAAACAGGAGGAAGCATCATTGTATGCTGAAGGTGGTGAGAGCCTGTCTCAGTTTGCCTGGAGAGATGGTAGATGCCCCATCCCTGAAACCATTTCAGGTCACTTTTGAGCAGGGCCTGTTGTGCCAGGACAAGGGGTGATGGTTTGAACTGGAAGAGGGAGATTTAGGTGAGACAGGAGGAAGGATTATTGCATGCTGAAGGTGGTGAGAGCCTGTCTCAGGTTGCCCAGAGAGGTGGTAGATGCCCCATCCCTGAAGCCATTTCAGGTCAGGTTGGTTGTGGCTCTGAGCAACCTGCTCTAGTTGGGGATGTCCCTGCTGGGTGCAGAGGGATTGGACTAGATGATTTTCAAAGCTTTTTCCTATCCCAGCCTCAGGCTGTGATTCTGCACAGCCATGTCCCCACAAGAGACCTGTACCAACTAGATCTCCTTCTTATCCACCGCTCTGCCCTGACAGCTGCTTACCTCCAGGAGAGCTAAAGTGCAGCTGCTGTGTTGAGAAGACCAGAAACAAAAAACCTCATTCTTTGCATGTGTCTAATCAGATGCAAGAGATTCTGGTGTGATTCAGCCATATATAAATGCCTCCTTTTTCAGTGCTTGTCTTCTGTTCTGACTTTGTTCTCCCCAGCTGCGCTTCCAGAGGCGCTCGCTGCTTCTGGCGCCTCGCCCTTAGTTCCGTTACGCTTAGGAGCTGCAGATGAGTTCTATCATCTGCCTTCTATCAAGGGAAACTCATCTTCCTTTTGTTTAAAATCGGGCCTAAGAACATTTCTCTTGCTTCTTTCCCCTTTCTTTGGGCTCCAAATTTATGGAGAAGTGCTGACATCCTCCAGAAGGAATCTCTGCTGTGCTCAGATGCTGATCTGGTCCACGCAAAACAGTTTCAGTTTTGTCTTTGCTTGCTTGTTCCCTACTTCCTTTTCTCCTCCTCCTTCTCCTCCTTCTCCTCCTTCTCCTCCTTCTCCTCCTTCTCCTCCTTCTCCTCCTTCTCCTCCTTCTCCTCCTTCTCCTCCTTCTCCTCCTTCTCCTCCTCCTCCTCCTTCTCCTCCTTCTCCTCCTTCTCCTCCTTCTCCTCCTTCTCCTCCT
>WAAF01016341.1:91911-104788 GCA_013400475.1 Tricholaema leucomelas
CATGGATGGGGCTAGGTTGAAGTGGATGAGCTTGGAGGTCTCTTCCAGCCTGCTTGCTTCTATGATTCTATGGATGAGGCTAGATTGGAGTGGATGAGCTTGGAGGTCGTTTCTGACCAGCTTGATTCTATGGATGGGGCTAGGTTGGAGAGGATGAGCTTGGAGGTCTCTTCCAACCTGGTGGATTCTATGATTCTATGGATGGGGCTAGGTTGGAGTGGATGAGCTTGGAGGTCTCTTCCAACCTGCTTGATTCTATGAAAGGGTCAGAATGGGCTGTTTAGATCTTGACAGCTATCAATACAGCATAACAGAGCAGGTAAACACCAATAGAAATTAAAATCATAGCATTCATAGAATGGTTTGGGTTGGAAGAGACCTTTCAAGCTTATCTAATCCACACCCCTCGCCCCTGCAGTCAGCAGGGACATCTGCACCTAGATCAGGTTGCTCAGGGTCCCCTCCAGCCTGACCTGAAGTGCTTCCAGGGATGGGGCTGTGGTCTTCAAGTTAGTAATTTACACTAGGAAACAGATTTTTTTTCCTTCTTTACTGCTGATTTATTGCAGGTTGATGGTTGCCCACCCAGCAGCTGGGAATTACTCAGAGAGTCTTGCTGCAATTCCATGGTTGCCTAACCTCAACTTAACCCTTGACATCTCTGGTGCAGCCCTTGCCTCTGTTTTATGGCTTGTATTCCCATTTTTTTGCTCTTCAGGTCTGCAGCCTGTTGGGCTTGGGCCAGTTGATTTCAAACATGCTTCATGTGGCAGAAAGCTCCTCAGCCAAAAAGCTTACTTGATGTGCTCAACATGGGGTAAGGTGGGCACAGGGCCAGTGCCAAGGAGGGCACGAGGTTCTTTTGGCTCCTGTGTGTTTGGTCAGTGCTGTGAAGAGTCTAAAGGACAAGTCTCATGAGGAGCAGCTGAGGGAACTGGGCTTGTTTAGTCTGGAGAAGAGGGGGCTGAGGGGATACCTCATTGCTCTCTACAGCTCCCTGAAAGGAGGCTGGAATGAGGTGGGGATTGAGCTCTTCTCCCTTGTATCAGGTGACAGAGCCAGAGGAAATGACCTGAAATTGTGCTGAGGAGGCTTAGGTTGGGCTTTAGGAACAATTTCTTTGCTGCAGGAGTGGTCAGGCACTGGAACAGGCTGTACATGGGGGTGGGGGAGTCACTATCCCTGGAGGTGTTCAAGAAGTGCGTGGCTGTGGCACTCTGGGACATGGTTCAATGGCCATGGCGGTGTTGGGTTGATGGTGGGACACGATCTTGGAAGTTGCTGCCATCCCAAACAGTTCTGTGATCCTGTGGTAGAATTAATGGCCACAGTGGTGCTGGGTTGATGGCTGGATTGGGTGATCTTTCCAACCCAAACAAGTCTGTGAACTCTGTGCTTTGTGACGCCAGAACTTCTCTAACTTCTCTTCACAACCCCTTCTGATGGAAATGGTGGTTAGGGAAGGGAGCAGACAGCCCATGGAAGTTTGGATCACTTTTATTTGGCAATGTTTTGTTGGGCATGAAGGGTGCATGATTGCAGGTACAGCTGCTGAGTGTACAACCATGCCTTTGTCTTTTGACTACCATACCTTTGTCTTCTGACTAATCCCACCAGCAGCAGAGCAGCGAGAATCAAAGCAGCATGATGCTAGATTAAACATTAAAACCCTTGCTGGGCTTGGTCCAGTGACCTGATGGTGTTTGGTAGGAAGGTGGTCAGTGTCAACCTCTCTGAATGGCTTAGTTCTTATGATGATTCAATATCTGAAGGGGGCCTACAAGAAAGCTGGGGAGGGACTTTTTAGGCTGTCAGGTAGTGATAGGAGTGGGGGGAATGGAACAGAGCTGGAAATGGAGAGATTCAGACTGGATGCTAGAAAGAAATTCTTCCCCATGAGGGTGGTGAGAGCCTGGAATAGTTTGCCCAGGGAGGTGGTGGAAGCCTCATCCCTGGAGGCGTTCAGGGAGCTGCAGACAGCAATGAGCTCTGCCCTGAGCCTCCTCTTCTGCAGGCTGCACACCCCCAGCTCCCTCAGCCTCTCCTCACAGGGCTGTGCTCCAGGCCCCTCACCAGCTTTGTCGCCCTCCTGTGGACACCTTCCAGCACCTCAACATCTCTCCTGAATTGAGGAGCCCAGAACTGGACACAGCACTTGAGGTGTGGCCTGCATGGTTATTCCCTGCTGCCCTCATTTCTCCACTCCCCTCTCCGCTCAGTTTTGTCCTTCTGTTTGAGTCGACCAACCTGTGTCCGTGCAAGACTGAAGACTACAACCATGCTCAACAAACACTTCTAACAATATAATCAGGTCAGAATCCCAAGCCTGTGCCTCACCAAACTATTTGTTTGGGCATGGTCACACAGCCCATCCATAAATCCACAGCCCCAGCCCTGCAGGCTTTTTTTCTCCAGTGCAATTTGCATTCGTCTGTGTCTAAGCATTTATATCACCTCCGTGTCTAAGGCAGGGCTTACCTGCTGAGTACTTATTGATCTATTACCAAAGCATGTGAGGAATGCAAACCAGCTACCCAGGACCCCATCAGAGGTGGCAGTGACAGAGTAGAGTTTATTCCAAGGCAGACTGCTGGAGGGGTGAAGTTCATAGGTGAGTTTTCTGACAGCAGAGAACAGTACCCACCTTGTCTGCTCCTGCTCTGTTTGCCCAGGCATTTATACAGCTGCAAACCAGAACTGAGCCAGCACAAGGAACGTGGCTGGAAAGCAATCCCTGCTGGGTGTATTTTAACCTACAGCCACACACACACCTTCTGGAGGCATGCTGGGGGCATGCTGGACGTGGGAAGGAGCAGCTGGGCACAGGCAGGTGGCTGCTGTGTAAATAATTTAAGTGATGCTTTACAGTGAGGGTGGTAAGACACTGGAATGGGTTGCCCAGGGAGGTTGTGGATGCTTCCTCCCTGGAGGCATTTAAGGCCAGGCTGGATGAGGCCTTGAGCAGCCTGCTCTAGTGGGAGGTGTCCCTGCCTATGGCAGGGGGTTGGAGCTGGATGATCCTTGAGGTCCCTTCCAACCTAAACCATTCTATGATTCTATGATGGATGATCCTTGAGGTCCCTTCCAACCTAAACCATTCTATGATTCTATGATGCTGGCTGAGCTGCTGGCTCAGGAGGTTGGCTGGCCTTGCACATGCCTGCAGGCATCTTCCTGCTCTGCTCTGAGGAGGACACAGCTGGAACATTTGGTCCAGTTCTGGGCTGCCCAGTTTCAGAGTGATAAGGAGCACCCTAACAAGAGAAGGCTCTGTGGAACTTTCTCTATTTCTCCTCTTCCATTTGCAGAGGATGCACTTCTTGGGTGCATGAAGAAGAGTGTGGTCAGCAGATCAAGGGAGGTTCTCCCTTTGCCTCCTCTCTGCCCTAGGGAGGTCACATCTGGAGTACTGGGTTCAGTTCTGGGCTACCCAGTTTCAGAGTGACAGGGAACAACCTAACAAGAGAAGGCTCTATGGAACTTTCTCTATTTCTCTTCCATTTGCAGAGGATGCACTTCCTGGGTGCATGGAGTGTGGTCAGCAGATCAAGGGAGGTTTTCCCTCAGCCTCCTCTATGCCCTAGGGAGGCCACATTCTGGAGTACTGGGTTCAGTTCTGGGCTCCCCAATTCAAGAGGGACAGGGAACTGCTGGGGAGAGTCCAATGGAGAATGAAGATGCTGAGGGGCCTGGAGCATCTCCGTGAGGAGCAAAGACTGAGAGCCCTGGGGCTGTTGATCCTGCAGAAGAGCATCCCCAGAGGGGATCTGATCAATGCTCAGCAAGAACTAAAGGACCTGTGGAGGGTAAGAGGCTAAAGCCAGGCTCTTGTCAGTGGTGGCCAGAGACAGAGGAACAGGCAAACTGGAAGCCAGGAGGTTGCATCTGTAGATGAGGAGAAAGTTGTTTGTTGTGAGGGTGCTGGAGCCCCAGAGCAGAGGATATCTAAGAGATTTTTATACTGGAGGCAGGACAAAACCAAACCCTTGTCAGTACCAGGATGGGAGAATATGTCACAGCTGGAGAAGAGAGACAGTGCAGAGTGTTGGTTTCTAAGCAGCTGTGACAGTTATTGTGACAGCTAAAGCCTTGAAACTTCTGTTCAGTGTTTTTAGAAGCAAAACATCACACTTGGAAGTAGAGAACCCTGCCAGCAGCCCTGCTTTTGTCAGGAGAAGGATTATGAAACACAAGCACTGGGATGCTGGTCTTTATGTGGTCTGTCGAGCCTGAATAAGCACAGACTGATGAGGTAGAGCTGGGGTTTATGCTTTGTAGCCAAGATGAAGTCCAGGTTGACTTTGAGAGTGGGGGATGTGTCAGATGTGTTTCTAAAGAAGATCTTTTTTAAGCACTCTTGACACCATTTGGTATTCACCAGCAGCTGCTGAGCTGCAGTTTCTTGGCTGTTGGCACTGGTGAGTTGTTGGACCCATGGTGTCCCAATAAAGTGAGAAGACTATTTTTGGTGTCATAGAATCAGTCAGAGTTGGAAGGGACCACAAGGATCATCTAGTTCCAACCCCCTCTGCCATGGGCAGGGACACCTCACACTAGATCAGGCTGGCCACAGCCTCATCCAGCCTGGCCTTAAACACCTTCAGGGATGAGGCTTCCACCACCTCCCTGGGCAACCCATTCCAGAGTCTCACCACCCTCCTGGTGAAGAACTTCTTCCTAACATCCAGTCTGAATCTACCCATTCCTAGCTTGGTTCCATTCCCCCCATTCCTATCCCTACCTGACAGCCTAAAGAGTTCCTCCTCAGCTTTCTTGTAGTCCCCTTAAGATACTGAAAGGCTATAATAAGGTCNTTGGTGATACTGTGATAGGAACACCAGCACTTCAGTTTGGTTTTGGTTGCTCCTTCTCCCAACTCATTACCTCCATCCCTAGAGATGTTGAAGCAAAGTCTGGATGAGGCACTTAGTGCCATGGTCTGGTTGACTGGATAGGGCTGGGTGCTAGGTTGGACTGGATGAGCTTGGAAGTCTCTTCCAACCTGGCTGATTCTATGATTATATGGATGGGGCACTCAGTGCCATGGTCTGGTTGATTGGACAAGGCTGGGTGCTAGATTGGACTGGATGAGCTTGGAGGTCTCTTCCAACCTGGTGGATTCTATGATTCTATGGATGGGGCACTCAGTGCCATGGTCTGGTTGATTGATGAAGGCTGGGTGCTAGGTTGGACTGGATGAGCTTGGAGGTCTCTTCCATCCTGGTTGATTCTGTGGTTCAGCAGGCTTGCCAGCTGTGGGGACCCTGTGTTAGTACAGCCTGCAGCCCTTCATCTTGGAGCAGAGCAAATGATTGCAGCATGTTGAAGGAACATTTACTGAGGTATATTCCTTTGTCCTCTTCATGTCTATTACTGCTTGCAAGCCACTCACAAGAGAATCATTCCAAATGTTCTTTTTTTTTTGGTTCAAGGCAGCTTTCTGAGCCCTGAAGGTATTTGTGATCCATAGCAGGAGAACTTTCACGTGGATGGGATTCTTAAGCTGTATTTATAATTAAATTAGGATTATTTTTTGTTCACTCCACCCCAGTTTTCCCCACCCTACCCTTCCAAGTCTTTGAAGAGAGGCCAGCAGTTTGGCATGTCTGTCATAGCTCTCTTGCTCCTGGAGAGCTTCCAGTGCTGGAGATTTCTAGCAGCTTAGGGAATTTTATCAAACAGGCAGTGTGAGATGATCCCACCAGCAGAACTCCACCTCTGCTCCTCTCTGTTACAAGGATAAAGCAGAGAGGCCAAACTTGTAGTTTCCAAGCTAGAAAGGGGAACCTTAGGATGATTTGCCTTCCTGAGATGTGTGTGTGAGTGTCCTGGTCTGAGCTAGGGCAGAGCCACTTCTGGTCAGGGCTGGGACTTCCCAGCTCAGGCTCTGCTCAGGGAGTCACTTGCTGCAGTTCAGGGCAGGTTGACACAGCCAGGGGCTGCTTCTAGCAGGGAGAAGCTGATGAGGAGAGGTCTTGCCAAGGGCTGGCTGCAGAAAGGCTCTGCCTGAGACTTGCTGTTCTGCACACCAAGGGCACTGCCATAGCTTGTGGTACATCTGGGGGGCAGAGCTGGCACATGTAGTGAACAGCAGCCAGGACAGGTGACCCTAAACTGCCCAGCAATGGATTGCAGCCCATGGATGGCATCTCCAGAAGCAAGCTGAGAGGTCCCCAGGGTCAAGCCTCTTCTTTCCTGGCTGGTGTCCCATCAGGACTCTGTCCCTTCCATCCCCATCCCTGTGTTCCTCAATCCACTTCCAGAATCCAGCTCCTCTGTCTGGTTCCCATTTGCTGCCGAGTCTGGTCTGGGACTTGCCCAGTGCCTGTCTCCAGCATCAGGTGTGCCAGTGGTGCCAATAGTGCCACCAGAGGGGTCGAGTTCCGTGTTGGTTTGTGTCTCTTTGTCTCTCTTCCATGGCATTGTTTTCTTTCCATCACAGCTGGTTGAGCTCTTTTCCCACCCTTTTACTCTCTCTCCCTTCTTCCCTTTGGAAAGGAAGAGGGCTTCATGGGGAGCCAACCCTGACTGATTCTGTGATGATTCTTTTTGTGATGGGGGAATGGAAAACCCACTGACTGTGGCAGGTATTTGTGGTGGGGCAGGAAACTCTTCTAGTTGCTTAGGCTTCTGATATATTCTTATTTCCCTGCTTGAGATGCTACTAAAAACTCATTTGAGCTACTTATTTATTGCTTTATGGCTACTTCAATCCTATTGTAAATCACTTTTGAAGCTGATGATAAATACTCCTGGTCTTTTGCCTTTGGAATCAGTTCTGGGGAGGCTTCTAGAGCAGGCAATTAATTTCCTTGTCTCATCTTAGTGATTACTCAGATTGCTTTGAGTTGAGCAGTTCTTGCTTCAGCTTACCCAGTCCATCACATGCCTTATCTCTTCTCTTTGACTCTCTTACCTACAAAGTCTTTTTTAAACTCCAAATGGATAGTAAGATGGCTTCATTCTTAGGGCTTTAAGCCATAAAACCCTCATGCATTAAGCTGCCTAAGTTGACTTTTGACCCCATTTTGGCTAACAGTAGCAACCATCAGCAGATGGAGAACTTTATCTTGCCATGGCACTTTATAGTGTTTGCAGAGTGTCAGATAAGAGCTGGAGGAATTCTGCCTCTCTTAGGGCATCCCTTTGCAGTGTTCAATGCCACATTGTTGGGCAGGAATGAAATAAAAAGAAGGCTTTGATTGCTGCTGAAGGGATGCATTAAGGTGTTTTTCCTTCCTCCCAGATTCACACTTTATGCTGTGTGGAAAACTGGACCCATTTTATCCTCACTTCTTGGCTAACGAGTTCCTTATTAACCCCAAAATGCTTTCCCCTCTGTGCTTTTATGGTAGTTATTTGTTGTGATGCAGTTGGTTGTGGTTAGAGCCACAAAGATGACGATGGGAATGGAACATCTCTCTCATGAGGAGAGACTGAGGAGCTGGGGCTGTGCTGCTTGGAGAGGAGAAGTCTGAGGGGTGACCTCATTCATGTTTAGCAATATGTGCAGGGTGAGTGGCAGGAGGCTGGAGCCAGGCTCTGCTGGGTGATGCCCAGTGACAGCACAAGGGGCACTGGGTTGAAGCTGAGGCATAGGAAGCTCCATGGAAACATGAGGAGGAATTTTTTTCCCTGTGAAGGTGACAGAAGACTGGAACAGGCTGCCCAGCAGCAACCAGATGTCCTTTAGAGGAGAGTTCAGAGACCTGCCCAGTGGAGGTAACTCTTAGCTGAGTTGAGCTTTGCATATCTGCAGTGGTTAGGTCTCTTGCAAGGCTTTTCCTAACATCCTTGAAAGCATCCAACCTGCAAGGCCACAATAAACCTCCTCAAGGCCATAGTAAAGAGTTCAAATTAAAGGTCGGGAGCAGAGGCAGGCTTTTCTTGTGGTGGAGTTACAGGATGGAGCCAGTGGGGTGATGCATGGCTAGACTTGGAGCTATGAAACATCAAAGAGGGAATTCACACCAGCGTGGCAAGGGCAGGAAGGCACCTCCAGATGGCAGTTTCAGATGCACAGAGTGCTCTGAGGCATTTGAGTTGAAGCTGCTTCTTCTACCCTTTTGGGTACCAACAGATCTGGGGAGGGAGAATCTGAGGCTCCTCCATCATCTCAGCATGTAGGGGAAGATTTGTTGTTGTATTTCACCTTCAAACCTTCACCCTGGGAGGTGGTGGAGTCACCCTCCCTGGAGGTGTTCAAGCAAAGCCTGGATGAGGCATTTAGTGCCATGGTCTAGGTGACTGGATAGGGCTGGGTGCTAGGTTGGACTGGATGAGCTTGGAGGTCTCTTCCAACCTGGTTGATTTTATGATTCAAACTTGGGTTGAAAATGTCATCATATTTAGCTGCATGGTAAGTTGGTGGGAGGATGTTTTTGAGGGGGAAAAATGTGGTACTGGAGAAATCTGCCTGCAGGAATCACCAAATTGTAACACATCAGGGGCAGGGAGGGGATTCTGCCCCTCTGCTGTGCTCTGCTGAGACCTCACCTGCAGTGCTGGGGACAGCTCTGGAGTGCTCAGCACAGACAGGGATCTGTTGGAGCAGGGCCAGAGGAGGCCACAGCAGTGCTGGCAGGGCTGGAAAGGTTCTGCTGGAAGGCCAGGCTGAGAGAGTTGGGGTTGCCCAGCCTGAAGAAGAAAAAGCTCCAGAGAGATGTTTCTTTGGTGGCTTGAAGGAGCCAAGCAGAAAGCTGGGGACAGACTTTTTCTCAAGGCTTGTTGTGACAGGACAATGAGTGATGGTTTGAACTGCTGGAAGGAGATTCAGACTGGAGAGAAGGAAGAGATTTTTCTCCAGCAAGGGTGGTGAAAGCCTGTCCCAGGTTGCCCAGTGAGGTGGTAGGTGCCCAGTCCCTGGCACCATTGCAGGTCAGGTTGTTTGTGGCTCTGAGCAACCTGCTCTAGCTGCAGCTGTCCCTGCTGAGTGCAGAGGGTTTGGGCTGGGTGACCTTTGGAAGTCCCTTCCCACCCAAACTATTCTGTGCTTCTATGAATATGTAGGGACAGTATAAGTAGCTGTTATGATAATTATCCAAATGAGTGCTCTGCTTTAATTTGATGACTGATTAAGCAACCAAGGACTCTGGGAGAGGAGACAGGGCCAGGCAGAAGGTATCATCTCCTCTAGCAGTCTGCTTGGTCTTTGGTCTGTGTTCAAAGAACTTTGCTTTTAGTCTTTGTCTTCTGCTAACCTGTGTGGTCTTTCTTACCTTTCTCAACACCTCTCACAGAATCACAGAACTTTAGAGGTTGGAAGGGACCTCCAGAGATCATCCAGTGCAAGCCCCCTGCTAAAGCAAGATTCCTTAGGGTAGAGCACACAGGAATGCATCCAGGCAGGTTTGGAAAGTCTGCAGAGGAGGAGACTCCACAACCTCTCTGGGCAGCCTGCTCCAGAGCTCTGTCACCCACTAGACCATGAAACATGAATTTCTGTTCCCTCAGGGAGAGAGTTAGTGTCCAGCTGAACATCTGACACTGGCAGTGTGGTTGTGGGAGACATTCCCCTTTTTGTTCTAAGCCACATTCCCTTCTGCTGCTGCATCCACCTCATCAAAGATACTGCAATGCTTCTCTGCTAATGTAGAAAGATGCTTTTTGAAAGGCCTGAGGAGGATTTTGCTGATGCAAGCAGCTCTTTCTGCTGATAATACAAATGATTAAAGCATCAGCTTGGGGTTTGGAACTGGTCAGGAATGTTGTCTCTTTCCCCCTCCCTGCCCTTTTCCCTGCTGCTGTTTTGTTTTGTTCAGTCACTGAAGTCCAGTGAGGGCAGATAAGGGAGCACAGAATTGCAGCAAGAAACTTCTCTTATTTCAAAAGGTTCTTGAGCTGCTCTCTCCTCTCCTCTCTGTAACAGAGTTTATTGCTTCCTAGGTATTTGCCTGGTGTTAGGGATACTGTGACTTGCTGGGGAGTTTAGTTCCGTAGGCTTCTTCTGTTTAGGCTCTGAAATGTGCTGATTTAGCTCACTTTTCAGCTTCCACACCAATCAGCTTCTCCTGGCCTTGTTTTCCTTTGTCTCAGTAAGCTTTGGTGATGCAGTCCATCCTGCATTTCTTTTCCCTGTTTTTCTCTCTGCCTTCCTCCCTCCCTCCTCTTCATAGAATCAACCAGGCTGGAAGCCTGATTCTTCCCCTGTACTCAACACTGCTCAGGCCACACCTTGAGTGCTGTGCCCAGTTCTGGGCTCCTCAATTCAAGAGAGATGTTGAGGTGCTGGAAGGTGTCCAGAGGAGGGCAACGAAGCTGGTGAGGGGCCTGGAGCACAGCCCTGTGAGGAGAGGCTGAGGGAGCTGGGGGTGTGCAGCCTGCAGAAGAGGAGGCTCAGGGCAGAGCTCATTGCTGTCTGCAGCTCCCTGCAGGGAGGCTGTAGCCAGGTGGGGTTGGTCTCTTCTGCCAGGCAAGCAGCAAGAGAAGAAGGGGACAGAGTCTCAAGTTGTGTTGGGTGAGGTCTAGGCTGGATGTGAGGAGGAAGTTGTTGGCAGAGAGAGTGATTGGCATTGGAATGGGCTGCCCAGGGAGGTGGTGGAGTTGTGGTGCCTGGAGGTGTTGAAGCAAAGGCTGGCTGGGGCACTTAGTGCCATGGTCTGGTTGATTGTCTAGGGCTGGGTGCTAGGTTGGACTGGATGATCTTGGAGGTCTCTTCCAACCTGGTTGATCCTATGATTCTAAGTGCTGCTTCAAAAGGGCAGTGTTGGTACCTTGCAGTTTATTGCCATGGGATGTTGTGATTAGCAGCACTCAGAACAGGTTCAAACCCTGGCGGTAATAACCCAGGGAGAGTTCAATTAAACCTAGCCAGGGACAGGCAATGAAACACCGAGACCTGTGTCCTGTCCCTGCCCCAGCAGGTCTGGCAGCTGCAGGTTGTCAGGAAGGGAGGGGAGTATAATCAGGAGGAAAGATCCCTGTAAGCTGAGGTGTTGGGTGTGTTCTGTCCTGGAATGACTCCTGGCTGGGAAGTTTTGGGAGGAGGAAGACTATAAAGATTGCTACTTCACAGCACAGTTCTGAAAGGAGGTTGGAGTGAGGTGGGGGTTGGGCTCTGCTCCTTGGTATCAGGTCAGAGAATGAGAGGAAAACAGCTTGAAATTGTGCCAGGGAAGGTTTAGGTTGGAGATGAGGAACAATTTCTTTGCTGCAAGAATGGTCAGGCATTGGCACAGGCTGCCCAGGGATGTAAGCTGCAGCACAAGAGGTTGGGTGGATGGAAGCTGCAGCACAGGAGGTTCCAGCTCAACACAAGGAAGGACTTCTTTATTGTAAGGGTTATAGAACACTGGAACAGGCTCCCGAGAGAGGTTGTGGAGTCTCCTTCTCTGGAGACTTTCAAAGCCTGTCTGGGTGAGTTACTTTCATCCAGAGGTCAACTCTGTGATCTGAACTAGACTGTATGGTCCTGCTCTGGCAGGGGGGTTAGATTTGATGATCTCTTTGGGTCCCTTCCAACCCCTGACATCCTGTGGTCCTATGGTGGAGTCACCATGCCTGGAGGTGTTCAAAAAAACCTGTGGCCATGGCCCTTTGGGGACATGGTTTAATGGCCATGGTGCTGTTAGGTTGGATGATCTTAGAAGGCCTTCCTAACCCAAACCACTTTATGATTCTATGACCTCCAAAACCAACACCACTTCCTTCCTAACAGAGGAGAATCCTGAGAGCAAAACCTTTAACAGGGTGGGAAGACACTGGAACAGGCTACCCAGGGAGGTTGTGGTTGCTGACTCCCTGGAGATGTTCAAGCCCAGGTTGGATGAAGCCTTGAGCAACCTGCCCTTCTGGTGGAAGGTGTCCATGGTAGGGTGTTTGGAACTAGGTGATTTCTAAGGTCCCTTCCACCTCAACCCATGCTATGAACCTATACAAACCAAGTGATGAATCTTCTCTCAACCATTAAAACCAAGTCTTGACAGACACCTTCAAGTGCCAGTCCAAAGGCACAATACTCAAATCCTCCCCAACCTGACATCCTTTTGCTCTTTTCATTTGCTCTTTGCAAGTGCTGAGGGAAATCTGAGGTAGCTTGGGGTAAGAATGGAGATTTGAAGAGGCTAAGGACATTAATAAATGAATAAAGGTGTGCAAGAGTTTGTACTAGGAGAGGCTGCAGTGGTTTGCTCATCAGCATTTATTTTCCCACTAGCATTTTTTTTCTATAGGAGTCCTTGGGATGGTTTTTTTTCCCCCTTAAAAGTGTTTGGTGTGGGGTTTCCCCCTCCCCCCCCCATTTTTAGTGCTTGCAGGGTTTTATTTTTTCCTTCTTATATTTTTTTTATTAGTTTTTGGTGGTTATTTTCCTTCCTTGTCTTTGTTTTCCCCCTCTATTATTAGTGTTTGGTGGTTTTAATCTCACTTGTCTTTGTTTTCCCCCTCTATTATTAGTGTTTGGTGGTTTTTATCTCACTTGTATTTTGTTCTCCCCCCCCCTATTATTAGTGTTTGGTGGTTTTTGACCTCACTTGTATTTGTTTTTCCCTCCTGTTATTAGTGTTTAGTGCCTTTTTACCTACTTGTATTTGTTTCCTCCTCCCTATTATTACTGTTTGCTGTTTTTTACCTCACTTACATTAGTTTTCCCCCCTATTATTAGTGTTTGGTGTTTTTTACCTCCTTTGTATTAGATTTTTCCCCTCTATTATTAGTGTTTGGTGGTTTTTACCTCCCTTGTATTAGTTTCCCCCCCTTGTTATTAGTGTTTGGTGATTCTCTTTTCTTGTATTTGTTTCCCCCCCTCTATTATTAGTGTCTGGTAGATTTTTTACCTCACTTGTATTTGTTTTCCCCCCCCCCTATCATTAGTATTTGCTGTTTTTTACCTCACTTGTATTTATTTCCCCTCCCCCACCTGCATTATTAGTTTTTGGTG
>WAAF01016341.1:104961-132342 GCA_013400475.1 Tricholaema leucomelas
CTCTCTGCTTTCCTTCATCCTCCTCTCCTCCCTGCTTTCCTTCCTCCCCTTCTCCCCCTCTACTTTCCTTTCTCCTCTTCTCCCCCCTGCTTTCCTTCCTTCCTCCTCTTCTCCCTGCTCTCCCCTTTCTTATTTTCCCCCCCTTGTATTTCTCTTTCCCCTTTCTCCTGGCACTACTTTGCTAAGGACCTCTCTGCCTGCAGTGCACCCAAGGTTGCAGCAAGGCTGTCTGCGAGGCTGCCTTTGACTGTGCAGAGGCAGAACCTGAGCTCCCATGCACAAAAGGAGTAAGATTTCTGCTTTCCCCCAGTGAATTGCTTTCTGTTTCAAGGGGGAACAGTAGCAAGGCAACTTTTCCTCTGGGTTCATTTAGATGGGCAGCATGCTCAAAAGGCATCTGATAGTTCTTGGAACTGGCCTGGAGAGTCTGAAAGGCACAATAAAGAGATGCAGCCACAAGAAACTATTTATTCAGCCTTTATGGTGAGCTGTGCACCTGTTTGGGGACAGAGTGTGTGCAAATATTGGGTGGTTTGCAGGTAGGGTTTTGTATGGGTTCTGGCTGGCCAAGTTTATGGGTAGTCAGAGTTTACTTTGCTGGAAAATGAAGGCTGAGCTGGGTGTTGTCTGCTTGCTGAAGGGGAAAGTTATCAGGCTGTGGGGAATTTAATGGTCTCATCTGCCCTCTCCTTGAACACCTCCAAGGTGGGGGTATCCACAGCCTCCCTGGGCAACCTGTGCCAAGGTCTCACCACTCTCACTGGAAAAAAATTGTCTGTAATACCTGGTTTAGTCTATGACTGTGCTCTAAGTCACTCTTAATAGGGGAGCCACTCTGCTCAGACACAGATGCAAAGAATCACAGAATCAGAGAATTAACCAGGTTGGAAGAGACCTCCAAGCTCATCCAGTCCAACCTAGCACCCAGCCCTGGCCAATCAACCAGACCATGGCACTAAGTGCCCCAGCCAGGCTTTGCTTTGACACCTCCAGGCACGGTGACTCCACCACCTCCCTGGGCAGCCCATTCCAATGCCAATCACTCTTTCTGGCAACAACTTCCTCCTAACATNGGCCAGACAGAGAGTTTGACTCTTGAGTCTGACCTTGTCCCTTCATATCTGATCATGTTAGGAGGAAGTTGTTGGCAGAGAGAGTGATTGGCACTGGAATGGGCTGCCCAGGGAGGTGGTGGAGTCGCCATCCCTGGAGGTGTTGAAGCAAAGCCTGGATGGGGCACTTAGTGCCATGGTCTGGTTGACTGGCTGGGGCTGGGTGCTAGGTTGGACTGGCTGAGCTTGGAGGTCTCTTCCAACCTGCTTGACTCCATGATTCTATGAATCTGAAGTAATTCTACTGCAGAACAGCTGATGCCATTTCAGATGCAGAACTTGGCACTCACTTCTCTAACCAAACCATACAAAAAAAACCCCAAACCCCAAACCAAACCCAACTTATTTGCTGTTTTCACTCAGGGCTGCTTTACCTGCCAGGGCTTTCATGTTTGCACTCAAGTGGGATTTATCCTGTGTAGTGCTGCCCTGAGTTTGTGAACAGGAATGAAGGGAACCAGAAATGTTGCCAACTTTAATTTGTCAAATGAAAGCCTGCAGGTGGCAGGTGATCTGTATGGTAAATACATCTCCAAAGCCAGAGGCATTCAGCCTGTTGCTTCTTCCCATGCTGCCAGGTTATTTAAGGCTGAGTTGTTGTCTCTTGGGCAGATCAGCACAGAGGTGGAATCACAGAATCGTTAAAGCTGGGGAAGACCTCTAAGAATAGAATAGAATCAACCAGGTTGGAAGAGACCTCCAAGCTCATCCAGTCCAACCTATCACCCAGTCCCATCCAGAAAGACCTCTAAGAAAGCCCTGGAGAAGAGAAGGCTTGGAGAAGACCTTATAGTAGCCTTCCAGTATCTGAAAGGGGCTACAGGAAGGCTGGGAAGGGACTATAGACAAGGTAAGTTGACAGGATGAGGAAGAATGGGTTTAAACTGGCAGAGGGGAGATTGAAACTGGATGTTAGGAAGAAGTTCTTTACAGTGAGGGTGGTGAGACACTGGCACAGGTTGTGCTGTGAGGCCAGGCTGAGAGAGATGGGCTTGTTCAGCCTGGAGAAGGGAGGGCTTCAGAGAGACCTTAAAGCAGCCTCCCAGTATGGGAAGGAGGCTACAGGGGAGCAGGGGAGGAACTTTGTGAGAAGACATCTAGTGACAGGACAGGGAGGGAATGGTTTTGAAATGCAAGAAGTTGGATTTAAGTGAGCTAGTAGGAGGAAATTCTTTCCCATGAGTGTCCTGAGACCTTGTCCAGTGCCCAGAGATACTGTGGAGTCTCCAAGCCTGGAAGTGTTCAATGGCAGGTGGGTTGGGGTCTTGAGCAACCTGGTCTAGTAGGAGGTGTCCCTGCCCATGCTGGGGCAAGGGAGTGTAATGAGATCTTTAAGGTCACTGCCAACCCAAAGCATTCTGTGAGTTAGCTGAAAGGAGTGAAAGCATGAGGGACTTAGTGCCATGGTCTGGTTGACTGGATGGGGCTGGGTAATAGGTTGAACTGGATGAGCTTGGAGGTCTCTTCCAACCTGGTTGATTCTATGATGATTCTATGATGAGGCTTTATCGAGCACCAGGCTTTGAGAAATGCAAATCAGTCTCTGCTCAGCAGAAATACCCAGAGTCTAAGGCTGATTTCTTCTCAGAGAGGACTTCAGAGATGGAAAGGTGGGAAAGAGTATTTGAAGTGTGAATAGCCTCACTACTGTGCCTGGAAAATACGAGGACAAGCCAGGATGGTACTGAATAGAAGTGATTCTGTCACTTTGGTTATAAAACTCTTGGGCAACCTCCTCTAGCAAGTGATAGAGTTTCGGTGAGCTGATAGCATCACACTGCAAAGACAAGGGAAAAGAAAACCAGAAGGAGCTAAGAAATGGGGAATGTGTGTCAGGGCAACACTGGTTCCAGCCAAAACCAAGATATCTGCTCAGCTGCTTTCTGTAGAACAAAGGCCACTTAATCTTTGCAGTGTGGAGAGAAGAGGTTACCACTGCCACAGAATCACAGAATGGAAGGGTTGGAAGGGACCTTGAAGATCATCTGGTTTCAACCCCCCTGCCATGGGCAGGGACAACCTTCCACTACACCAGGTTGTTACTCAAGGTCACATCCAACCTGGCTTTCAACACTTCCAGGTCTGAAGGCTCCATAGCTTTTCTGGACAACCTGTTCCAGTGCCTCAGCACCCTCATGGGCAAGAGTTTCTTCCTCATGTCTGAGCTAGATCCATCTTCTTTCACTTTGAAGCTGTCACCCCTCATTCTGCCACACCATGCCTTTGTCAAAAGTGTTTCTCTGTGTCTCCTGTAGCCCCTTCAAATACTGGAAGGCTGCTCTCAGGTCTGCCTGGAGCCTTCTCTTCTTCAGGCTGAGCAACCACAACTCTCTCAGCCTGGCTGCACTGCAGAGGAATTTCAGCTCTCAGATCATCTTTGTGGCCTTGGTTTAGATTGGAAGGGACCTTGAAGATTCACAGGTTCATAGAATGGTCTTAGTGCCATGGTCTGGTTGATTGGCCAGGGCTGGGTGCTAGGTTGGACTGGATGAGCTTGGAGGTCTCTTCCAGCCTGCTTAATCCTATGATTCTATGGTTCTATGGATGGGGCACTCAGTGCCATGGTCTGGTTGGTTGGACAGGGCTGGATGCTAGGTTGGAGTGGATGAGCTTGGAGGTCTCTTCCAACCTAATGATTCTCTGACTTTCAGACAACAGCTGAATCCATTTGAGCAGGTTTGAAGGTTTCTCTTGCAGGGTAGGAAGCAGCTTGCTGGCTGATTTTAATAAAATGCAAGCCTGTCTACATTGTTTTTCCTGGCAAGACTCTGTGGAAGATTAGCAGATTTAACATCAGATACGGAATGCAAATGACATTTCCTCCTGTCATTGGGCAAGTGATGTTCAGGTGCTGTTAGGTAATTGCAAATCCTTATGTTAAGCTCATTAAATACCACTTGAGGACATGAGAGTTAGAAATACCTAGGCAGAAAGGTATGCATGTTAAAGGGCTGGAAAAGTTAAACCCAACACCTGACATCACAGGGTGTTCCCTGCCACAAAGCAGAAAGGCCTAAAGAATAGAATAGAATAGAATAATCAGGTTGGAAGAGACCTCCAAGCTCATCCAGTCCAACCTAGCACCCAGCCCTGTCCAGTCAACCAGACCATGGCACTAAGTGCCTCATCCAGACCTTTGCTTCAGCACCTCCAGGGACAGCAACTCCACCACCTCCCTGGGCAGCCCATTCCAATGCCAATCACTCTCTCTGCCAACAACTTTTTCCTAACATCCAGCCTAGACCTCCCCTGGCACAACTTGAGACTGTGTCCCCTTGTTCTGTTGCTGGTTGCCTGGCAGAAGAGACCAACCCCACCTGGCTACAGCCTCCCTTCAGGTAGTTGTAGACAGCAATGAGGTCTGCCCTGAGCCTCCTCTTCTGCAGGCTGCACACCCCCAGCTCCCTCAGCCTCTCCTCACAGGGCTGTGCTCCAGGCCCCTCCCCAGCCTTGCTGCCCTTCTCTGGACACCTTCCAGCACCTCAATATCTCTCTTGAATGGAGGAGCCCAGAACTGGACACAGCACTCAAGGTGTGGCCTGACCAGTGCTGAGTACAGGGGCAGAATAACCTCCCTTGTCCTGCTGGCCACACTGTTCCTGAGCCAGCCCAGGATGCCATTGGCTCTGCTGCCCACCTGGGCACACTGCTGCCTCATCTTCAGCTACTATCCACCAGTACCCCCAGGTCCCTTTCCTCCTGGCTGCTCTCAGCCACTCTGTCCCCAGCCTGTAGCGTTGCTTGGGGTTGTTGTGGCCAAAGTGCAGAACCCTGCACTTAGCCTTGTTAAGTTTCATCCCATTGGCCTCTGCCCACCCATCCAGCCTGTCTAGCCTGACATTTCAGCTTATCTAAAAGGACAGAAATAGCTCCATGGCTTCCCCATTCCTTAGACAAATAATGCCATTCCCATCTGGTTTTCCCTGGAGACCATTTCATTCAGGCACTGGAATGAGCTGCCCAGGGAGGTGGTGGAGTCACCAACCCTGGATGTGTTTAAAGGTCATATAGGTGTGGTGCTTGGGGATATGGTTTAAGGTGAATCTTGTAGAGTAGGGATATGGGTTGGACTTGGTGATCCTGAGGGGCTTTGCCAACCTGGATGCTTCTGTGGTTCTGTCTGGTCTGGTGAAGAGAAGAAGGGAGGCTGTAGCCAGGTGGAGTTGGTCTCTTCTGCCAGGCAACCAGCAAGAGAACAAGGGGACACAGTCTCAAGTTGTGGCAGGGAAGGTCTGGGCTGGATGTTAGGAGGAAGTTGTTGGCAGAGAGAGTTATTGGCATTGGAATGGGCTTCCCAGGGAGGGGGGGGAGGCACCGTTCCTGGAGCTGTTCAAGGCAGGACTGGACGTGGCACNCTTAGTGCCATGGTCTGGTTGATTGTCTAGGGCTGGGTGCTAGGTTGGACTGGCTGAGCTTGGAGGTCTCTTCCAACCTGCTCGATTCTGTGATTCTATGATTCTAAGACTGATCAATGTTTGTAAATATCTGAGGGTTGGAGGTCAAGAGGGAGGGGACAAACTCTGCTCAGTTGTGCCCTGTGACAGCGCAAGGGGTAATGGATGTAAACTACAGCACAGGAGGGTCCACCTCAACATGAGGAAGAATTTCTGTACTGGAAGGGTCCCAGAGCACTGGCACAGGCTGCCCAGAGAGGTTGTGGAGTCTCCTCTGGAGACCTTCAAGACCCATTCAGTTGTGTTCCTGTGTGACCTGTGCTAGAGTCTCTGGTTCTGCTCTGGCAGGAGGGCTTGGACTTGATGAATCACAGAATGTCAGAGGCTGGAAGGGACCTCCAAAGCTCAGCCAGTCCAACCCCCCTGCCAAGGGAGCTTCACCTGGAGCAGGTCACACAGGAACACATCCAGTCAGGTCTTGAGTATCTCCAGAGAGGGAGACTCCACAACCCCCCTGGGCAGCCTGTGCCAGGCTTCTGTCACCCTCACAGGGAAAAAAAATCCTTATATTTACATGAGACCTCCTCTGCCTCAGCTTCCATTGCCCCTTGTGCTGTCACTGGGCATCACCCAGCAGAGCCTGGCTCCAGCCTCCTGCCACTCACCCTGCACATCTTTAGCAGCATTGCTGAGGTCACCTCTCATTCTTCTCCAAGCAGCACAGCTCCAGCTCCTCACTCTCTCCTCATAACAGAGATCTTCCATTCCCTTCATCATCCTCATGGCTCTGTGCTGGACTCTCTCAAGCAGTTCTATGTCCCTCTTGAACTGGGAGGCCCAGAACTGAACACAGCTCTCCAAATGTGGCCTCAGCATGGCACAGTAGAGGGGCAGGAGAACCTCTCTTGACCTAGATCTATGGTGGTCCTTTCCAACCCCTAACATCCTGTGATCTGTAAGCCACCATCAAATCTCATGCAGGGAGGGGGGGACTGGCTGGAAAGAATGAGGAACCAAACCCAAACCCAATCTTTTTCTTTGGGAAAGAAGAAGAGCAAATGGAAAACAAAAAGGGAACCATTTTGAAGGCTTACAAAGCAGAAGAAAACGAACCCAAATGCCACTACAAATCAGCATTTCAGAATGATTTGCTGTGCAAGCTCTACTGTTCCCTCCCTACTGAGCTGAAATCTCACTTTGCCAAGGTTTTTTGTTGTTATTAGCACAGAACAACACAGAGAACCAGATTTCCACATCACACTGATAGACATCTACAAGCAGGAACATTGACAGAATAATATCAACATCATTTTCCAACACAACTCATTTCTTTATCTTCACCACCCCCCAACTTCTGCAACTAAATTTGGTCTTAATTACAAGAAATTATGGAGGCCTTTATCTAAGATCTAATAAAACACATCCTCGGTAGGGAGAGCATCATTTAGCTTGGGGGGGGATAAGGTTGGCAGGAGGGAGAGTTGTGATGCAAACTGATTGTGAGAGGTGGAGGTGTCTGGCTGCACAATACACACAACAATGCTTCTGGAAGGATTAATGTGTGATTAAGGACCAGGAGGATGCTCAGAGGGCTGCAGCAGCTCTGCTGTGAGGATAGACTGAAAGAGTTGGGGCTGTTCAGTCTGCAGAAGAGGAGGCTCCCAGGTGACCTTCTTGTGGCCTTCTTCTGGGGGCTACAAAAAAGCTGGGGAGGGACTTTTTAGGCTGTCAGGGAGTGACAGGACTGGGAAGAATGGAGCAAAGCTGGAGGTGAGGAGGAAGTTGTTGAGCATGAGAGTGGTGAGAGCCTGGAGTGGGTTGCCCAGGGAGGTGGTTGAGGCCCCATGGCTGGAGGTGTTTAAGGCCAGGCTGGATGAGGCTGTGGGCAGCCTGCTCTAGGGTAGGGTGTCCCTGGGCATGGCAGGGGAGTTGGAACTGGCTGATCCTTGTGCTCCCTTCCAACCCTAAGTGATTCTGTGATTAGTGTGATAAAGCTGAGCAGCACCAGTGAGGTATCTGCAAGGATAAAACGTGTTTGGTTTTAGGCTCATACACACACACAAAGGAGGTCTGTGGCATTAAAACTGTGTTACCTGATGTTAGGTCTCATCTCCTTTACAGCCAAAACTGCTCAGCAAAAATTCCTCTTGAGCACTGACACTTACTTCATAAGTCAGAATCCTTCATCATCTTTGGAAAGTAATTTCTTCTCTCTCAAAATTCATTACAGAATCATCACAGAAGCTTCCTGGTTGGAAGGGACCTCCAGAGATCATCCAGTCCAAGCCCCCTGCCAAAGCAAGATCCCCTAGGGTAGTGCACACAGGAATGGATCCAGGTGGGTTTGGAAAGTCTGCAGAGAAGGAGACTCCACAACCTCTCTGGGCAGCCTGCTCCAGGGCTCTCCCTTCCCAGAGAGAGTGATTGGCATCAGAATGAGCTGCCCAGGGAGGTGGTGGAGTCCCCATCCCTGGAGGTGTTCAAGAAACATGGCACTCTGGGGACATGGCTTAATGGCCATGGTGGTGTTGGGTTGATGGTTGTACTGCATCTTGGAGATTGTTACCATCCAAACCAGCTCAGTGATCCTATGATAAAATAAATCTCCACACTTACTTCACAGCATTGCCTTCAAAAGGAAAAGATTTCCTTGGCAGGCATGTCCAGAAGTAGGTGAACTCTGCAAAAGCTCCATGAGCTTGGAGGTCCAATCAACCAGACCATGGCACTAAGTGCCCCAGCCAGGCTTTGATTCAACACCTCCAGGGACAGCGACTCCACCACCTCCCTGGGCAGCCCATTCCAATGCCAATCACTCTCTCTGACAACAACTTCCTCCTAACATCCAGCCTAGAGATCACAGAGCCACAGAACCTTCGAGGTTGGAAGGGACCTCCAAAGATCATTGGGTCCACTCTCCCTGCCAAGGCAGGATCCCCCAGGGTAGTTCACACAGGATTGCATCCAGGTGCGTTTGGAAAGTCTCCAGAGAAGGAGAAGCCTGTGTTGCCCCTGGCACAACTTGAGACTGTGTCCCCTTCTTCTGTTGCTGCTTGCCTGGCAGAAGAGACCAACCCCACCTGGCTACAGCCTCCCTTCAGGTAGCTGCAGACAGCAATGAGCTCTGCCCTGAGCCTCCTCTTCTGCAGGCTGCACACCCCCAGCTCCCTCAGCCTCTCCTCACAGGGCTGTGCTCCAGGCCCCTCACCAGCTTTGTTGCCCTTCTCTGGACACCTTCCAGCACCTCAACATCTCTCTTGAGTTGAGGAGCCCAGAACTGGACACAGCACTCAAGGTGTGGCCTGAGCAGTGCTGAGCACAGGGGCAGAAGAACCTCCCTTGTCCTGCTGGCCACACTGCTCCTGAGCCAGCCCAGGATGCCATTGGCTCTGCTGCCCACCTGGGCACTCTGCTGGTGCTTTCTTGAAACGAGCTTTAGCTGCAGGTTCTTCACAGAGGGTCCATTAACATTTCTTCCCTCTTGGCTCTTCTTGCTTCACCCCAGGAAAACTACATCACCCTTTTGCTCCTGCTGGCAGAAGTTAATCTCCTGTGTTGTGAGAGGTTATTTCCCCCCTTCATTAATGAGAGTCCATTATGCCCAATTAGGACATGTTTACTGGTGCCAGCAGCTGGTATTATATGCAAGCACCACAGAGATAAGAGACCCATGAAGAAAATAAGCATTTAAATGATGTAGGCTAAGAGAGGAAAAACAGATTTTGGGGGTTGGTGGTTTTTTTTGTCCACTTTTGTCCTGTTTTTCTTTGAGCCTGGCTTCTGGTGCAGCTGTGTAACCAAGAGTAGGTCAAACCACATCCATTATTTATTGGCCTGGTTAGCAAACAAGGACACCTTTGACTACAGCACATCATGAGGTCAGTTTACTCTGCAGGCTGCTTTCTATTTATGGGCTCCAAAATTTTTCCATTTGGCCAGGGGTTCTCTGGGGAAAAACAAGAGGAACTTGGAGGGAAAGCAGGAGAGAGAGAGAGATTGAGTTTGGGGAAAGCTGGCAGGAGTGTAGTTGTGCTTTTTTAGTTGCTATCCAGGTGCATCAGATCAGGTTTCAGCTCAGGCTCTCCACAAAAAACCAATTTTCTTCTACCTTGTAGAAATGGCAGCTAAAAGATAATATATATATGGTAAGGAGATAATTTTTGCAGCTGGTGCACACTGAAGTTATTCCAGATCCTACCTGCCTACAGACTAAAAGTGAAAGAATTGAATCATAGGGTTGTTGGGCTAGGAAAAGACCTCCAAGACCTCCTTGAAAACCTCCCATCCCTGCAGGCTCTGAGCAGCCTGATCTAATGTGAAGTGTCCCTGTCCATAGTAGAAGATGATCAAAGGGCTGGAGATGCTCTGCTATGAGGAGAGACTGAGGGATTTGGGGCTGTTCAGTCTGGAGAGGACAAGGCTCTGAGGTGACCATATTGTGGCCTTTCAGTATCTGAAAGGGGCTAGAAGAAAGCTGGGGAGGGACTTTTTAGGCTGTCAGGTAGTGATAGGAGTGGGGGGAATGGAACAAAGCTGGAAATGGGGAGATTAAGACTGGATGTTAGGAAGAAGTTCTTCAGCATGAGGGTGGTGAGAGCCTGGAAGGAGTTGTCCAGGGAGGTGGTGGAAGCCTCATCCCTGGAGGTGTTTAAAGCCAGGCTGGATGTGGCTCTGAGCAACCTGATCTAGTGTGAAGTGTCCCTGGCCATGGCAGGGGGGTTGGAACTGGCTGATCCTTGTGGTCCTTTCCAACCCTGACAATTCTATGATGATCATCAATTCCAACCATCAGCCTAAGACCACTGTGGCCTTTAAACCATATCAAAGATCACATTCTGTGCTTCTGTGCTCCACAACCTCCCTGGGCAACCTGTGCCAGTGTCTCACTACCCTCACTGTGAACAACTTCTTCCTAACATCCAGTTTCAGTCTCCCCTCTGCCACTTTAAACCCATTCCTCCTCTTCCTGTCATTACAAGACCTTGTCAATAGTCCCTCCCCAGCCCTCCTGTGGCCCCCTTCAGATACTGGAAGGCCACTCCAAGGTCTCCTCAAAACCTCTTCTCCAGGCTGCAGAGCCCCAACTCTCTCAGCCTGTCCTCATAGCAGAGCTGCTGCAGCCCTCTGATCATCTTCGTGGCTCTCCTCTGGACTGGCTCCAACAGTTCCATGTCCTTCTTGTGTTGGGGGCTCCAGAGCTGCACACAGGACTCCAGACATGGCTTCTCCAGGGCAGAGGAAATGGCTTATAGGAGGATGGGACCAGTCCATTTTCAAACTGCTAGAAGAAGGAGAAAATAAAACAGTACTTTGGATCATCCATGTATTGTAGCAGCAGTAGCAGCAGCACTCTCATTTGTTCCTGTTCTCCTCCCCTGAACAGTGCCATATTCTGCTGATCCACCTTGGAAAGAAATATTTCTCCTATCCTAAAATTTCCAGTGGTGTTAAGGATTTGACCAACATTTGTGTGCTTCTATTTCAGTCAGGAGTGAGCTGTGGGGGACCTGTTTACTTCAGAGCTTGCTCATAACCTTTAATCTGGAGGCTGATGATTGTCTTTGCTCTTTCGGGTGTCCTTACTGATTAGCACTTCTATTTTAGTCCCAGCATGTGTTGAAAGGTTGGATATCTCTAGAGTGTGAAATAAATGTTCATCTGGTAATAGTCTGGTCCCAGCAGGGTCATTGCCTGAATGGTTCATAGAATCAACCAGGTTGGAAGAGACCTCCAAGCTCATCTAGTCCAACCTAGCACCCAGCCCTGTCCAGTCAACCAGACCATGGCACTAAGTGCCTCAGCCAGGCTTTGCTTCAACACCTCCAGGGACAGCAACTCCACCACCTCCCTGGGCAGCCCATTCCAATGCCAATCACTCTCTCTGCCAACAACTTCCTCCTAACATCCAGCCTAAATCTCCCCTGGCAGATGATCAAGGGCTGGGTGCTTGGAGGCCTCTTCCAACCTGATTGATTCTATGACTCTGGCTTGTGTTCAGAAGGACCATCCACAGAAAGCAACTTTGGAGGTGCAGTGCAGGTAGAGGTAAGCTGTGTTTTTTTGCAGCATCTTCTGAAATGTGTTAATGAAGCCAGGATTTAAAACCCAGAGCCAAGCTAAACTCCTCATTGCTGTCTACAACTACCTGAAGGGAGGCTGTGGCCAGGTGAGGTTGGTCTCTTCTCCCAGGCAAGCATCAACAGAACAAGGGGACAGAGTCTCAAGTTGTGGCAGGGGAGGTCTAGGCTGGATGTCAGGAGGAAGTTGTTGGCAGAGAGAGTGATTGGCATTGGAATGGGCTGCCCAGGGAGGTGGTGGAGTCACTGTCCCTGGAGGTGTTGAAGCAAAGCCTGGATGAGGCACTTAGTGCCATGGTCTGGTTGATTGTCTAGGGCTGGGTGCTAGGTTGGACTGGCTGAGCTTGGAGGTCTCTTCCAACCTGCTTGATTCTATAATTGTATGATTTTAAGTTGAGCTTTCTGCTGCTTGGTTTGGTGGTAAAAATCACCTTTCAATGAATTCCTTTCTGTGTCAACTGGAAAAACAAACCGAAACCACCAACGGGGGGGGGGGGGAAAGGACATTCTTTGATTTCTCTGCCATGATCTTGAGTGATTGTGGTGATGGTTTGGGTTTGGCCCCATGCTGGAGTGCCAAAATAAAAGATGTGATGGTTTGGGTGTTCCCTGCCCCCCACACACACTTTGGAAATCACCCAGACTAGACTTGGCCAGCTCTGGAAATTGAATGAAGCTTATATTTACAGCTTAGCTCAACGTACAAGCAGATAGTTACAGGATATATACAGTTAGATACAGAAATAGACAAGGTAAAAGGTACTACAGAAACACAACAGCCCTCCCAGAAACCTGAGTCCCCAGGAGGGGCTCCCAACCACCCTTCCACCTTCTCCCACCCCTCTCTACCTTACCCCAGTCCCAAGGAAGAATGGAGGTTCAGCCAGGGGGTTAGGAAGCAAAGTGGATTAAACAGAGAGACAGCAGAGAGACTAGAGAGACACGCAGCTCAGAGCTCCCAAGCAGAAGAAGAATGACTCCCTTATCTATGTTTGAATTCTTGTTCTTATACCTCTCAGCAAGCCTGTGAGTGAAGTAGACATCACCCTGTTTCACTTTCACAGCCTGTGATCTAATCTTTCTCACCAAGACACTCTAGCTAGCTTCAAACTAGCACAGTGGAGTCCATCTACACAGGGCTGTGCAGAGAGATTCCTGAGTGAATGCTCCAAGCAACATCTCTGGTTTGGCAGGAGTCTCCACTCCAGCTTGTTTCTCCTGTTGGGAGTTTGCATGGGCTGAGTGCCATTGGAGCTGATTCTCCTTTGTAATACCTGACTTAGGCCTCCTGGAGCACTGCAGTTTGCCATAGATAACCTCTGTCTGTGTTTGTTTCTCTTTATGACCAAAATTCTACTCTTCTCTACAAAGTCTTACCTGGGAAGCCCCAAATAGAATCATAGAATGGTTTAGGTTGGAAGGGACCTCAAAGATCATCCAGTCCCAGCCCCCTGCCATAGGCAGGGACACCTCCCACTAGAACAGATCGCTCAAGACCTCATCCAACCTGGCCTTGAACACCTCCAGGGAGGTTGTGGATGACAGCAGCACAAAATGTGATCAAAGATGTGACTGTGACCGTTCCTGGTGCTCTCAGGGAAGATGCTGTTGTTTGTGGTTTCCAGGCTGGTGCAGTAATGCAGAGCTGATACTAACATGAAGCAAACCTGAATGATTCTATGATTCTAAGTAGGATATAAAAGAGCTGAGTTCTGGCCTTGATTTTAAGGACTGTTTGCCTGGAATCCATAAGATTCTACCCATAAGGGACAGAGAGAGTCAAGAACTAATCTTAAAACTATTTTGGGGGAGGAAATGTCAGAGCTCTGTGCAGGATCCTGGCCAGCAGAAGGCAGTAACTGCTCAGCTTTGCCTTGTTCATCACTTCATGCTTGCTTGCATTAGCCAGCTCCACAGTATGCATCCCCCAAGTGCTATTCCAAGGCTTCAGAAGTAGCTCTTAGGAAACTTAAGGTTCTACGCACTCGGTTCTTTATGACTCCCCCTAAATAACCTCTTTCCTTTTCTATCCTAGGCCTTAGAGTTTGGCTTTTTCACCTGTGATAGTACTCAACATGTTGTTATTCTGTCACATGCTGGCTGGAGCCTTTCTGCCTTTCTTCATCCTTCCAGGAGCTCGGGTTTCAGCTGAGAACATCAACTTCCACAACGTCAGACCTCCACTAGACCGTGAGTAGCCACCTGTGCTGTTTTGCTGCTGCTTCTGTGTGCCATTAGAGCTTAGCATTTCACTTTGTTACCATTTGCCTTCAAGCCTTTGGGGTTTAGGTCTTTTGCCTTCTCCAGACACAAAGAATAAAGTGTTTCAAATGCAGCTTTTGCTTTCCAACCCACAGCAGTTTCCTTTCTTGCTGTTATAAACTGACTGAACAGCAAAATGAGTTGCACATGGCCCTGGGTTTAAGTGTGCATTTTAAGTGCCTCTATTAGACCTTTTCTCTGCCTGAAGTGTCTCCCTACAGTGCAAATTATGCAGTGGGTCCCTCATAAATAATCCAGAGCAGACTTTTTATGGTGCTTTTTTATCTCATTGGGGTTTTTTTTTGGGGGGGGGAGGGGGGGTAAGGACAAGAATAGGTCTGCTGTAAGCATTTAATTCAGGTTGAAGGTAATAAGAAGCCTTGTGAGACCTGTGAAGTTAGTTGTCATTAATAGCATCATGTATTAGGGTTGAGGGAGGGGGGTTGCCTCTTACCTAGCATCAGAAGTGTTCTATCCCTTCACTGAGGAGATTTTCATTGTCTGGAGCATTAGAATAGTCAGGAGAGCTGGATTTAATAGTAATATATGTGCAGCTTATCTTCTGCATCTTAAGATCACTCAGCTACTTATATAATGGAAATAAGATTTGCAACCCCTCCTCCTGAGCCCTTTGTCTAAGGGCTCAAACTTCTCCAGACTTTCAAGATCAACATCTGAAGCTGGGTTTGGAGCTGTAGCTTTTTCCATCAAAGTGAATCCAAAGCCATTTGAATGTGGGTTGTGTTTGTTTATCTGTGCCACAGGTACACGCAGTGCATCTATATCTATACATAAAAAAGACTTTCTCCCTTCCCTGCTTTTCCCACCACTGCCTAAATGGTGTTTTGGCTTGGGAGAGAGTAAATACAAGGCAACTTTCAAAGTTCAGCTGCAGCAAAACCAGTTTCAAATGTCAAAAGCTGTCTACAGAACCTGTTCCCTAGGTTCTATTTGTCTAAGGGTGATGTGCCAGTGAGGACATGTAAATAGCTGTAACAGGTACTTGTGTATCTGTGTGTACAAACACTGACAGTATTTGCCTGGATGTACTTTTGTGCTGCTTCTTAACCCTTCTCTAACTTGCTGTGTTCTCCATCCTTTTAAAGCCACTCCATTCCCAAACAGTTTCAAGTGCTTCACTTGTGACAATGCAGTGGACAACTACAACTGCAACAGATGGGCTGAAGATAGATGGTGTCCTGAAAGTAAGTGTGGCTGTCCTGAGGAGATTACTTCTGGTAGTGAGAGATGCCTCCCCCTGACTCACCCCTCTGCTAGCAGCCCAACCAAAGAGGATTAACCTGCCAGCAGTGGTGCTCTCAGCTCTGCTCTGAGCACTCCTGACTCACACCATTGCTGCTGAGCTGAATAGTCTGACCGAAGCAACACGGAAAAGGTCTTTCTCCCCCCTCTTCCCTCTCTCCCCTTTCCTCCCTCTCTCCCGTCCCTTTCTCCTCTTTTCTCTCCCCTTTCCCCTCTTTCTCCCCTCTCCCCCCTTTCTCCCCTTTCCATTCTCCTCTACTCTCCCCTCTTTCTCCTCTCTCCCTTCTCCTCCCTTTCTCNTTTTCTCCCTTTCTTCCCTCTCCCCTTTCTTCCCTTTCTACCTTTCTCCCCTCTCGTCCCTTTCTCCTCTTTCCTCTCTCCTCCCTTTCTCCTCTCTCCCCTTTCCCCTCTTTCTCCCCTCTCCCCCCTTTCTCCCCTTTCCATTCTCCTCTACTCTCCCCTCTTTCTCCTCTCTCCCTTCTCCTCCCTTTCTCCCCTTTCCCCCCTGCCTATGGCAGGGGGCTGTCTCCCCTTTCTCTTCTCCTCCCTTTCTCCTCTTTCCTCTCTCCTCCCTTTCTCCCCTCTCCCCTCTTCTCCATTTCTCCCCCATTCCTCCCTTTCTATCCTCCACAGCCTCCCTGGAGGTGTTCAAGGCCAGGTTAGATGAGACCTTTGGCACCTTGTCTTGTAATGACAGGACAAGGAGAAATGGGTTTAAAGTGGCAGAGGGGAGATTGAAACTGGATGTTAGGAAGAAGTTCTTTGCAGCGAGGGTGATGAGACACTGGCACAGGTTGCCCAGGGAGCTTGTGGAGGACAGAAGCACCGAATGTGATCTTTGATCACATTCTGTGCTTCTGTCCTCCACAACCTCCCTGGAGGTGCTCAATGTCAGGTTGGATTAAGCTTTGAGTGACCTGTTCTAGTGGGAGATGTCCCTGCCTATGGCAGGGGGCTGGAACTGGATGAGCTTTGGGGTCCCTTCCAACCTAAACCATTCTATGATTCTATGAATTGTCCTTGCCTCTGGCAGGAACAAGCTCCCTTTTAAGATCCCTTCCAACTCAAGCCATTGTATGATTTGTGGGGAGGGGGAGTATTGTGCTAAGCGGTGTGAAGTCTGCAAAACCTGTGAGAAGATGCCTGCCTGATGCAGATTAAGGTCTCAACTTGTGTTTTGCAGGCACTCAGTACTGTTTGACAGTTCATCTCTTCACAGACAGTGGGCAGAGCACTTCAGTCACCAAAAAATGTGCTACTGGGGAAGAATGCCACTTGGTAGGCTGCCACCGGCACCGAGACAGCGGCCACATGGTAAGTTCTGTGCTCCTCGCCCCATCAGAGCACCCCTCTGGCTTGGAGGGCTGCATTCCAGTGCTTGTGCTTCCTGCTGGGCCATGATCTGCTCTCCAGTATTTCATGGAGTTGGGTTGGTTGGAAGAAACCTGGATGAGGCACTTAGTGCCATGGTCTAGTTGATTGACTTTTCTAAAGCACTGAGAGAGTGATTGGCATTGGAATGGGCTGCCCAGGAAGGTGGTGGAGTCTCCATCCCTGGTGAGGAAAAGCCTGGATGGGGCACTTAGTGCCATGGTCTGGTTGATTGGCTAGGGCTGGGTGCTAGGTTGGACTGGCTGAGCTTGGAGGTCTCTTCCAACCTGCTTGATTCTATGCTGATGGTTGTGAAGTAGAAGAAGGAGATTTAGCTTTGATAGAACTACCTGCAGGGGGGTTGTAGCCAGCTGCGGTTGGGCTCTTCTCCCAGGCACCCAGGGATAGGACAAGAGGACACAGCCTCATGCTGTGCCAGGGCAGATTCATGCTGGATGTTAGGAAAAAGTTAGAATCATAGAATCAGTCAGAGCTGTCCTTTTTGTCCCCAGGAGTGCATTTCTTGCTGTGAAGGCATGATCTGCAACGTGGAGATCCCAACCAACCACACCAACGCAGTCTTTGCTGTGCTGCACGCCCGGAGAGCGTCGGCTGGCAGCAGGCAGACAGGCAGCGTCGCGGTGCTCGCGTCAGTCATGGTGATGGCTTGGTCGTGATGCAGCACCCTCCTTGGAGAGCATCATCCACCTTCCTGAGGGCTGCAAGAAGCTGTCAGAAGGCTGTTTCAGTGTGTGCAAGGAGAAATCACTGACAGTGCTGAAGCACAGGGGAAAGGCGAGCGTGAGTCACGGAGTCCTGCCGGACTTGAGTGAAGAGCACAGAATCACAGAAGCATCCAGGTTGGCAAAGCTCCTCAGGCTCACCAAGTCCAACCTAGAACCCTGCTCTACAAGATTCACCTTTAACCATATCTCTAAGGACCACATCAAAACCACCCTTAAACACATCCAGGGTGGGTGACTCCACCACCACCCTGGGCAGCTCATTCCAGTGCCTGACCGCTCTCTCCGTGAAGAACTTTTTCCTGATGACCAATCCAAACCTCCCCAGCCTCAGCTTGAGACAATTCCCCTTTGTTCTGTCTCCAATTACCTGTCAGAGGAGACCAGCAGCAGCCTCTCCACAATGTCCCTTCAGGGATTTGGAGACAGCAATGAGGTCTAATACTCCTGTGGACACTTCAGGTGGCCTGCAGTCTTCGAACAGAAGTACCCTGCAGCGCCCCAGCGGTTGGCTGGGCAGTGGGGTGGACTCAACTTGTAATTCCCCATGATCTGAATGGTCACTATTTCACAATGCACCTGTGCTTGGCCTGCTTGCTGAGCAGAGCAAAAGGGTCTGTAGACAATCACTTTTCAGGTGAGATCAGAAGCAACTCCCAGGGTGTTGCCAACAGGTCTCTCGGTGGAAACTGTTTTTAAACTGTTCATAGGTAGCAGAGAGTTTCTTGTCTGGAGCTGCAGATATATTTAAGTGTAGCTTTAGTTATGGTTTTCAGAGAGAACATAGATGAGATATGTATTTCCCAGCCCTCCCCCTTTCATATTTCTACTGGAAATAATGCAAAATACTACTTTCTGTCTTCCTTTCCTGCCTCACACTCAGATGTCAGAAGTGTGAAATGATGTAGAGTTTCATGTCTGAAAATGCTGAACTCTCTGAGCACCTCAGCCAGAATTCCCTTCTGCCCTTCTCCCTGCTGCCCCCCAAGAGGGTTGGTTTTCTTGCAAGGGAGTCTCACCCTGATGGAAGCTTTGCCTTGATGATGATGTTCTCAGTGGGTTTGAAGTTTGCAGTCATGGGCCAGGCAGCTACACCATCATAATAAAATGTAAGTGGGCAATTAGTGTGGCTCAGGAGAGAAGTCTGCGGTGTTCTCTCTTGACTTGCAGAAGTTTTCTCCTAGAGATATTATTGTCCTTGATGGATCTTCAACTTGTGAGTGCTGTTGGACATCGCTGTTGGACCTAGGAAAGGATTGGAGCACCTCTCCTGTGAGGACAGGCTGAGAGAGTTGAGGTTGTTGCATCTGGAGAAGAGAAGGCTCCAGGGAAACTTTAGAGCAGCTTCTCCAGGAGACTCACAGAATTGTCAAGGCTGGAAGGGACTCAAGGATCACCCAGTTCCAACCCCTCTGCCATGACCAGGGACACCTCACACTAGATCAGGCTCTCTAGAGCCTCATCCAGCCTGGCCTTAAACACCTCCAGGGGTGAGGCTTCCACCACCTCCCTGGACAACCCCTTCCAGACTCTATCCACCCTCATGCTGAAGAACTTCTTCCTAACATCCAGTCTGAATCTACCCACTTCTAGTTTTGCTTCATTCCCCCCACTCCTATCACTACCTTACAGCCTAAAAAGTCCCTCTTCAGATTTCTTCTAGCCCACTTAAGACACTGGAAGGCCACAATAAGGTCTCTCTAGAGCCTACTCTTCTCCAGACTGAGCAGCCCCAACTCCCTCAGGCTCTCTCTGTAGCAGAGGTTTTATTTCAATTAGCATAAAGGCAGCTGAGGTCTGGCCAGGACTTTGTGCTCTTGCCAGCTCCGTGCCTGACCCAGCACTGACAAGTCCACCACTAAAGCATGTCCCTGAGCACCACATCTGCAAGGCTCTGCATTCCCTCCAGGGGTGGCAACTCCACCAGTGCCCTGAGCAGCCTGTTCAAGGGACTTTTAGGTTGGATATTAGAAGAAACCTCTCTACTGCAAAGCTTCTCAACATGGAACAGGCTGGTCCAGGGAGGTGGCTGAATCCTCATCCCTGTTTCAAGGGTCCTAAAAAGTCCCTCCCCAGCTTTCTGTGGGATCCCTTAGTATGTTGAAAGGCCACAAGAAGGTCTCCCTAGAGCCTACTCTTCTCCAGACTGAGCAGCCCCCAACTCTCTCAGTCTGTCTCCATAGCAGAGCTGCTGATTATCCTCATGGCCCTTCTCTGGACACGATGACCTTCAAGGGTCCCTTTCAACCTGCTGCATGTTGTGATTCTACAATTTGGTACTGAATTGCTTGGAATCCAAACACCAGAAGTGAAGGATTTCACTGAAGGGAGTAAAATATCATCTTTGAGTTTAGTTTGACCCAGCAGCCTTGGACATACAAAAGGATTTGATGTTGCCAAAAGTTTGTAGTCTATTTAGAGTTCCAGTAGTGGAGGATATTAAGGATGAGTTGTAATCATCTTGATGCACCAATACCTTTATTATTGCAACATTTGGGGCTCTTAGCCTAAACCAAAAAGATAAACCAATAGGTATATGCAAAACCTGTTAATGCTGCACAAATAGAGAAGACAAAGCTGAGAGAGAGGATCCAACTTACCACTGACAGCTGTTAAAATCTCTGCACTTCTGCTCACCTCTTTTAGGCCAATTTTTAAGTGTTAACTTCTACAGGGAATGCTGAGTGTGCTAAAATAGGACTGAAAGTCACCAAAGTGCATATTTGGGGCATGAATAACGCTGGGCCATGTAGGCAATCAACGTTCATTTATGGTAGGGTGCTTGTGTTGTATTAAATAGGTTCCAGTAGCAGCTCTGTTTTCTCTTCAGGTACCTGAAGTTACTCCCTGAGGGAGTTAAAAGAGTGTGATTTGGTGTGAGGAGCAGAATGTTCAGGCATTCCATCACTGTAGGTGTCTTATGGGTCACAGTTTTGGTTCCCAGGTGTTGTGACTGAAATAGGTGCAGGCTTGGTGCTGCCTCCATGGAGCCACACAAGGTTGGAGATGACCTTTCCCTAAATGCACAGCCAGGGCTTTTTGATGCCCAAGTGGTGTTGCTGATACCTCTGTGCACATCCAGACCTTTGCTTCAACACCTCCAGGGACAGCGACTCCACCACCTCCCTGGGCAGCCCATTCCAATGCCAATCACTCTCTCTGCCAACAACTTCCTCCTAACATCCAGCCTAGACCTCCCCTGGCACAACTTGGGACTCTGTCCCCTTGTTCTGTTGCTGCTTGCCTGGCAGAAGAGCCCAACCCCACCTGGCTACAGCCTCCCTTCAGGTAGTTGTAGACAGCAATGAGGTCTGCCCTGAGCCTCCTCTTCTGCAGGCTGCACACCCCCAGCTCCCTCAGCCTCTCCTCACAGGGCTGTGCTCCAGGCCCCTCACCAGCTTTGTCGCCCTCTTGTGGACACCTTCCAGCACCTCAACATCTCTCTTGAATTGAGGAGCTCAGAACTGGACACAGCACTCAAGGTGTGGCCTGAGCAGTGCTGAGTCTAGGGGCAGAAGAACCTCCCTTGTCCTGCTGGCCACACTGCTCCTGAGCCAGCCCAGGATGCCATTGGCTCTGCTGCCCACCTGGGCACTCTGCTGCCTCATCTTCTGCTACTCTCTACCAGTACCCTCAGGTCCCTCTCTGCCTGGCTGCTCTCAACCACTCTGTCCCCAGCCTGTAGTGCTGCTTGGGGTTGTTGTGGCCAAAGTGTAGAACCCTGCACTTGGCCTTGTTCAATCTCCTCCCATTGCCCTCTGCCCACCCATCCAGCCTGGCAAGGGTCCTCTGCAGGGCTCTCTTACCTTCTGACATATTTTGCTCTTAGAACCTGAAAAGAATTCACCAGGAATGGGAAGCAAATCAACTTGTGTGGTTGAAGAAAGAGAAATGTTCTTAGGCTAGCCATGTCATGATGATTTTGTTTTATTCCATTGCACTGGACTGTCTAGAGAAGATTTATGTTGTAAAGCTTGAATACAGAACAAACCCCAAACATCTCCAGTGATGCAGTGTTGGTTGGTGTGATCCTTTCTCCCTGCTCTGTTTCAATCTCCTCCAGAAATGGCACTTTTAATTAAAAAAAAAAAGATTCAAATGGTGACTGGTGGAAAAAAAACTGTTTGTGGTCAAAAAAAGAGCAAGATCCCTTTTGCTGTTTTGGAACAACAAGGCCTGTGGCTGGCCCTGGGGGACTCCTTCGAGTTGAGGTTGCACTGATTGCAGGCTCTGCTGCTCCTTGGCTCCTGGTATGTGCTAATAGTTTGCTGGGAGGTATCCCAAGTACAGCAAGGGGTCAGACCAAAGATCTAGGAGTCAGTAAGCCTGGAGAGGAGAGCACTGAGCCCTGGGGTGTGGGGGGAAGGGATTGTAGGTTTGGATTTCCCAGTCGATCTAATTGGTTCCAGGGGCATCCATGTTTTCCTGGGGTGGAGAATGCCTTTTCCCTGGGCAGTGTAAGTGAGAACTCTTGCAGCCACGTGAAAGAGCTCAGAGCATGGAAGCAGTGAGAAACTCTTCACCTCTGCTCGATGCAGGTAAGAGAGCTGCCCCTTCCCACCAGGTTCTCCTGCAGATGCTGGGCTGGACAAGCATGCTGCAATTCAGCAGTTAGAGAACCTCAGGATCCCTGCATGAGGCAGGGATGGAAGGGACCTCTGGAATCACAGAAACATCCAGCTTGGCAAAGCCCCTCAGGATCACCAAGTCCAACCTAGAACCCTACTTGCTCCTGTTCACTCAGAAAAGGGCTTTGGAGCCCCTGTTACAAGAAGGATGTGGATGTGCTGGAGCATGTCCAAAGAAGGTGCTAGGTTGGACTGGATGATCTTGGAGGTCTCTTCCAACCTGGTTGATTCTATGATTCTAAAGGGCCACTGGGATGGTGAGAGGGCTGCAGCAGCTCTGCTGTGAGCACAGACTGAAAGAGTTGGGGCTGTGCAGGCTGGAGAAGAGGAGGCTCCCAAGTGACCTCATTGTGGCCTTCCAGGATCTGAAGGGGGCTCCAAAAAAGCTGGGGAGGGACTTTTTAGGCTGTCAGGGAGTGACAGGACTGGGGGCAATGGAGCAAAGCTGGAGGTGAGGAGGAAGTTGTTGAGCATGAGAGTGGTGAGAGCCTGGAGTGGGTTGCCCAGGGAGGAGGTTGAGGCCCCATGGCTGGAGGTGTTTCAGGCCAGGCTGGATGAAGCTATGGGCAGCCTGCTCTAGGGTAGGGTGTCCCTGGGCATGGCAGGGGGGTTGGAACTGGCTGCTCCTTGTGGTCCCTTCCAATCCTGCCTGATTCTCTGATTCAATGCTTCTATGCTTTGGCTAACCTAAGTGTAAAAGCTTCTCCTTTTTCCAGTGACTATAAATCTCTGGTAGCTCCTGCCCTGGCTGTCAGTGCTTGGGGCTTGAGCTGAGTGACATCCCCACTCCCAATTTAGCCCTTTGGCTGCTGGGGGATGATTTCCAGAAGGAGCTCCTTCTGTTATTGCAGCTATAAATAACCACCCCATTTACACACAGGAGGCTTGTCAAGGAGCCCCAGACTCGGTCTTGACACGCAGCCACTCAGCTTCTCTTCACATCCACTAATAGTAGCTGCGTGCACACTAATAGTTACTAATGACTGAAAGCTCTAAATCACTTCCCTGCATCTCTCTGATTCTCAGGATTTTCAGCAGCTGAAGTTTTGTCTCCCTTCCAGTTTTGGATGCTTTGTTTCCATTAGCATAAAGGCAGCTGAGGTCTGGCCAGGACTTTGTGCTCTTGCCAGCTCCGTGCCTGACCCAGCACTGACAAGTCCACCACTAAAGCATGTCCCTCAGCACCACATCTGCAAGGCTCTGCATTCCCTCCAGGGGTGGCAACTCCACCAGTGCCCTGAGCAGCCTGTTCAAGGGACTTTTAGGTTGGATGTTAGAAGAAACCTCTCTACTGCAAAGCTTCTCAACATGGAACAGGCTGGTCCAGGGAGGTGGCTGAATTCTCATCCCTGTTTCAAGGGTCCTAAAAAGTCCCTCCCCAGCTTTCTGTAGGATCCCTTAGTATGTTGAAAGGCCACAAGAAGGTCTCCCTAGAGCCTACTCTTCTCCAGACTGAGCAGCCTCAACTCTCTCAGTCTGTCTCTATAGCAGAGGTTTCATTTCAATTAGCATAAAGGCAGCTGAGGTCTGACCAGGACTCTGTGCTCTTGCCAGCTCCGTGCCTGACCCAGCACTGACAAGTCCACCACTAAAGCATGTCCCTCAGCAACACATCTACAAGGCTCTGCATTCCCTCCAGGGATGGCAACTCCACCAGAGCATCCACAACCTCCCTGGGCAACCTGTGCCAGTGTCTCACCACCCTCACTGCAAAGAACCCTTTCCTATCATCCAGTTTGAATCTCCCCTCTGCCACTTTAAACCCATTCCTCCTCATCCTATCATTACCAGACCTTGTCAATAGTCCCTCCCCAGCCCTCCTGTAGCCCCCTTCAGATACTGGAAGACCACTCCAAGGTCTTCTTGAAGCCTTCTCTTCTCCAGGCTGCAGAGCCCCAACTCTCTCAGCCTGTCCTCATAGCAGAGCTGCTGCAGCCCTCGGAGCATCTTGGTGGCCTCCTTTGGTCTGGCTCCAACAGTTCCATGTCCTTCTTGTGTTGGGGGCTCCAGAACTGCACACAGGACTCCAGGTGAGGTCTGAGGAGAGCAGAGCAAAGGGGCAGAATCCCCTCCCTTGCCCTGCTGCCCACACTGCTCTTGCTGCAGCCCAGCACAGGGTTGGCTGTCTACAGTCACCTCTTCCTCTACTCTCAGGAACAACATTTGAATTTGCATGCTGATGCCCCTGTTGGATGAACCAACATAACCATTTCCAGCCCTAATGAGCTGAAATGAGCAGTGACAGTTTCCAGTCATGCAGAAACATAGGCAGGCTCAGATGGCATTCTCAAAATGGTAACTGAGTTGAGGAGGAGCAGCAGAGTTGCTGCACACAGCTATATACATACAGCCAACAGAGATTTCTTGCTTGAAATCTAGCCCCATTTAGATTAGAGCAGAGAGGTGTGCTGCAGATCTGTACATCCCAGCTGAAACAGTGCTTGGAAGCAGCACCACTGCATGCTTCACTGGGAGGAATGGGGAATGCACTTAGTGATGCTGCTTGAGCTGCTTCCTGAGGCATCTCCATGCCAGAAAGTTCTATTAAGAGGAGAGGAGAAGGCCATGGGCACTGCACAGGTAACAGAGCTCTCTTCCAGCTGTCACCAGCACATTCAAAGCAGTCATTGTGCCTTTGCTTTGCTGTAGCTGCTGTGGAATTCCCTGTCCTAAGGCAAGTAATTTCAGAGCTTCCTCAACTGACCTCCAACCTTTGCTGCTATTAAGTCCTGTAAATCTCTCTGGTAGGAATCCAGCCCAGGTAGATCATTTTGGAGATACTAATAGTGAGCTGAATTGCAGTGGGGTTGTTTTGCTGCTTTATGAGGAGAGGCTGAGGGAGCTGGGGGTGTGCAGCCTGCAGAAGAGGAGGCTCAGGGCAGAGCTCATTGCTGCCTGCAGCTCCCTGAAGGGAGGCTGTAGCCAGGTGGGGTTGGTCTCTTCTGCCAGGCAAGCAGCAACAGAAGAAGGGGACAGAGTCTCAAGTTGTGGCAGGGCAGGTCTAGGCTGGATGTTAGGAGGAAGTTGTTGGCAGAGAGAGTGATTGGCATTGGAATGGGCTGCCCAGGGAGGTGGTGGAGTCACTGTCCCTGGAGGTGTTGAAGCCAAGCCTGGCTGAGGCACTTAGTGCCATGGTCTGGTTGACTGGAGAGGGCTGGGTGCTAGGCTGGAGTGGATGATCTCAGAGGTCTGTTCCAACCTGCTCAGTGCTGTGATTCTGTGATACTGAGGCACAGGAGAGGGATGTAAGGAGTACCTGCTCGTGTCCCCTACATGACTTCAGTCAACTTTGTTTCCATCCCCTTTCTGCAAAGGGGAGTTGAAAGCTTTTCTCCATGCTCCTGCTGCAATCTGCTTGGATTTGGGCAGCAACATCTGCTTGGCCTTCACGAGCATGAGGTGTTGAAGGAAAGTCTGGATGGGGCAGTTAGTGCCGTGGTCTGGTCGATTGGCCAGGGCTGGGTGCTAGGTTGGACTGAATGAGCTTGGTTCTATGATGACCTTAGAGAACTGCCTTTGGGCTTCAGTCTTACAGGAGGCATTTAGCTCCTGCTTTAAATATTCATCTAATAATTATTGCATGCTAATTTTAACCTTTATGGAATAATCACCTGCTCACACCAAAGGCTCTGTGTGTCTTGAAAGCAGGTAGCTAACAGCTCCCCATTAAATCTTCCTTTTGCACCTGCTCAGAGCATTTTGCTTTGTTACCAACTGCCTCAGGTGGTTTTGAGACATATTAGTCTGTGTGCTGGGCTGCAGCAAGAGCAGTGTGGGCAGCAGGGCAAGGGAGGGGATTCTGCCCCTTGGCTCTGCTCTCCTCAGGCCCCACCTGGAGTCCTCTGTGCAGTTCTGGAGCCCTCAACACAAGAAGGACATGGAACTGTTAGAGCGAGTCCAGAGGAGGTCACCAAGATGCTCAGAGGGCTGCAGCAGCTCTGCTCTGAGGACAGGCTGAGAGAGTTTGGGTTGAAAAGACCTCTAAGATCATTAAGTCCAACTATCAGCCTAAGACCACCATGGCAAATAAACCATGCCTCAGGTGTCATGGACACAGGTTTCTTGAACACCTCCAGGCATGGTGACTGCACCACCTCCCTGGGCAGCCTGTCCCAATGGCTGACCACCCTTGCAGCAAAGGAATTGTTCCTCATGTCCAACCTAACCCTCCCCTGGCACAATTTCAGGCCATTTCCTTTCATTCTATCACCTCATACTAGAGATAAAGGACCAACCCCAACCTGGTTCCAACCTCCTTTCAAGGAATTGTAGAGAGCAATGAGGTCTCCCCCTCAGCCTTCTCTTTTCCAGACTAAACAATCCAATTCCCCAAACTGCTCCTTTTAAGGCTTGTTCAGCAGTTTTGTTGCCCCATCCCTGGAACCATTGCAGGTCAGGTTGTCTGGGACTCTGAGCACCCTGCTCTAGTTGCAGATGTCCCTTCTGAGTGCAGGGAGTTGGCCTGGATGACCTTGAAAAGTTGTCTTCAAACCAAACCCTTCAATGATTCTATGCTTTCAACAGGTTAGAGTGGTTGACCTCCATCTATATTCCTAAGAAACTTTGCACTACCCATGAAAAACTTGGCCCAAAAGCTCAAGGCCAAGTTTTCAGCCTCATCCACAAGCTGTAAGAGTGGAGTAGAGAGGAAGATTCACAGTCATTGCTATCGCTGGCAAATCCCTGTGCTTTGATTGGGGCAGCTGCCAGAAATGCCTTTAGGAGCAGGTTTTTTGTCGGTGGGGGGAGTGTTTTAAGCATCTCAGACTAATCCTGGATTAATTCAAGCCGGAGAACCAGCAGCAACATGTGCAAATCAAGAGCGAGCGATTTGTCCCAGGCGAAAAGCAACTTTGCTGGCGGTTTGTTCTCCTCCCTCTGATGAGCTGATTGAGCTGTGAATCACACAACTCTTTTGGTTGGAAAAGACCTCTAAGATGGCTGAGTTGCTTCAACCCAACACCACCATGGCCACGAAACCACGTCCCAAAGTGCCATGCCCGGGGGTTCGTTGAACGCCTCCGGGCAGAGTGACTCCGCTCCCTGCCTGGGCAGCCTGTTGCAATGCCTGCCCGCGCTGGCAGGGCTCAGCGTTGGAGCCAGCTCTCTCTGTCAGTGCTCTGGGTGGGGGAATGGGGTTGTGCTCTCACTAAGCTTGCAGCTGGCACTAAACTGGCTGGGGTCTAGACCTAGAGATCCAGTAAAGTGTTCTGGGAAGAATCAGTCCACAGACCCACCCTCCCTTCCTCCTTCCCTTCCCTCCTTCCTTCCTCCCTTTCTTCCTCCTTCCCTTCCCTCCTTCCTTCCTCCCTTCCTCCCTTTCTTCCTTCCTCCCTTCCTCCTTTTCTTCCTCCCTTCCTTCCTTCTTTTGTCCCTTCTTCCCTTCCCTTCTTTCTTTTTTCCTTTCTTCCTTCCTCCCTTCCTCCCTTCCTCCCTTCCTTCCTTCTTTTATCCCTTCCTCCCTTCCCTCTTTCTTTCTTTCTTTCTTTCTTTCTTTCTTTCTTTCTTTCTTTCTTTCTTTCTTTCTTTCT
>WAAF01016349.1:0-10124 GCA_013400475.1 Tricholaema leucomelas
CCTCTTCTCCACACCCAGGTTCACTTTACTCCTGCAGACTGTTCCCTGCTGCAAGTGTTTTTGAGGTGCTCTGTTTCCAGGCAGAAAGAACTCCTTGAGGTAAACTCTCCACGTTTAGAACAGATTGACACCAAAAACAAAAACCCCCAAAAGCCAAACCCAAACCAAACCTTAAAAGAACCTGAACAAACAACAACGACGACGACAAGAGAGATCACACACGTGACAGGTTGATTAGACTAAGCAGCTTTATAGCCTTGCTGGGGTTCAGTTCTGGTGGGTTTGTTATTATTTCTTCCCCCCCCCCCCCCCCCCCCCCCCNCCCCTCCCAGGTGTAAATCTATTTTTGTTACTTTATTTTCTTTGTTTGTTTGACATCTTCCTACGAATTAATTCATTGCTGTAAGGCAGTGTCCCCTTGGGTACTCCTCTAACCGTGTGGTGGACCGAACCATCCCAAGTAAAACGTGGTTGGATGTGCTCCAAAGCATTCCCTGGGAGACAACACAACTTTGTTTTGGTTATTATCTTTTTTTCTTTTTAAAGAAGAGACATTGCACAGTGGCAGAGATGAGGGAAAACTGCTTGAATCCGTGGAGCAATGAATACTCCAAGATGGGAATAGCATTGGGTGAAAAGCAGGAAAAGGTTGAGGGTTCTCCTTCTCTGGAGACTTTCAAGGCCTGTCTGGATGTATTCCTCTGTGATCTGTGCTAGATAGTATTGTCCTGCACTGGCAGGGGGGGGGTTGGATTGGGTGATCTCCTTGAGTCCCTTCCAACCCCTAACATCCTGTGAGCCTGTAAAATTCAGCTTGTGAATGGCCAAGAGGCTGAGGTTCACACTGTGATGCTGAGGTTCACCTGCTTCATCAGCCCCACATCACAGCAAGGTTGGATGGCAAGAGTTAGGACATCCCTGTTCTAGTGGGAGGTGTCCCTGCCTATGGAACTGGATGATCTTTGAGGTCCCTTCCAACCTAAAGCATTCTATGATTCTATGCTCCCAAGATCTTCGCTGAGGATGTCTCTTTTGCTATGCATCACATCACAGAATCACAGAATTGAGCAAGTTGGAAGAGACCTCCAACATCATCCAGTCCAACCTAGTACCCAGCCCTATCCAGTCAACCAGACCATGGCACTAAGTGCCTCATCCAGGCTTTGCTTGAACACCTCCAGGGACAGTGGCTCCACCACCTCCCTGGGCAGCCCATTCCAATGCCAATCACAGATATGCAGAACAAATTGTCCTGGCATGGCTGAGGCTATGTCAGTACTTCTCTTCCCTGCATCTATTATGGTGAGGTATCTGCCAACACAGGAACACAGTGTACCATGAGCATGCCAATGATCATAGCTCCCTGCTTTGAAGAAAGATATCAATTCCTGGCTTCCTCTGGTCATCCCAAAAGAAGAAGTTGTCAGAGGCTTGAAACAACAACACTGATTTGAGAGTTTGATTTTCCTACTGATCTCCTCATTCAAAGGTGAGGGATATGAAAGTTGGCCTCCTGGATGACAAATGGTGAGCTAGCCAAAACCAACACAAACCTGGTGGGACCATAATACACATTTCTGCACAGTGCCCTCTGTCTGGCTTCAGGGAGAAGGAGCTAAAACTGATGGAACTGATGGAGTTCCAGAAAAGTGCTTTTCTGCTCACAGTATCTTCCTGTATCAGTGATGGCCACTGCAGAAAGCAACAGGTTTAAATGGAATCACAAACCTCTAACACTCTAGAGCCTGCCTCAGGAGTTTGGGAAGCAGCATTGGTTTTCTTCCTGTCTCTCATTCCTTTTACAGGGATAATAAACATCTTCCTGCTATCAGATGAAGTTTAGGCTCGAGGTGAGGAGAAAGTTCTTCACGGAGAGAGTCACTGGACACTGGAATGGGCTGCCCAGGGAGGTGGTGGAGTCACCGTCCCTGGAGCTGTTCAAGGCAGGATTGGACGTGGCACTTGGTGCCATGGTCTAGCCTTGAGCTCTGTGGTGAAGGGTTGGACTTGATGATCTGTGAGGTCTCTTCCAACCTTGGTGATACTGTGAGACTGTGATACTGTATACTTCCTACAGGCTGCTGGGAAGCATGAAACATGACTTCTTTTACTGATGTAGGAGAGAATCCTACCTCAGGGTGTCATCTCCAGCAGTCCAGGCATTTCCTCTTTGTGTCAGATGGACCTTGAACTCAAGGGCTCTTTGCAAAGACAACAATGCATGCCCCACCAAGTGGAGCCCTAGGACTCTGCCCTTTCTGTCTCCAATCTTCCTTTGGAAGTCTTCCACACAAGAGTGTCATTTTCCAAAGCACATGGCTACAGGGAAGGATGACTACATTCATGGGCTGCTTTTCCTCTTAACACTAGCTCTGCTGTGCTTGAGCTGTTACATCACAGGAATCTTGGACTACAGGGACTGTGGAAGGAGTGTGTAGTTTTTGTGTTGGATGACTCAACAGAGAGACAGGTCACTGGACTCATGGAATCCTAGAATTAGCCAGGTTGGAAGAGAACTCCAAGATCATCCAGTCCAACCTAGCACCCAGCCCTATCCAGTTAACCAGAACATGGCACTAAGTGCCTCAGCCAGGCTTTGCTTCAACACCTCCAGGGTTGGTGACTCCACCACCTCCCTGGGCAGCCCATTCCAATGCCAATCACTCTCTCTGCCAACAACTTCCTCCTAACATCCAGCCTAGACCTCCCCTGCCACAACTTGAGACTGTGTCCCCTTCTTCTATTGCTGGTTGCCTGGCAGAAGAGCCCAACCCCACCTGGCTACAGCCTCCCTTCAGGTAGTTGTAGACAGCAATGAGGTCAGCCCTGAGCCTCCTCTTCTGCAGGCTGCACACCCCCAGCTCCCTCAGCCTCTCCTCACAGGGCTGTGCTCCAGGCCCCTCACCAGCTTTGTTGCCCTTCTCTGGACACCTTCCAGCATCTCAACATCTCTCTTGAATTGAGGAGCCCAGAACTGGACACAGCACTCAAGGTGTGGCCTAAGTTTTGAACAGCATTATTACTATTAATAGTCATGATGACAATTATGGTATTTACTTGGTCTATTTCCCTTCTTAATAAACACTTTCCTCTGGGATAATTGCACAAGGTCTGCAAACTTTACTGATCACTTTTCAAGTAAATTAAATGCCAACCAAAATTCTGGTGGTAGATCTTCTTCATACCATAATTTTTCATGGTCTCCAGTGCCAAAGAGGTATGATGAGACAACTGCAGTGCTGAAATTACAGATGAGAAATCTGTCACAGCCCTCTTACCTAATGCAGCAAGGCTGGTGTATGATGGGTTGGACTGAAGAGGAGGCTCCCAGGTGACCTTCTTGTGGCCTTCCAGGATCTGAAGGGGGCTTACAAAAGAGCTGGGGAGGGAGTTGTTAGTGTCTCAGGGAGTGACAGGACTGGGAGGAATGGAGCAAAGCTGGAAGTGGGGAGAGTCAGACTGGATGCGAGGAGGAAGTTGTTGATCATGAGAGTGGTGAAAGGCTGGAATGGGTTGCCCAGGGAGGTGGCCCCATGCCTGGAGGTGTTTAAGGCCAGGCTGGCTGAGGCTGTGGGCAGCCTGCTCTAGGGTAGGGTGTCCCTGGCCATGGCAGGGGGAGTTGGAACTGGCTGCTCCTTGTGGTCCCTTCCAACCCTGACCAATGCCATGATTCTGATTTGTTACATGCATGCATTACAGGTTGGACTTGCTGATCTACGAGGTCTCTTCCAACCTTGGTGATACTGTGAGACTGTGAAACTTTAAAGATCTCTTCCAACCAAAACGATTTGATGATCCTATGATTTGAAGACAGAAAGAAGAACGGGAGGAAAAGCTCTGGGGCATGTTGGGAGAGGGAGTTGCACTTGTGTGGCCACATTTCTTCTTTCCAGTAGTTTTCCTGGGTTGTCTGTTCAAACACTATCACTCTCTAACCTCTCCCTCAATCTCTAACCTCTCCCTCAATCTCTACCTTCTTCAGGCCAGTGAGCAACTTTTCCCACAGCGGTGTTTACTGGAAGGCTCAGCACATGCTATGATGTGCTCATGCCTCAGATTGCTGTGTCACTAAGAGGTGAGCACCTACTCACAGGGATGACACTGTGTGTTTGCAGAGGGACTCTTCGCCTCCCAACACAGGGTAAAAGTCCCAGAGCAAACTCTGCAGTGAAGAAACAGTCTTAGCTCTCTTGGTAGGATCACAGAGAGTCTTCTTGAGTTCCCTTTCCCCATTTCCAATGGTGCTTCGAGAGTCAGCATTTACTGTCTTGCTTGCAGTGTCTGAGAAATACCCATAAAGGTATCCAGCTCTGGAGCCTCTATTACAAGAGGGGTGTGGAGATGCTGGAGCGTGTCCAGAGAAGGGCCACGAGGATGCTCAGAGGCTGCAGCAGCTCTGCTGTTAGGACAGACTGAGAGTTGGGCCTGTTCAGCCTGTAGAAGAGGAGGCTCCCAGGTGACCTTCCAGTATCTGAAGGGGGCCTCCAAAAAAGCTGGGGAGGGATTTTTTAGGCTGTCAGGGAATGACAGAACTGGGGGGAATGGAGCAAAGCTGGAGGTGGGGAGATTCAGAGTGGAAGTGAGAAGGAAGTTGTTGAGCATGAGAGTGGTGAGAGCCTGGAATGGGTTGCCCAGGGAGGTGGTTGAGGCCCCATCCCTGGAGATGTTAAAGGCCAGGCTGGCTGAGGCTGTGGGCAGCCTGATCTAGGGCAGAGTGTCCGTGGCCATGGCAGGGGGGTTGGCACTAGCTGATCCTTGTGGTCCCCTCCAACCCTGACTGATTCTATGATTCCATAAAGGCTAACTTACCACCTGACATATTTTGATTTTTAGCAGCCTGCCCATTGATTTCTGGGGAATTTTGGCCACTGTGTGGCTTGGAAAACAGCGAGGAGTATCACTACTTGGGTATTTTTGGTCAAGTGGAAACGGAGGTGGGGAAGAGTAAACCAAAGGAAGAGGACAGGAAAGCATCCGTGTTGTAGTAGGGCTCATTCTTCTGCTTGTCTTTGTTTTCAGTTGTATTTTACATGCACTTAAAAATTAGTTAGCTCATTGGGCGAGGCTGGGAAGAAAGATGCCAAGACCTCTTAGACTGGGGGATGCTGGGACAGTGGTTGGAAACGGGAAGGACACTGAAGGGGACAGGGGAGGAAGCCCACGCATTTACATCACGATCCTGGCACGTTTTCCAAGCGAAAACCAAAAGCAGCTCAACCACCAAAGAAAGCAAAACAGAAAGAAAAGAAACGAAGGAGGAGATGAAAGAGAAGCAGAACAGAGACTTTTTTTTTCTTTCAGGTCCTGGGGATGGGGGGGAAAGAAGAGGTTGGGGAGGAAACAGAAATGCCTAAATGGGAACCTGGGAAGGGTTCAGACTCCAGTCTCGTGGCACTTCCCATTTTCCCCTAAGTTTTTCATTCTCAGTGTCTCTGAGGTGTTCAAGTTTGAAACCTACATATATATATATGTATATATATATATTACAGGTGAAAAACTCCGTACCAGCAAGAAGAAATCAAACAGCAACAATGGAAAAAAAAAGCAAACCACAAACCCAAACCAAAACCAACCATAACAAAAGAAAACCACAGCCCTGAAAAACATGGGAAAGGAACAGGGTGAGTCTCAGACGTCCCCTGTGGCGTTCCTCTGACTGGAGTAACGGTGCGGGGTTGCACCAGCTCGCGTTGATGACATCTGCTTCGTTTTCAAACAGCTTCTTCTTCCTCTCATGTGCATGAAATGTCCAGGCAAGTAGAGCCCATCACTCATAACCACTTCCCTCCAAGCCCGCTCTTTGTCCTTAGACTCCTACCATCCAGCTGTGAGTACAAGGCATGACAATAGGGTCCGTATTTAACTTTTGTGGCACTTTGTTTGTCAAAACCTTTGGTTTCTTCCTTTTTTTTTTCTTTTTAATATATATTTTTTTGCCTTTTTTTTTTTTTTTTTTCCTTTTTTTTTTAAGTACTTATAAAAAATATTGTGTTTGTGGTGGTTGTTGCAATTTTCTGAACCACTGGCTCTGGTGGGATTTCCACCCCACTTTCACAGCCGTCATCGATGGATCTGGAACGTGCGCCGACGTTACGCAATGGAGCGACAGAAAATAAACCGAGGCGGAGAACCAACCCGACCCAAACCACCTCCCAATGCGCAGGCCTCTTACAAACGCTGAGATGTCCATAAGGTGCATGAGGAGTTCCTCAGCTCAGCAATCAAACAGAAAGCAAGCCAAAAGAAGAGAAGGGAACTAAGGCACACACACACACACACACACACACGCGCACGGATACGCACACACACGCGCACGCACGAAATCATAATAGTTATAATCGAGAGAGAAATGTCTGGAGGGGGTAAAAACCAAGACGTGTCCCTAAGTTTGCTGTTTCAACAGGAATCTTGTGTGATAATTCTCTCCACAGACACACCCAGTTTGGGCCTGCTGCTCTTTGAATGGTTTTAGAAAGGCTTGCCTACATCTCTGTCTGCTTGCCTAAACGAAACCTGCTTGCTGACTAACTCGCGTTTTGCACCGCATCCCCCATTCGAGCCATCGTTCTGAAGAGGTTCTGGTTTGCTAGCAAGAGGCATGAACAAAAGCACATGCACTCCTTCTATGACCAATCTACACACCCTGTCTTTACCCCTTTGTCCCTCCACGTGCAAAGTAGATCCAGGCTGTAGCTCTGAGGATGGTGTGAGATGGACGTGGGCTGATTCTCTGTGGCATCAAGCCAGTCCTCCACCTTGCTAGCGAGCTCTGTTCGTTTCTGCTGAGACGAATGCAAAACCCAGCTCTTGCCTCCACACTGAACAAGAATCAATGCTCTGCAGACCCTGGGGGGTCTCCCATTCTGAACCACGGTGTTATGCAGGCTGGCAGCTGCTTGAACAACACAGCCACACGCAGAAAAAACACAAGAGCTCATTCCTCTTTGCCTCGCCATGAAACAGGTTGAGATGTTGTTCTGGAGGAGAAGAAAAAAATCATCCACAATTGTCCTGTGGTGACAGTGATCTCTGAAGGGATAAGAAGTGCAAAGAGAGAGCAAATGGTTCCCAGGTAGCAATCGTGTTGGTTCCAGAAATGGAGAAGAGGAAAGGCCAGGACTTGGCACCAAAAGGCAGATGAGCTTTAGAGACCTCCAGAAGACATGCAGTTCTGCTGGGGATATCTAGGTAGAAGTGTATTTTCTAGGGTTTCATTTGGATTTCCTCCAAGATTTCCTTCCAGAATGGTAAGATTTCCTCTTAGGAGTGGCTTTGAAGGAAGGTTTTACCATCAGTCCTGTGCACCACCTTGCTTCATGGCAAGCCCTTCAGTATCCTTTTGATAGTCAACCATGAGATAACAATAGCTTTGTTCCAGCTGAGGAAACAAAATGGAAAGAACTAACAGCTTTAACAAAAATACCTCTGGTTGGCTTTGGGGGGGGGTCAAGCTTCTTTGCCAGGAACAAAACGAAACCTCTGGCCCTTGCTTTCCAAGCTGAGGTGGCAACAAGGGAGATGCTGTGCTGTCCACTGCCAGAAGGAACAGAACCACCACCAAACGGGATGCCACCGAGCAGAGAAAGCATTTTCGCTGCAGCGCTACGACCAACAGGACACAATGGGAAAGACAGAGGGGGACACAGGTCTCTTTGAAAAATAAGAATAACCATATGAAACACGTGGGCAGGGGAGCCTTGGCCTCCTCCTCCCCTCTTGACCCTTCTTCTGCCTCAAGAGAGCAGCTACACTGCTGTTTGCCTGGGCAGATAAAAGCCACGACGGTCCCACTTTGGACGGAGCTGTGGCATTTGTCGGGAGCCTTGGAGTTCCTCTCCCAGTGGGTCACTATCAAGAGATAGAGTTGCAATGGCTCTGCAGGAGAGGATCTCAATTTGCTCCTGCCCTCCAAGATCCCTGCAGGCAGGCTGCCTTCCCCTTGGGGAGACTTTTAGTAATACTGAGTTCATTTCTGTGTCCACTCCAGAGTCTACAACCCTTGGAGGGTAGTTAAAGCAGCATGACAAAAGTTACCTCCCAATTTCCCATCTGCAGAGTGAGGATGTGATGTCGGGGGAGGGTTCCTGGGGGTTATTTTTCCTGTGTAACAGTTTTGTCTCCAGGGCAAAGGCAAGGGGGAAGCTGTGAAAAGGAGAGCTCCACCCAAATATCTTGATGACCCCAGAGTCAAGATCCCTCTGCAGTCTTTTCTTTTTTAATTAACCCCTTGGGCTTTGTCATTTTGTCCATAGGTCTTGAAAGAGCAAGAAATGAAAGAGAGAAGAGGGAGGAGCACGGTTCAGGTGACTCTGCTTACAGCCGATCAAAACTTGCACTTGGTAAAGATGATGATCTTGAGTGAGGCACGACTTGGTTTATCCCTCCCAGGGTGTCCCTGGTAGGACAGTTCTCAGCTGTCTATGCTCATGAGGGTTATGACTTGTTCAAGTTTGTAGGCAAGTTTCTGTTTCCCAGCCTGGTCATCTTGATCAAGGGCTCCAAGAATCTGGAAAAGGAGAGAGAACAAAATTACAGAGATTTCCACCCCCCCCAAAAGGATTGAGTCCAGCATCTTACAGCAGCAGATGTGAGTTAGCTTCCTCTAAGGTAAGTCCCAGACATGCAGAGCTGGTCAGCCAGCAGGGAACTAGGCAAACAGTTTGGGACTGATCTCGCTAAACGCAGATCTTTGGATGGTAACAAATCAAATGGGCTCTCATCTTGGGGATTGACTACTTGGCAGCTTTATTCACCACTTTGCTATGCCCCTTAAGATGCCCTAGAGGATCTCACCTAGCCTTCCACATATGGAGCCATGCTGGTCACCCTAAAGTCTTATGTCATGCTCACTGAACCATTCTTGGGTGCTTTAGGGTATCTGAAGTGGCACTGGGCACACATGTTTAAACACATCTCACCACATGTAATGCAGAGCTCATGCAGGGCTTCCCTGTAGGAACCTAACATCTGACCAGCAACCACTGCAGCCAGATAAATCTGACTGACCAATATAGGGGACAAAAATAGCACAAACACACATGAAAGAGTTCTGGGAAGACCTGTAATGCTGGATCTTTGCTTTCCAGACCCCAGGCCTTGCTTTTCATAGAATCATAGAATCAACCAGGTTGGAAGTGACCTCCAACATCATCCAGTCCAACCTAGCACCCAGCCCTAGCCAATCGACCAGACCATGGCACTAAGTGCCCCATCCAGTCTTTTCTTGAACACCTCCAGGGATGGTGACTCCACCACCTCCCTGGGCAGCCCATTCCAATGCCAATCACTCTCTCTGGGAAGAACTTCCTCCTACATCCAGCCTAGACCTCCCCCAGCACAACATGAGACTGAGAAGACAGATAGGACTCTTGGGCCCCTCTGGTACATCAGTGATAACATCTGGTCACACTCTTCTTTTGCTAAACCTACCCTGGTGCAACTTGAGGCCATTTCCTCTTGTCCTGGCAGTATTTACTTGCAAAAAGATAGCACACCTCACCTCACTACAACCTCTGCTCAGGTGGTGTAGAGAGCAATACAGTCTCCCTGAGCCTCCTCTTCTCCAGATGAGCTCAAGAGGATTGGGTCTTTATCCATAAGGTATGGATCCCCCAGGACCCTTGCCCATCAGGCTGAATCATAGAATCANAGCCCTGAGCCTCCTCTTCTCCAGGCTAAACAACCCCATTTCATTACTTAAATCCACAGTAATCATTGGGTGATTACTCAATGATCTTACAGGTCTTGTCCAACAGAAATGATTCTCTAATTCTATGCTTTTGTCCCCCCAGCCAGGATAGACATCTGTGACACATGCTGAGCCCTGAGAATGGGTGGGCTGTCAGAGGCTCTTGGATAACTGCTCTCCCCCTTCCAAGGCTCTTACCTCCTCGCTGTACTTGCCAACATAGGAGTATATCTCTGAGAGTGCACTCATGGTGTTGAACTCGTTCATATGCATGCGAGACTGCTCGGCCAAGTATGCATTCATGTCCTGGTCACTGATTGCAGGCATTTTGGCGATGTCTGAATAGTACCTGAGAGAGAAAATGCAGGAGTTTCTTGAGGTGAGACAGCAGTTAAAAGTCATAGAATCAAAGACTCATAGAATCAACCAGGTTGGA
>WAAF01016359.1:1824-45423 GCA_013400475.1 Tricholaema leucomelas
TGGATGTGGCACCATTCACCACCACTCTCTGGGCTCAGCCCTCCAGCCAGTTCCTAACCCAGCACAGAGTGTTGCCATCCAAGCCGTGGGCTGACATCTTAGCCAGCAGTTTGCTGTGGGGGACAGTGTCAAAAGCCTTGCTGAAGTCCAGATAGACCACATCCACAGGCCTCCCCACATCCACCAAGTGGCTCACCTGATCATAGAAAGAGATCAGGTTGGAGAGGCAGGATCTGCCCTTCCTAAATCCATGTTGGCTGGACCTGAGCCCTTGGCCATCCTTCAGATGCGCAGTTATTGCCGCCAGGATAACCTGCTCCATCAGTTTCCCTGGCACTGAGGTCAGGCTGACAGGTCTGTAGCTCCCAGGTTCCTCCATCTGACCCTTCTTGTGGATGGGGATCACGTTGGCCAGTTTCCAGTCTCCTGGGACCTCTGCGGTGAGCCAGGACTGGTGGAAAATGATGGAGAGCGGCTTGGCCAGCTCATCTGCCATCACAATGATAGGGAGAATTCACAGTTACTGAATTGCCAGGGCTGGAAGGGACTTCAAAGAGTATCAAGTCCCAACCCACCTGCCATGAGCAGTGACACTTCACACTAGATAAGGTTGTTTAGAGGCACATCCAGCCTGGCATCAAAAACATCCAGGGACAAGGCTGCCACCACCTCCCTGGGCAACCTCTGCCAGTATCTCACCACTCTCATGCTGAATGAACTTATGCCTAATGTCTAATCCAAATCTGTCCTCCTCTAGCTTGGATCCATTCCTCCCAGTCCTATCACTAACTCACATCTTAAAAATTCCCTCCCTAGCTTGTAGCCCCCTTCATGGAAGGTCACAAGGTGGCCTCCTTGAAGCCTTCTTTTGTCCAGACTTGTCTTGGGTTAGGGTGGATCCCTCCCTCAGTAGAATAAATTCACCACAACACAGATTTTTTTGGAAAGTTAGGGAAGGACGAAATCATATTTCTTATAGTTTAAGTATAACAGTATAAAGAGAAATAAACTACTAGAAAAAAAAATACAATAACCTTAAGAAGATGGGGAAGGGGCCAAGTGGTGCTGAAGCAGCAAAAGCAGCAGCAGCCAAAACAGCAGCGGGGGGAAGATAGCAGGCAGGTCCAGCTCAAGCAGCAGAAGCCAGCAAGGGCAAAGAACAAGCTGTGCTTCTAGACATAAAGCTCTTGGTGCTCCAATGAAATTATACTGACTTATTCATTGTTGCCATTATATGGCCTATCCCTGGAATGTTCAACTCTCCCCTATGTCTGATCTAGAAAATCAGCTCAAATGGCCACAATCCCCCCCTTTAATATAATTCCCATTGCAGCATCAAGTCATTCCATCTAACTAGGGATAACATCAGTGTCGTGGACGATCATTGTCCAGGCTTCAGGCATTTTTCTCCAATTCCCAATCATTCATCTCCTCATTTCCGTCTGTCTCAGGCGTTGGCTAGCTCAAAGGTTTTCAAGAAACAGTCAGATGTTTTCCTCAGTGAATGGGATGGAGCAGGACTCTTGGCACTCACAGGGTTCAGGCTCATGTATGGTGGGTCCTTCATGGGTTTTATGGGCACCACAATCATCTGCAAAATAACTAACAACATATCTACATTCTCCCTACTAATGTGAAGTTCTTCTGCGGAACACATTGTATTTCACCATTCTTTTGCATAACCCTGTATGTTTGACCAGGTAATTCAGCAGAAACCACCCCTTGGACAGGCATAGCCTCCCCTGAAGGGAAGAATACCCAAACAGACTTCTCCAACAAATTATTTTCATGAATAACAGGAACCCTGTCACCTTCTACCTTTTGTAATGCATCTAGATGAGCTGGACCTGCTCAGTTGGTAGAACCTCTACTGTTCACTACCCAGGTCGCTTGGGTTAGATGTTTCTCCCAATTCTTTAAGGTTCTTCCTCCCATTGCCTTTAAAGTCATTTTTAGCAAGCCATTTTAATGTTAGATTTTGCCTGAGGCAGGTGCATAGCAGGGGATGTGGTAAATCCACTCAATGCCATGCTCTTTGGCCCAAGTTTTTATGATACTGTATTATTTCTAAAATGGATGCCATTATCTGATTCAATTCTCTCTGGAGCACCATGTCACCACAGGATGTCTTTCCAAGCCCAAAATGGTGTTATGTGCAGTAGCATGGGAAACTGGATAGGTTTCCAGCCATCCAGTGCTTGCTTCTACCATGGTCAACACATACTGCTTTCCAGTCTGAGAATGAGGTAGAGTGATGTAATCAATCTGCCACACTTCACCATATTTGTACTTTGCCCATCGCTCACCATACCACGAGGGCTTCAGACGCTTGGCTTGTTTAATAGCAGCACAGATATCACAGTTGTGTATAACCTGTGTTATAGCATCCATGGATATGTTGATTGCTCTATCCCATGTCCATTGGTAGGTAGCATCTCTACCTTGATGTCCTGAGGAATCATGGGCCCACTGGGCTAAGAATAGTTCACCTTAGTCTTCCCAGTCTAAATCCAAGTTACAATTTACATCGGTTTGAAACACCTTGGCAGCCAAATCTGCCTGATGGTTGTGTTGATGTTCCTCAATAGCTTTACTTTTGGGCATGTGAGTGTCTGTGTGTTGTACTCTTACAGGGATTTTCTCTAGACGGGTAGCAATGTCCTGCCATAAGTCAGCAGCTCAAATTGGCTTTCCTTTCCATTGCCAATTATGTCTTTTCCAGTCCTTTAGCCAACCCTATAAGGCATTGGCCACAAACCACGAATCAGTATAGAGGTAAAGCACAGGCCAGTTCTCACACTCAGCCACATCAAGAGCAAGTTGGATAGCTTCTACCTCTGCAAACTGGCTCAATTCACCTTCACCAGCTTTTGCTTCAGCCACTGTTTGCATAGGGCTCCAAACTGCAGCTCTCCATTTTTGCTTGTTTCCAACAAGGCAACAGCAACCATCGGTAAATACAGCATAGTTCCTTTCTTCTTTAGACAAATCACCGTAAGGAGGAGCTTCCTCAGCTGGAGTTATTTGCTCCTCTGGAGGATTTATATAATTTGTGCCTTCCGGCCAGTTGGTAATCATCTCTACTATGCCAGGTCTTTCAAAACTCCCCATGCGTGCTCGCTGTGTTATGAGAGCCATCCACTTAGACCAGGTAACATCAGTTGTGTGATGTGGTGATGACCCCTTTCCTTTAAACATCCAGTTCAAAACTGGTCATCTGGGAGCTACAAAAAGCTGGGAATCTGTTCCAATTACTTCAGAAGCAGCTTTTACTCCTTCATAAGCTGCAAGGATCTCTTTCTCTGTTGGCATATAGTTTGCTTCTGACCCTCTGTATCCTCTACTCCAAAAACAAAGTGGTTGACCACGTGTTTCTCCTGGGGCTTTTTGCCATAGGCACCAGGTTGGACCATTATCAGCCATATACAGAATGTTCTTAATGTCTGGACCAGTTCAAACAGGTCCCAAACCCATTGCATGAACTACTTCTTGCTTTATCTGATCAAAGGCTGCTTGCTGTTCAGGTCCCCACCCAAACCTAATGTTGTTCCTCTTTCAAGTCACATCATACAAAGGTTTTACAATTTGGCTGTATCCAGGGATGTGCAGCCTCAAAAATCCAACTGTTCCCAAGAAAGATAACGTATCCTTCTTATTCGTGGGATTTACCATGGTACCATGGTGGAAACTTTATTTATCACATCCATTGGAATGTGGTGGTGACCATCTTGCCAATGAATTCCCAGGAACTGGATCTCTCTAGCAGGTCCTTTCACCTTGTTTTGCTTTATGGTGAAACCTGCCTTCAGCACAATGTCAATTGTTTTGTTGCCTTTCTCAAAAACTTCTTGTGCTCTATTCCCCCAGACAATGATGTCATCAATGAACTGCAGATGCTCTGGAGCTCCATCTTTCTCCAATGCATCATGGATCACTACATGACAGATCGTTGAACTGTGCTTCCACCCCTGAGGGAAACGGTATACTGAATCCCCCTCCAGGTGAAAGCAAACTGAGGCTTGCGCTTGCATTCCTCTGCTACTGGAATGGAGAAGAAAGCATTAGCAACATCTATGGTTGCATACCATTTGGCCTCCTTGGATTCCAGCTCATACTGGAGTTCTAACATATTTGGCACAGCAAAACTCATGTGTGGAGTCACTTCATTTAGGCCGTGAAGTCAACTGTCAATCACCATTCTCCATTTGCCTTTCATACAGGCCATATTGGACTGTTGAAAGGTGAATGGGTTTTTTTAAATTACGTCCTGGGGCTTCAGATGACAAATCAGATCATGTATGGGCACTAAAGAGTCATGGTTTGTTCTATATTGCCTATGGTGTACAGTTTGAGTGGCAATTGGCAACTTCACATCCTCTAGATTATGCTGTCCATCAACTGCAGACTCATCTGAGAGCTCAGGCCTAGCAGACAACTTCAGTCTGTCTCCAACAGCTTCTACAGTTGCTACTCCAAAGGTCCATTTAAAACCCTTGGGATCCTTGAAGCGCCCTTCTCTCAGAAAGTCAATTCCCAAAATGCAAGGTGCATTCGGACTCGTTACAATGGCATGCCTTCACCAATCACTCCCAGTCAAATTTATCTCTGGCTTGTCAATTCTTGAGATCCTCCTGTGATTCCAGAAATAGTAATAGACTTCATTCCTTTACAATTTGAAGGCATCAATGTACATTGTGCACCTGTGTCCACTAGAGCCCTGTATTTCTTGATTTTCAAAGTACCAGGCCATCTGATATATACATTCCAGTATATCCTATTATTTTCCTGGTCCCTGGCCTCCGTCTGGTAAGAGGCAGAGCTCCCCTAATGTTGACCATTACAAGTGCAATTGGCACAGTGTTTAATGGTATTAGCTGAATCATTGCCAGAACTGTCTGAGTCATGTGGGGAAACTGAGGCAACTACTCTTTTAGTCTTCTCATTCTGCAACTCTCTTACTCTTTTCAGGAGAAGTGAGGTAGGTTTCCCATCCCACTTATCCATGTTTTCACCAAATTGGTCACGTAAGATTACCCAAAGAGACCCACGTGACTGTTGTTGTCTATTTCTGAGTGAGTTAGTTTGAATTGGTCTTCTGGGAGGACGCTTATCTCTGATGGCCAAGACATGTTCCCACTCCAATGATGAAGAGGAAAGGTCATTGTCCTTTGCCAACTGGGATATGGAGGTTTTTAATTGCCTGTTGAGTTGTTTCATGCCATCTTTTATCTCTTCAGCCATAGTATTTATGGCCGACACCATGGCATTAAATGTAAGGCTATCCTCCATCTGTCTCATCTGATCAGCAAACTCACCCATGCTCAGAGGAGTTGTTTCATCATCTTTCCCCACCATTTTACCTGCCAATATATGGGAATAATTAGAGGGGGCGAGCTGAATAAGTTTCTTTAGGAGAGCACGTCTCACAGGTACCTCATCAGGGTCCTCTGTCACATAATCTCCGTAATTACCTTTTTTATGGCCATCTCTCGCAAGCACTGAATACCCTGTTCAACTGTACTCCAGTGTGAAGGTCTCCAGGGTAAATCATCCCTGTTGGGGTACTGCAGTACCGGATCAGTCACTACGTGTGATCAAAGGTTAGAATTCCGTTGAGATGTCCTAAGTGCTTATCTATACCATTGTCTCTTGAGAAAACTACCAACTGCCTCACTGTCTGAGGGTTTATTTCTATGGTATCCATGCCTCCATCCCAGCATCTGTTTAGCCAACTCATCAAGAGTTCTTGCTCTTTCCGGGCAATATCTTGCCTAATATGCCTGACCTCCTTCATTGGCAATGGGGCTTTCTCCTTATCACTATCATCTGTCTCCTGAGTGTATTTTCCCTTAGCTCTAGCATTTCCATTCCTTTTACCTACAAGGGTACTAGCCTTCACAGCAGCCGATGTACCCTCTCCTGGACCCTCTTCCCTTTGCTTCGTGAGTTGAGCAGACTTCTGAAGCTCCTCAACCACAGCAAAAGGGCTTCTGACAGTTCCCTCCTTGGGATTACCCCGCTCTGGTTTATCCCCATCATCATCTGAGCTATCTTGACCCCCATTGCTAGCTGACATTTTTCTCCTTGTTTTAACTGCAGCAAGGGAGATCTTAACTCTTGCATTTGAATCTTCCTGCTCATTACCATCTGTCTGAACTTCTTTGCCTAAAGTAAATCGTGTCTTACTCTGGGAGGTGCCTTTCATTGAATCATTTAAATTTTGTTTGTCTGCCTGGCTCCATTCCTCATGTGGTGGTGGAACTGGGACTGAGGCAGAGGGACTCTTTCTCACAGCAGCAGCAGCTGCTGGCTTGGCAGAGACAAGTGGGGCTAAGGCAGGAACAGTGGAATTAGCAGGCTTGATGGCATTAGTGGGCTCACCTGCCAAGGACCCCACCACATCCCCCGCTACCGCTTCCAGTCCCCTGGTTGCAGACAAAAGAACCTATGCTTCAGGAGCCCCTCTAATGGCAGAGGCTCCGGTGTCAGTGACTATCCTACAGATCAAAACGTTTCAGCCACATTTTCCACAAACAAGTTCCTCAACTTTATCGGTCTGAGAGACTTTGTCATAGCCCACACCGTCTGCAGTCAAATCCAGCACCACCACGGCAGCCCTTTGTGAGTGCACCCCTGCAGGGTGCACTCACAAATTCCATTCTATTCGGTACGAATGAGAACCAGATAGTTTCCTGACTCCACACTTCAGGGTCAGTGGGGTGCAGGCCATGTCCAACTACTTTTTCTTCTTTCGAAGGTCCTGAGACAGGAAGTTTTGGTGCTCTGCAAGCAATCCATCTACCCGCTGCCGTGGCCTTCCCTCCCCTGCTTGGGTTGTAGACTCTGTCTTTAACCCATATCTCCCTGCTACTGCCTCCAGAAAAGGTGAAAACCTGACTTGTAGCCTGTTTATTTCTGCATCTCTCTTGTCTCCAAACTACAATCAGACCTACAACAGCAGCCAGAAACATCAAGTTCAAACATACTAGGCAGGCCACTGGATAACTCATCTCTCCTGTGAAAAAGAGTATCCATGTCAATACGAGACAAAGCAGAATATAAAAATATGAGAAAATATAATATGTCAATATGAGAATGTCAGAGGGTGTGTCAAAGCTAACTAGGTGGAGACATTGGAACCTACATGCAATAACAGAGAGTGCTGTGAAGAGATAGTCCCCTGTCAATGTGGGATGTGAACAAAACAGGGGTGTGCCAGAGCTAACTAAGCAAGGCTAGGGACAGGCAATAACAGAAAGTGCCACAAGCATGGTTGATAAGAAACCGTGAAGCACGGGACTGTGAAGATGCAAATAGCTGAGTCACAATGACACCTGAGGAAGATTCATTACTTCAGCCTCACGACCACCAGAGAGGAGGATTAGCACGCAAGCGCAACAGTTCCAGAAAAAAACGTAACTGCTTTGGGAAGTGTTAGAATATGTATTGAACTGCTTTATGAATATGTATGTAAGCGGGAAATAAAAATCCTGCAACTGCATGTGTACAGTACGCAGCTGAGGAGCTAAACTCCCCTGCGCCCAGTGCTGCTTCTTGCTTGCCAAAATAGAACTCCTTAAACTTATAGAAGTTTTTGGTGGCTCAATTTCAACACTTCCAAATAACTCCTAGTTTCTGACACCAGCATAACATACGGCACACCCTCAGCTACATCCCTAAACCCTAAAACATCTATAATAAAATATCTAACCTTCATTAACACAGCTTTTACTCAGTTCCATACCATCTTAGCAAAGAAAGAACACACATGGTAATGCACCATAGTGGTAAAACGCTGTTGAACCGATAAAGTCAAAATTGAAGCAATAATGGGCCAAAATATACCAAACAAATTAATTTTTCCCTGACTTCCTTATCCTGATTATCAATCAAAAGTAAAACCAAACCAAGATCATGCCCCACATTTGGAAAAGCACCAAAATTAATGTCCCAGGTTAGGGTAGATCCCTCTCCTAGTAGAATAAACTCACCACAACATGGATTTTTTGGGAAAGTCAGGGAAGGATGAAATTGTATTTCTTATAGTTTAAGTATAACAGTATAAAGAGAAATAAACTACTAGAAAAAAAAAATACAATAACCTTAAAGAAGATGGGGAGGGGGTCAAGCGGTGCTGAAGCAGCAAATGCAGCAGCAGCAGCCAAAACAGCAGCGGGGGAAGATAGCAGGCAGGCGCAGTTCAAGCTGCAGAAGCCATCAAGGGGCTGTGCTTCTAGACATGAAGCTCTTGATGCTCCAGTGAAATTATATTATCCATTGTTGCAATTACATAGCCTATCCCTGTAATGTTCACCTCAGCTCAAACGGCCACAAGACTGAAAAATCCCAACTCTCTCAGCCTGTCCCCACAGCGGAGCAGCTCCAGCCCTCTGATCATCCTCATGGCCCTTCTTTGGACACTGATCATTCATCCCAATGACACCTATAGCTCTCCTGAAAAACAAACAAAACAAAAAAAAAACCCACAAAAACAAACAAACAAAAAAAAAGGGCACAAGCAAACAAAAATTAATTTTTAATATAATTTATAAAGGGGAGAACAGAAACACTAAGATGTGAGGCCCAATAACTCTTCTTTCCTCTGAAATAATGAATCATCAATTACAGAACAACCTGAAAACAGTAATATTCTGCATACAACTGTTAGAAGTGTTTTTTCCCCAACTCAATATATTTTAATAAAATTGGTGCAGATTACCTAACAGCAGAAAAAAGCAGAGTCTAGCACCAGGGAAGCATCGGTGACACGAAGTGCTCAACCTTTTGCAAGATCACAAGAAGAAAGTGTGCCAGCAAGCTCAACTCTCCATCTCCAAGTAGAGTCTGTGAATCTGCTTATCTAGGACTACAGGCTCTTTGTTTTGCTTGGCAGGTAAGCTGAGTTTCGCAAAGTTATAGGAAAGGAGATCCTTCTTCCAGCAATCTGTCTTCATCAGATGCATCTAGGTCCTTGCTGCTGGCAACTGTTTTCCCTTCTTGCCTTTGATTGTGACTTGCACAAAGAAAACTCTTCTCCAAAAACAGCAGAGAGCAGTGTTCAAATTCTTAGCTAAACAAAAATACTGTGCTAGTTTGAAGCTAGCTAGAATGTTTTAGTGGCCAATGACTCTCTCAGTGAAGAACTTTCTCCTCACTGCAAGCCTAAATTTCCCCTGGTGTAGCTTGAGGCTGTGTCCTCTTGTTCTGGTACTGGCCGCCTGAGAGAAGACAGCAACCTCCTCCTGGCTACAACCACCCCTCAGGTAGTTGTAGACAGGAATAAGGTCACCCCTGAGCCTCTTCTTCTCCAGGCTAAACAATCCCAGCTCCCTCAGCCTCTCCTCGTATGGCTCGTGCTCGAGGGCTCTCACCAGCCTCGTTGTCCTTCTCTGGACACGTTTAAGCATCTCAATGTCCCTCTTAAACTGGGGGACCCAGAACTGGACACAGTACTCAAGGTGCGGTCTAACCAGTGCAGAGTACAGTATGGTGAAGCCTGGCAGATTGACTACATCACTTTACCTCAATCTCGTTCTGGCAAGCAGTATGTGCTAAGGATGGTAGAAGCCAGCACTGGATGGCTGGAAACCTATCCAGTTTCACATGCTACTGCATGTAACACCATTCTTGGCTTGGAAATGCAGATCATGTGGAGACATGGAACTCCAGAGAGAATCGAGTCAGACAATGGCAGTCATTTCAAGAACAATCTTGTGAAAAATTGGGCCAAAGAGAACGGCATTGAGGGGATCTACCACATACCCTACTATGCTCCAGCTTCAGGGAAGATTGAGCACTATAGTGGTTTGCTGAAAACCACCCTGAAAGCCATGGGGGGTGGAACTCTGAAAAACTGGGACAAACATTCAGCACAAGCTACCTGGCTGGTAAATAGTAGAGGTTCAGTAAACAGAGCAGGACCTGCACAATCAGATTTGGTCCAAACAGTAGACGGTGATAAAGTTCCTGTTGTACGTGATAAGAATCTGTTAGGGAAAACTGCTTGGGTATTTTCACCTTTGGGCAAGGGGAACCTGTCCAAGGGGTGGTGTCTGCTGAAGGTCCTGGTCATATCTACTGGGTAATGCAGGAGAATGGTGAAATCCAGTGTATTTGTCTAGGGTTCTGATTTAAATACCCAGAGACTCTAATAAATTTGATAGTACCAATGACAATTTGTAAAGTGCCCTTCCCTCTCCCCCACCTCCTTCCCCAAAGAAAGGAATTATAAGTAGAGAGGAAAGGTAAGCCTATCCAAATAAATCAATCTCACTCGATTTGGAAATTAAAAAAGGAAAAGTTTAACAATAACTTAAAAGTGTATCAGAGGTAGGGAGGTTACAAAGGTGTAGGGAAGGAAGAGTAACAAATACAAAAGGTATAAATACAACCTGAGTTTGTGATGGTGATGACCACGTGTGTGGAGAGATGCAGGGGAGCAGAGAGAGCCACAGTGTGGTCCAGACAGCGATCGAGAGAGAGCGCTGTGGAGTGGTTGAGAGAGAGAGGAACAGGAAGTCCCCCTCCTTTTATGGGACAGGAAGGGGGGAGTGGTCTAACCATCATCTGGTGGTGTACAGACCCACCCCTGGGGAGGGGTCAAGACCACTTGAGGTCAAGTGTCGAGTTCAGGGACACTCCTCCTGAGTGTTAACCGTATACAGTATTCCACAGAAAAATCTAACCTTAGCTGAGAGAGTTTAAATTCAGAGTGTATAATACAAGCTGTTAGGAGTTTTCTGTTCTAGGTACCATCAGCGCCCAACAATGAAAGAATCTACAAGAGAATCTACAGTACGTGAGCATGAACCCAACGTCACATGGGAGTCCCTGTTCTCGTCTCATCTGTGAGGAGACAAACTGTTCTGAGCTTTTGAATCACCTACACCTGAGATAGCTGGAATAAAGTGTGAACTGAACTTGTAATATTCATTAGTGTAAATACTGCTTTAGATTAGATCAGATAGTTCTCACTATTACTCTGAGTGAAGTAGACAGGGGTGAATTGTGCCAGTTTGAAGCTAGCTAGAATGTTTTGGTGAGAAGGACTAGATCATGGGCTGTGAAATGAAAACAACGATGATGTCTACTTTGCTCATAGCCTTGCTGAGATGTGTAAAAAAGAAAAAAGGAACACATGGATTAGGTCACTTGCTCACTTTGCTCTCGGCTCTTCGCCTGCTGGGGAGCTGGGGCTGCTGGCTGAACTCCATCTTGCTTTCTAACCTCACCCTCCATTTGCTTTTGGCTGATTCACCTTTGCTTCTTAATCCCCCTGGCTGAACCTCCATTCTTCCTTGGGACTGGGATAAGGTTGAGAGGGGTAGGGGGAAGGTGAGGGAGGTGGTTGAGAGCCCCTCCTGGGGACTCAGGTTTCTGGGAGAGGAGTTGTGTTTCTGTATTACCTTTTACTTTGCATATTTCTGTATATACCTGTATATACTGCAAATATCTCCTTGTATATTGTGCTAGCTGTAAATATAAGCTTCATTCAAATTTCCAGAGCCGGCTGAGTCTAGTCTGGGTGATTTCTAAAGTGTGGGGGGGCAGGGGACACCCAAACCACCACAAATACCCTTAGAGTGGGTATGCAGGCGCAAGAGTCAGACAATGCAGAATTCAGAGAGAGGCAAGACTCTTCCTACCCTGAGCCTAGGAGTGCTGTACCCTCAGAAGGAACTGGGATGTACCATGGAACACAGCAGGCAATGGTCACTGTGCCTCTGTGCTTGTACTTTGATACTTGTGGACATAGCTACAGATGTTCAGATATAGAAAAATAATTTGCAATTGAAAAAGTGAGGCTAGGAGTTATCTTTTACCCTATTCTAACAGAGTTGTGGTGCAGACATCCTGAAGGATAACCAAATTATTAACTCACAATAACACAGAATCACAGAATGTATGGAGCTGGAAGGGACCTCAAAAGCTCATCCAGTCATCCAGTCCCCCTGCCAGAGCAGGATCACCTAGAGTAGATCACACAGGAACACAACCAGGCAGGTCTGGAATATCTCCAGAGAGAGGGTGACTCTACAAACCCTTCTGAACAGTCTGTTCCAGGGCTCTCTCACCCTCACAGGGAAAAAAAATTCCTCCTCATGTTTAAATGAAATTTCCTATGCCTCAGCTTCCACCACTGACCTCTGTCCTGTCACTGGACATCACCCAGCAGAGCCTGGCTCCATCCTCCTGGCACTCACCTTTACATATTTATAAACATTGATGAGGTCACCTCTCAGTCTCCTCTTCTCCAAGCAGTACAGCCCCAGCTCCCTCAGACTCTCCTCATAAGAAAGATATTCCATTCCCTTCAGCATCTTTGTGGCTGTGTGCTGGACTCTCTCAAGCAGTTCTATGTCCCACTTGAACTGGGGGGCCCAGAACTGGACAGAGTACTCCAGATGCAGCCTCATCAGGGCAGAGTAGAGGGGTATAAGAACCTCTCCTAATAACTAAGAGAATCTTCAATCCCTGACACATAATTCCAGCATGTGAAGTACAAGAAAAAAGAAAGGACAACTTTCACCTGAACACTAACAATATGAAGTGCAGACTTTCCAGTAAACACTGGTAAGGAAAAAAAAACAACAAAACAAACAAATCATAAATACATTTCAAGCTCCTTATGTAAAAATGCCATGTACATAATTGTTACAAGAAGACAGATAAGAATGATTGCCCTAAACTCTGACAGGCAGTGATCAGGTCCTTGTTCTGCTCCTTGAGCTCCCCTCTCTAACCCTTAGCCCTCGTTCATAATGTACATAATAGGAACAATTAAAAAATCAGCCTACATAAAGACATTTGATATTAATACATACTTCCTAAGTAGCATTTAGATAATCCATTCTTTAGAGAGAAACATGGAGGAAAAAAAATTAAAACAGCAAAATCTAAATTCCAGGAAAGTTCTCACAACCATCTCCATGGCAATTGTATCCTGCCTGTGATGTGGCAACCCAATTCCATAGCCAAGAATAGGGTTTGGGAGGGGCAAGATCTAAAATTAATATTCTCCTTGTTTCATCTCTTGGCTCCTGCTTAATTGATTAGCTGACTGATTTTGTTGGTGGGTTTTGTACTAGTAATATATTTATTACCAATCACTCAATACCTGTCCCTTTCCCTGTTCTCTGTACAGGAAATTTAAGGAGTTTTGACAGATTCTCTCCAATGACTCCCTCCTCTCAAATAGGTTCAGTTTTCTTCTGCATTAGTCATTTTCCTGAATCCAGGCAAGCTATTCCCAGTTTTAGCATTGCATGTCAATTTAGAAACCTGATCTGTCCTTCCCAAAATCATCTGGCCAGTATATTCTTAACTTGGTTCTAAATTCTGAGCTCTTTTTCAACTTGAAATGTCAAATCTGACTCATTCCAAGAATTAGAGATGAAGCAGCTCTGACCTTGCTGATTTTTGCAATAAACAGGTACATTAACATACTTCCTGTAGTGCCACATATGCTTTACAACAGCCAGCCACTATGTAAATCAATGACTTCAAAACTACACTTCTGAAATGCTAATGCAGTTTATTTTCACACAGAATCACAGAAAGTCAGGGGCTGAATGGACCTTGAAAGCTCATCCAATCTGACTCCCCTGCCAGAGCAGAGGGTACCTGATCATACAGGAACACATCCAGGCAGTTCTAGAATATCTCCAGAGAGGGAGACTCCACAACCCCCCTGGGCAGCCTGTTCCAGGGCTCTCTCACCCTCACAGGGGAAAAAAATCCTTCCTTCTGTTCCCATGGAACTTCCTATGCCTCAGCTTCCACCACTGCCCCTTGTCCAGTCACTGGGCATCACCCAGCAGAGCCTGGCTCCAGCCTCTTGGCACTCACTTTTACATCTTTATAACCACTCTGGCTCCTCCTCTCTAAGCAGCATAGCCCCAGCTCCCTCAGGCTCTCCTCCTAAGGAGGATGTTTCACTGCATTCAGCATTTGTGTGGCTCTGTGCTGGACTCTCTCAAGCAGCAACCTGAGATCCTTCTTGAACTGAGGGGCCCAGGATTAGACACAATATTCCAGATGCAGCCTCACTAGGGCAGAGCAGAGGGGGAGGAGAACTTCCATCAACCTACTAACCGCAACCCTTCTAATCCACCCCAGGCTGACACTGGTCTTCTTGGCCACCAGAACACATTGCTGGCTCATGGTCGTCGTTACATTGACCAGGACCCCCAAGTCCTTTTCCCCTTCAGTGCTCTCTAGCAGGTCAGCCCACTTCATGGACTACCTTCTCTCACAAGGCATAACTTTCTACAAGAATCCAGTAAGACTCAAATGTTCACGTGGGTGACAAGGTAACTCCAAGTATATTAATGAATTTAAACAAGAGAAATCCTGAAATTTTAGATGAATAACCTCCATTTGGGATTAGGAAAGAAAATCGTGTACAGATTGATAGATCCTTTCAGCTAGTGCCTACTGTAGAGGATACATACATTCAGGAAATACTTCATCCGGACCAGGGAATGAGGCAGAATACACGACTCCCTCTTTGCCACTTCTCAGGATGATGCTGTAGCTACAGCAACCGCTCAGACAATATGAGTAACACTGCAAAGCAGCTACTGCATTAAAAAGATCAGTCCCTATTCATCCACCATCTGAAATTCTCAGTAACAGTTGACAATACTCTGCACTATAATTTCTCTCCTGACTTCACTAATTCTGTTTGTCTCATTTAGGCATGTCTTGAAGCAAGGCTTAAATTAAGGCTTTTTCTCTCTAGAAGCATCTTCCACACTCTTCTTAATAAGGCTAAAAGGGGTGATGGAACTGGAGATAAAGATCGTGGGGATGCTCTTTTGGCTGACTGTTACAACTGAAGTTGCAGGGGCTCCTCATTCGTTTTGCTTCCAGAGTTCTCACTTCACAAGCATGGAGCAGGTTTCTTTTAAAAATATTGCTCTGCTGTTTATTTTCTCTTCCCAATTTCCAGCAAGATCACAGACTACTTTTGCCCTCTTTGCCCTTTAAAAATGCCATCAGCATACCACAGAACACAGTGGTGTCTAGAGTTCGGAAAAATCTAGCAACATAAAGCCCGATCTTCAGTGATATTGTAGACAAGCTCCAATGCCTGCTTTACACTACAATTGCTGTCTGAGGTGACAGCCCTGGCACGAAAAGCAGCAACAGTATTTCCAGTGGCAGCAATTTCAAATTCATTATGCAGAGCTTTCCCTCAAGGCCATTTTCTATGTGGTTTTTTTCTCTTGTTCTCATTACTTCCTGCTTCCTTAATCTGACAGCCAATGGCCTAGCTGATTTTCAGAGAGTACATTTTCCATAGGAAAAAAAAAAGACCAATAGTTCTGAGGCAAATGAAAACTAAAATCTTATATAAATACTTCTGCTATCAATTAAATACATAAAACATGACCTCATGCACTCAGTGTGGAGATACAGGACCATATTGCACAGCAGCTTCTGAAGGTCTGGAGAAAAGAGGTAAAAAGAAAAGTGCTTTTCTGGAGAAAGACTTGGAAACAAAGACTGCCTTTTTTTCTTAGTAAATTAAAAGAAAATGAAAAAAAGCAGTACTCTCCAAATGTAAAAATATCAACATTTTAATACATTTCTTGATATATATTTGGTCATAACCATTTAGAGAAGAAATACGGCACTAGAAGATTATATACCCAATAGTCAAATATTACCTCCTTTCCTTGTATCTCTATAGTACAGAGATCTATGCTACCAAACATTTCTCATGTTTCTGCCACAAATATTCTTTACTGCTCTTTGTACTACCCTGCATACAGTAGGTACCTTACAATGGTAAAGGTTGTTTACTTCATGAAGTCCTCATTACTGGCTTGGGATCAGCCCTCAAGAAAAGGACTTAGGGGTGCTGATGGATGAGAAAGTCAACATGAACTACCAATATGCACTGGCAAACCAGAGAGCCAAACAGAGCCTGGGCTGTACCAAGAGAAGTGTGGGCAGCAGGGTGAGGGATGGGATTCTGCCACTCTGCACTGCTCTGGTGAGACCCCCCCCCCAAGGAGCACTCTGTCCAGTTCTGGAGCCCCTGTGACAGCAGAGATATGGAGGTGCTGGAAGGGGAGTTCAAAGAAGGGCCACAGGGATTATCAGAGGGTTGGAGCTGCTCTGCTATGGGGACAGGCTGAGAGAGTTGGGGTTGTTCAGTCTGGAGAAGACTCCCAGAAGACCTTGTGGCCTTCCAGTGTCTGAAGGGGGCTACAAGAAAGCTGTGGAGGGACTTTTTAGGGTGCCAGGTAGTGATAGGACTAGGGAGTGGATCCAAGCTAGAGGAGGGCAGGTTGAGATTAGACGTTAGGAAGAAGTTCATTCAGTATAAGGGTGGTGAGACACTGGCACAGGTTGCCCAGGAAGGTGGCATAAGCCTCATCCCTAGATGTTTTTAAGGCCAGGCTGGATGTGACTGTGGGCAACCTGACTAGTGTGAGATGTCCCTGCCCATGGCAATGGAGTTGGAACTGGATTCTCCTTGAGGCCCCTTCCAGCCCTGACAATTGTGTGATTCGAAAGGAAGAGGTAGATGATAACCAAGCATTTGTAATCAGGGTGTTTCAAGGAAACCCTCTGAGTGCATCATCAGACAGACAGAGATGACATCATTCACTGAGTTATCTTCACTCCTTGCTTTACCATATGACAGAAAAAAAAGTTAAATACAGTTAAACATTAAGCACAAGGTCTTGAAAAGCTTAATTTCTGCCCTCTTCCCCTTCTTTCATGTCATTCTTCCTGAGCAACAATCAGATATGCAAATGAATCTCTTCCAGGGCATGCCTGTGCTATCCAACAGGTCACCGTTCTGCGATTCTGTGACCATAAAAGAAAGCTGGAGAGAGACTGATTACAGAAGCCACAGCAACAGGACGAGGGCAATGGCTTAAAACTAGAGCAGAGCAGACTTAAATTGGATGTGAGGAACAAGTTCTGTACCATTAGGGTACTTGAGCACTGGAACAGGTTGCCTGGGGAGGTGTTTGGGGCCCATTTCTGGAGCTATTCAAGGTGAGTCTGGACAGGGCTGTGGGCAACATGATCTAGTTGAGTCTGTCCTTGCTAAGAGCAGAGGGGGTTGGGCTGGATGAACTTTGGAGGTCCCTTCCAACACAGCCCATTCTGTGATGGGCTACTACAGAAGAGTGGTACTCAATACTCAGCAAAGTGGATTGACAGATGGGATAAATCAGGAAGAAAAGTTCAAAACTGTAATGCCCATTCCTGAGCACGTTACCTTAAAGTCATTCTTCTGATGTAATACCTTATAGAGTTCACAGCACGAGCATTGCTGCAAAGGGTGCAAGTCTCATTTTAAAGGAGTTAAAAACATTGCAAAAGTCACTGCAGGAGAAGCATCTGACCCACAACAATGACTCCATTTCAAGCTGCCTCACATCATGATTACTTGCTGTCTACAGCTTCTGAAAGGAGGTTGAACTGAGGCTGGTATGGGCCTCTTCTCCCAGGCAATTAATGACAGAACAAGAGCTAATGGCCTCAAGCTGTGCCAGGGGAGGTTTAGATTGGATATTAGGAAGAACGTCTTTACTGAAACCATAGTGGAGCAGGCTGGTCAGAAGATGTGGAGGAGAGGTGCTAAAAAAATGAGCAGATGCAGTACTTCTAGGGCATGGTCTAATGGCCATAGAGGTGTTGTGCAGAAGGTGGAACTTGATGATTTTAGACGTCTTTACAACATTAATGATTCTCTGATTCTACTTGTGTGTAATACGTGCATCCAGCATAAAACAAACAAGAGAACTACTGAGTAAAGACTCCCAACAGTTTTAATCCATTTTCTAGTGCCTCTGAAAGCCAGGAAACACATGAGCAAATAAAAACTTACCCAGAAAATCAGAGTCTGTCAATTGTATTCTTTCACTTCAGTGAAATAGTCAGAGGAACACAGGATCCAGGGCTCTCAGCCTTTCCTTCCCAGGCAGTGCTGCAGTCCCCTGAGCATCCTTGTAGCCCTGTGCTGGACTCTATCCAGCAGATCCCTGTCCCTTTTGAACTAGGAAGAAGCCCAGAACTGGATAAAATATTCCAGGTAGAACCTCACCAGGGCAGAGCAGGAGGAGAATCTCCCTCCATCTGCTGGACACACTCTGTTTAATACCCCTCAGGACCCCACTGACCTTCTTGGTCACCAGGGCACATTGCTGGCCCATGCAGAACTTGTTGCCCACCAGCACTCCCAGGTCCTTCTCCACAGAGCTGCTCTCCAGCAGATCATCTCCCAACTTCTACTGCTGCAGTTTATTGTTCCTTTCCAGGTGCAGGACTCTGCATTTATCTCTGCTGGACCTCATTAGGTCAAAGTGAATGAAACTGTGGCTCTACCAAAATGAACTTCTGAAGCTCCACTGCCTTCAGGCAGACCCACGTGTGGTGGAGAATCCCAAGGATCACAGAATGGGCTTGAGTGTGTTTACCTGCCTTTCTGCATTGCAGCCAGAGGTGGGAAAAGAGGGCAAAAGAAACCCTGACAACCTAATCTGGTTTGGTCTGGTCGCACGAGAGAGGTTCATAAGATCACGCCCCTGTCACATGCAAGGCGATGTGCCCCCCATTTTTGGAAGAGAACAGCCAATGGGTTCTTCCTTTTTTGGGTATATTTGGGTGATTGCCAAAGGTGATTGGGTGATAATGTGATCAATGAGACTATTAACCTCAGCCATTATCCTATAAAAGGGGGTAAACAGGTGAATAAGGTGCTTGTCTGCGTGCTCGTTCGTTCCTCGCTCATCTGCCACTCACTCGCCACCTCAGCCTGCCATGCCAGCAGCTAATTCCACATTGCAGCCCACGTGGAATTCACCAAAGGACTTATATTGAGTATTTTCCTGCGTTTTGGGCCACAGACATTTGATTGAGGACTGGTGAGTATTCTTAATTCTTTATTCAAGTTGCTAAAGGAATTTAGCTAACTTCACAAGCAGTGAATTAAGCCGCAAGACTCTCTATCAAAAGTCATTCCTAAAACCTTTCAAAATTCCATTGTATAGAAACATTCTGTAAAATAGTTCTGCTAACCACATCCAAGAACTTGTGTGGATAGTTGTAAATAAGTTTGGGGGGGAATTATCTTTGTATATATTCATAAATTATTTAATAACTTTTGAATCGGCCTCATTGCATTTCACCCCAAACTCAGATTTAAACTAACCCGTTCATAACACCACGTCATTATTCCCAGAATGGTCACTGGAGATGCCAATCAGTGGGGAAGGACCAGAAAGAAACAGAGATCAGAAATGTCTCTCCTAGACATGCTCCAAACAAGTAGCAAGCCTGGATGCAAAACCATGTCTAACCATTCACCTGCGTTGCACAGGGCCTTGAGCAGCCTGGACTAGTAAAAGGTATCCATGCCCATGGCAGAAGGATTTTAGCTATATGATCTTTAAGGTCCCTTCCAATTGAAAACATTCTGTGATTACAGAATCATAGAATGGTTTAGGTTGGAAGGGATATCAAAGCTCATACAGTTCTAAGCCCCTGCCTTAGGCAGAGACACCTCCCACTAGAACAGATCACTCAAGGCCTTATCCAACCTGGTTCCCTGGGCAACCTATGCCAGTGTCTCACCACCCTCACTGGAAAGAACTTCTTCCTAACATCCAGTTTCAATCTCCCCTCTGCCAGTTTAAATGCTTTACTCTTCGTCCTGTCATTACAAGACCCTGTTAATAGTCCCTCCCCAGCCCTCCTGTAGCCCCCTTCAGATACTGGAAGGCCACTCCAAGGTCTCCTCAAAGCCTTCTCTTCTCCAGACTGCAGAGCTCCAACTCTGGTAGCCTGTCCTTCCCTCACACTTCAAAGCTTTCATCTCACACTGCACAATTATAACAGCATTCTTAAGGAGAAACAAGAAATTAGTATACTGAAACGATGTTTATCAGAAGCAGAACCTTAAGGCAGAGAAGTGGGAGCAGAGACCTCTGTATGAGCATCAGAAGTTGTAACAATTATTTGCCTCTTAGTGGCTAATTCACTGCTATTGCATTCAGTAGTACTGAATTAGCCACTAAGCTTTCCCACAGAAGACTGCATATCTCATTTGTCTTTATTGTACACCTAAAGTCCATTTGCACACCACTTCTGTATAGCATGCAGATCAAATAGTGGGCATTTACTTCATGGTTTTCTACAAATATGATTTGCACCACTCTTGTCACTCTTTCAACACCACTATACAACGTCTATTTTACTGCTCCTGCCACAAACCCAGATGGCTGCAGATGTGCAGCTGGCAACACTACGCTGTCTAACCCTGTTCAGGGGTTTACACAATGTAGTGCTTGAATTAGGAGGAAGTCCCAAGTGCCCTCATTAGCACAGAAGCCAATGAGCTGAAATGGGAGCTGCAAGAGTGGAAAATTTTAGCAAAAAAATTCCTAGTACAGGAAATGCCTACAAGACAGAGGGGAGATTGTACACTTTGCTGTGGAGACACCAGAGCATAAAAACAGCTCTTTTACGCCTGCAATAGCATTCTGAAAACTGGGAAGTCTATTGGCCTAAGTAAGCTCAGACACTTTTCTTCAATGTGTGACTGCCTCATTCAATTCCTAAACCAGGGTCTAACAGTTAACCTTAACAAGGATCACCTACTTTGCACAGATCTAGAAAGTAACAGTAAGCATGTTGCTGGCTTTGTCAAATATCTTCCCCCAAATAATCAAGGGGTAAGAAAATCGTTTGCAGGATGAACAAGTCTGTTTAACAATTTGACACTGGCTGTCTTGAAGACACATTTTATAAGAGCTGTCATTTGGTCTTCTCCGTAAATACAATAAAGGGGTATGTGAAAAGTTACATAATTGTTATATAAAGTTGTGACCACACATTGTGTTTTTAAGCAGTGTTGGATTCTTTAAACATTATCTGAACAACTTCAGATGGTTACTAGAAAGAGAAGTGAGTATATGTTGTGCTTAAAGGTGCTCTTGCATTCAGTGATGTGATAACCTACTTATGTATTCTGGTGTGATGGACTCAATTTTTTTCAGGGTCTACATTCAGATTGCTGCCACTCAAGGTCAAAAGTACATGTGAACTGAACTATGGATATAGATCAGCCACATTAACACCATGAGTTTCTGGCAGCACACTGTGCACACACAGTTGCAAGTTTAATTACATGGAATTTTCAAAGAAAACAGTCTCTGCTTTATTATTTCCTTCTACTTCCAAACACACAATCACAGCAAATTCATAAACAGAAGAAATACTGAGTAAAAATGCAACACTGACTCTTAATGTGCCTCCATAAAAGATTCACTCACCACCACACTGATGCACACAGCCCACGGGGAAAGCCTTGCTACTTCAGACAGCAATGAAGCACGGCACTAAATCTCACCAATAGCAAGATAATTAAATAACAATTAGTACACACTCAGCTTATGTGTAATTTTTTCATGCACAAATCTCCTAGTGCTTTACAGCACAGCCTGGTTTCACAATCATCACTTGGCAGCTAGACAGCTACCCAAGTGGCCAGGTCCCTCCATCAAGGAAAAGCCTGAGAGCGCTTTTCCTCAACCCAGATCCATACACTCATTCTGCCAGCTGCAGATCTCTGAATGACTTGCATGTCCAAGGGTCAGTCTGCCTACAAAGCTTATCTGCCTTTGTTAAATGCTTTGGAAAGAGTCCCCACGACCCACTGAAGCATTGGCTTTTGACAAGGAGAACCACTGTGACACACTCCTCACCACCACTCACATGAGCACGCTTGTGGCTCACAGTACAAGGCAGCACAAACCCCTCATTCCTCCCTCCAGCCTCTTGGATGCTCAGACGTGCATCTGTGCAGCTTGAGCACAACATGGAAGCATCTTTGCCCCTCTACTCTGCCCTGGTGAGACCACACCTAGAATACTGTGTCCAATATTGGCCTCCCCAGTTCAGGAGAGACAGGAACCTGCTGGAGACAGCCCAATGGAGACCCACGAGGATTACTGGGGGCTTGAGTATCTCTCCTGTGGAGAAAGACTGGGAGCCCTGGGGCTGTTTAGTCTGGAGAGAAGGATGAGAGGAGATCTGATCAATGTCTATCAATATCTGAGTGTGGCCGTTTGAGCTGATTTTCTAGCTCAGACATAGGGGAGAAGTCAGCATTCCAGGGATAGGCCATATAATGGCAACAATGGATAAGTTAATATAATTTCATTGGAGCACCGAGAGCTTTATGTCTAGAAGCACAACTTGTTCTTTCTCCTTGCTGGCTTCTGCTGCTTGAGCTGTGCCTGCCTGCTATCTTCCCCCGCTGCTGTTTTGGATGCTGCTGCTTTTGCTGCTCTGCTGCCGCTTGACCCCTTCCTCATCTTCCTTAAGGTTACTATATTTTTTTTTTTCTCTAGTAGTTTGTTTCTCTTTATACTATTATACTTAAACTATAAGAAATACAATTTCATCCTTCCCTGACTTTCCAAAAAAATCCGTGTTGTGGTGAGTTTATTCTACCGGGGAAGGGATCCACCCTAAACCAGGACACCGAGAGGTGGGGGTCAAGTGGAGGGGGCCAAGCTCTTTTTGCTGGTCTGCGGCAATAAGACAAGGAGCAATAGCTACACAGAAGGTTTCACCTCAACATGAGAAACTTCTTTAGAATGAGGGTGACAGAGCCCTGGAGCAGGCTGCCCAGAGAGGTTGTGGAATCTCCTATGGAGACTTTCAAAACTCACCTGGACGCACTCCTGTGTGAACTACTCTAGGTCATCCTGCCTTGGCAGGGGGTTGGGCTTCATGATCTCTGGATCCCTTCCAACCTCTAAGGTTCTGCGAGTCTGTGATCTCAAGCCTAGCATCATGGTAGAATCCCAGATACAACCCAAGAAGTCCAAGGACACTTCCCCCATAGGAACAGAAGAGGTAGAAACTGAACAGTGGAGAAAGACCAAGTTCAGTCTACATTAGTATGATCAAAGTACTATGAAATATGTGCTGACACTTGAGCACAGCCACACACTATTCCACATAGAAATGAACTTATGTACAGAGACAAGCACCTCTGCAAAGTGGGAGGTCCAGCTTCAGGCACCAGCCAGAGTCAGTTTGACTGTAGGAGGTCCCCACTTGCCAACAGAACCATGTTAAGGGATAGCCTGCACAACCACTCTCTAGAAGCTAGAAGGGTAGTATCTATTGGCCTAAGTCTTCATTAAAGCAGGTCAGGATCAAATACCTCACTCCATGATCCCATAGGCTACAAGCTGCTCCTGGTTGGTTAGTGCAGCTCAGCTGACCCATGATTAAACAAATCTTTATGTGGAATTAATTCAGTCATGTCTGAGCCTTAAATTGCTATGGGCAGGCCACAGAAATCTCTTATTACTATCCAAATTAACTATACTGGGAAGATAAACTCCATTGATTCATGAAGAATCAGACTACAAATTAACCAAAACCAGTCCTTATAATATTCAGTATGAATGCCAAAAAAACAAAAATTTAAAATGTATGACTCAGACCCTTTTTAGAGGTAGCATGAAACCTACAAGCCTAAAACAATGAGCATTTCAAAATGTTACACAGAGGAATAATTAAAAAGAGTCAGAATACCAGGATACTGTTGAGTTGACTTCTGTTCTTGACAGCTTGCTTTATTGTTAAGAAAACAACAACAACAACAAGTTCAGAAATTAATGCATCGTACATATTCCTTAACCCTACACGAGCCAGCATCAAGCAGTATCTGCAGAAAAGAAAGAGTACTATTTGAAAAGAGGAAAGCCCTAAAGACATAGGCATACTGCATTTATAATTTACTCTACATTAACAAGCATGCAAGGATAATGCAACTTTCACATAAATATAGAACATATAATCATTCTACAATGGATAACTATGCTGAGGGAGCTGGGGTTGTTCAGCCTGAAGAAGAGAAGGCTCCAGGGAGGCCTAAGAGCAGCCTGCCAGTACCTGAAAGGGGCTACAAGAAGGCTGCAGACAAACTGTCTGCTAAGGCCTGCGGGGACAGGACGAGGGCAATGGCTTCAAACTAGAGCAGAGCTGATTTAGGTTGGATGTTAGGAATAGTTTCTGCACCATGAGGGTTGCTGGAATACTGCAACAGCTTGCCCAGGGAGGTGGTTGGGGTATCTTTCCTGGAGCTATTCAAGGTGAGGCTGGACAGGGCTGTGGGCAACCTGATCTAGTTGAGGAAGTCCCTGCTGAGTGCTGAAGGGGTTGCAGTGGATGAGCTTTGGAGGTCCCTTCCAACCCAGACCATTCAGTGATTCTATGATTTATGCCACATATGCAGAATTACAGGCAACAGTGTTTGTTGCCCAAAATGTAGAAATGTGGAATCCAAAGCCTACTGAGTTTTCACACAGGATAACCTAATAATTCTTTGACAATAACTTATATGACAGGAATCAGTATTCAGGATCAAGAGACAGTCTCAAGGCAGTACTGAACAATCTGTTGGATTAATGGATTTTCTTTTTAAAACATCTTTATGTAGTAATTTTTCTGCTGCAGATTCCTTAGTGCTTTATATTGAATATAAATATATTCCAACCTGCAGATGAATAGAAGTGACCTCAGCAAGGCCAGCACTGTAAATTTTGCTTTCACAGTCTCTCTCCAGTACCACATCTTCTGCACTACGTATGGACATTAAGGACTAGCATGTTTACACTGGCTGTTCCTCATTCAAACACACCTCCTCCTGAGTTCTGGACCTATGGTACAGCCACCTTAGCTAGGCTCTTCATTTGCAATCTGTGAGGTACCACATCTTAGCTAAACAAGCACCATTTCTGATGATAGCAGGGCCATCGTTCACTCCACTGTATCTGACAGGCTTCACAAAGGCTTTGTGGAGCTTTTTAAAACATCACACTGCTTTTAAGGCAGGAAAGTACAGCTAAAGCTACTTACAGTTCTACTTTGGCTGTCATTTATTATCTATCACATGGGCATCCATCTCCTCAATGCTGCATGATGTACAATGACCAAGAACTGTTTGAGAAACTGATTACTTTGAGCCTACTATTTCAGATTACAAACAACTGAAATACGTTCCCTAAATGCGTAGTATGAGTAGGATTAACAATTTCCTCACATAAGTGAGGCTGCTTTGTAGGACAAGCAGCCATTCATCTGTTGCAAGCAAAATCCTATCTGCCTTGGTCACATCTGCCTGCCACTTTACTTCCAGAGAGCCCATTAAGGTATGAAGTGTACGGCCTGTGATACCATTAGTGTTTGTAACGCACAGAAAGCACAGCAGAAACTAGGCATTTAATTGGAAGTGTAAATACAGCTTCTGCAGGCAACCTTCATGTAAGTCAGCACAGCATAAGACGACGACAGACAGACTGACAAAGATATATTCCCCCCAAACCTCACAAGGGTTCTGAATCTTTTCTTGTTTCTCCTGGTTACAGCTCTGCTGAATTAGTAGCTTTATGGTATGGAATAAGCACAGCATCAGAGTATCAAGCAATGTACTTTTCTAGCTGTGTGTCCCAACAGGCCAATACCAGCATCTCGTGCGCAGTTACTGCAGACCCCAGCCGGGCAAGGGAAGGGATTCTGCCCCTTTACTCTTCTTTCCTGAGACCCCACCCGGAGTACTATGTGCAGTTCTGGAGCCCTTAACACAAGAAGGACATGGAACTGTTGGAGTGAGTCCAGAGGAGGCCACGAAGATGCTCAGAGGGCTGCAGCAGCTACAAGACCTGGGTCTCTGCAGCCTGGAGAAGAGAGGGCTTCAAGGAGACCTTGTAGTAGCCTTCCACTATCTGAAGGGGACTACAGAAGGGCTGGGGAGGGACTATTTACAAAGTCTTGTAACAGGATGAGGAGTAATGGGTTTAAACTGGCAGACAGGATATTCACACTGGATGTTAGGAGGACGTTCTTTCCAGTGAGGGTGGTGAGACACTGGCACAGGTTGCCCAGGAAGGTTGTGGCTGCTCCCTCCTCCCTGAAGGTGTTCAAGGCCAGGCTGGATGAGGCCTTAAGTGACCTGTTCTAGTGGAAGGTGTCCCTGCCTATGGCAGGGGATAGGAACTGGATGAGCTTTGAGGTCCGTTCCAACCTAAAACATTTTTTGATTCTACTCTATGATTCTATAGTTTTCATTCTGAAGTAAAGTTGCAATGCAGTTATCTCTTCAGAAAGAAAGAGCCTGATATAAACAGTCCGTTACATTTAACATCTCCTGCTGGCATTCCCCAGTCCCAAAAAAATGGCAGTTTTCCTAAGTCCCTGGCAGTTTAAAAAAGTATCAAGTTCTACAGGCCTTTTTCCTCCCTCCCACCCAAAAAACGTTAGAAAGGAGGAAGAAAAGAAATGAAGAAGTTGCAGCTGTGCACACTGATTGAAATACAAAAATGAGGACACAGCCCAAATGTGCTGTTGGGGAACTACCTGATTGTAGAGTAAATGAAGTATTCTGGCAACTTCTCCTGCACCTGAACTTCTAACAGCTGTCAAACGTGCCAAGGAAAGGAGGCAAAGCTTCTTGGTACGGAACCTCACACAAGCAAAACCATTTCCGTTTGATTTCAAAGGCTAAGTTTAGCCTCCTCAACTCACAGCAGTTTGGTTTGTACAATTCTGCCATTTCAAAAACAGCACTGAGAGATGTTCTAATATTGCAGCCACCTATCTAGCAGCAAAGCTTTTCACTCCCACAAAAGAGAAGCAGGACAGACTGAACCCTTTGCTGGGTGATTCCTCTAACATATGTACATAAAAATGAACACCTGAATACCTCATTACATGTTCTCACAATTTTTTGCCCTGTAACACAGAGCTGCTGGCAGCTGTCCATCCTTATATTATTTATCAAGTTTCCTTGATTTTTTTTTTAGCACAAATGACAGAACAGCTTCATCTCCTCAGGAAGCACAAAGGTTACTTCTACTGCAAGTAGCACAGCAGGAGAGAAAAAAAAAAACAAGGTCAGTTTTGCCTCTATGCTTTAGATTATCCATTACTACTGAAGTGGCTGTGGAAGCTGAAATTACTTGGTACCAGCCATGAAGTAGACAAGGGGGCATATAGGAGGGCTGCGGAGGGCCTATTGACATAGTTTTGTAATGACAGGACCAGGAGGAATGAGTTTAAAGTGGCAGAGGGGAGATTTAGACTGGACGTTAGGAAGAACTTTCCAGTGAGGGTAGTGAGACACTGGCACAGGTTGCCCAGGAAGGTTGTGGCTGCTCCCTCGCTGGAGGTGTTCAAGGCCAGGTTGGGTGAGGCCTTAAGCAACCTGTTCTAATGTGAGTTGGCCCTGCCTATGGCAGGGGTTTGGAACGGGATAACCTTTGAGGTTCCTTACAACCTAAACCATTATATGATTCTATGATCACTTTATGGATTTTGAAAACATGAAAAACTAGCCCCACATCTCCAGAAATCACCTCTACTGGAAGCTAAAGGATTAGACTGACATGTATTTCCCAAACTACTTCTGTCATTTCAGAAAATGGCTTAAATAGCACCCTGCTCCCAAATAACACTTTTATGCTTATTACATATAGCAACAGACTCCAATCAAAGGTGCATTACAAGGGCTGTGGCTAGCAGATTGAGAGAGATACTCCTTCCCCTCTACTCTGCCCTGGTGAGGCCACATCTGGAGTACTGTGCCTAATTCTGGGCCACTCAGTTCAAGAGGGACTTAGAACTCCTTGAGAGAGTCCACCACAGAGCCAGAAAGATGATTAAGGGAATGGAAAAGAAGAAGAGCATGGAAGAGAAGAGCCTGAGGGGGGGACCTCATTCCTGGTTATAAAGATGTAAAGGTGAGTGCCAGGAGGAAGGAGCCAGGCTCTCCCGGCTGATGCCTAGTGACAGGACAAGGGGCAATGGGTGAAAGTTGAGGCATACGAAGTTTCATGTAAACACAAGGAGGATTTTTTTCCCTGTGAGGGTGAGAGAGCCCTGGAACAGGCTGCCCAGGGGGGTTGTGGAGTCTCCCTCTCTGGAGATATCCAAGACCTGCCTGGACGTGTTCCTGCGTGATCTGCTCTAGGTGATGCTGCTCTGGTAGGGGGGGTTAGACTGGATGATCTTTTGAGGTCTCTTCACACAGCCCTTGACATTCTGTGGTTCTGTGCCTTTCTCGGCTAAAAGATTACAAAAGAAAGTTTTAAAAAATCTTTTAGAATTGAGAGTATTGAGAATTCCTTGGCCTAGCAGATTTGCGGCTGCTGGCACTGCAGGCAGCCAAGACAGGAGCACAGGGCCAGCAGCACTCTTTCAATCATGAGTGTCAAAGAGAGATGGGAGGACGGGAACCCACAGGGGCAGTGTCTCTGTGGAAGTCTCGTTCTTCCACCACACAATGCCATACTTAGGAATTTTACATTCCTCTTCCGATAGCAGTTGCAGCATCATCTATAGTTTGTATGGCATTTGACTTTGGGCTGCTTAATGATCCTTATGCAAACATATCTACTCACTCGAGGCATTACTTTACCTGTGGATAAGGTATGACTTAGAAGACCTTCCACAGATTTTGTTCTGTGTCAAGCTGCAGTTGTTTTGAGCCCACACATACAAACATCTGAGTCTTGAAAACTCCCTAGCAGAAAAACTCCGCTGGAATGCATTTTTTTCGAAGCTTTTTCGAAGCCTTGTCGACGTTTTTTGCTTTACTTTGGGCCTCTTCTGATCGGAGAAACCAAGAAAGTGGCAGGCAAGCGGCAAGCGCGGCAGCCTACGTGGCGTACGTGCACGCTCGAGGGTAAAGCAAAGGGGGCAGTGCCTGGTGCGCAGCCGATTTAAACGAGGAGCAGCAGCGACAACACCAGAGCCTGATTCAGGAAGAGAGCTAGCCTTTTCTGCTGAATCCAGCCCGCAGCTCCGGAGAAAGGGGAAAAAAAACCCCAACAAAACAACAAAAAAAACAAGCTCCACATTCAAATCAACTCATCGAAGGAAGTGAGACATGGTGAAAACTCAAAGGTTTACAACACTTGTAAAACTGTGGGCATCCAAACAGAGCCCACCTGTAGGCATGCAGGCGTCCATGCAACTGGCTGTGAGGAGTGCTGGAGCCTGGCACTCGAGGTTGCGGGTGGCAGAGACAATGGCTGCATTAGGTGTGAGCAGATTAGTGCTGTGCTTAACCTGGTGGCTGAAGTGTAGGATGAAGTAGAAAGGCTAAGGGCTAAAAGGGAATGTGAAAGGGAGTTGGACCTACAGCACCATGCTCTGCAGACCCCCCTTAGCAGAGGGAGGTGAACCAAGAAACAAGGAAGAATGGACACAGGTGCTTGCCAGAAGGGGCAAGGGAAAAAAAACCTTCCAGCCCCCCTCACCTCCTCAGTTGCCCTTGCACAACAGATATAGGGCACTAGAGTTTGAGAGTGAGGTGGTTTTGGAGGCAGAAGCATCAGCATCTGGGGGGTTGACTAAAGTAAATCAGTTGTTCCCTCGCATCAGAACGAGTACCCAAAAGAAAAAGAGGAGGGTAATCGTTATTGATGATTCCCTTCTGAAGGGAAGAGAAGGCCCCATATGCTGGCCAGGCCCCTCCCACAGGGAAGTCTGCTGCCGGCCTGGGGCACAGATGAGGGATGTTACCAGGAGGCTGCCTACTGTAGTGCATCCCTCTGATTACTATCACTTGTTAGTTATACAGGCAGGAAATAATGAGGTTGATAACAGAGGTCTAAAAGCAATCAAAAGGGACTTCAAGGCACTTCAAGGCAGTTGAGGCCCTGTCCCTGGAGGTGTTTAAGGCCAGGCTGGATGGGGCTGGATGGGTGTCCCTGCCCATGGCAGGTGGGTTGGAACTAAATGATCCTTGTGGTCCCTTCCAACCCTGACTACAGAGTCTATGAAAAGCAGTTGAGGGATCGGGGCATAGGTAATCTTTTCATCTATACCCTTAGTCGCCTGTTGGAATGCTGAGAGGAATAGGAAAACGTACCTGATTAACAAGTGGCTCAGAGGCCAGTGCCACCAACAAAATTTTGGATTCTTAGATCTTGGGGGACTTTATGTGGCCCCGGGTCTGCTAGCAACAGATGGGGTACAACTGACTCAGAGTGGGAGAAAGATCCTGGTCCATGAGCTGGCTGGGCTTGTTGAAAGGGCTTTAAACTAGACTGGAAGGGGGAGGGGGTTAAACACGACAGTACTAGAGACAAACCAAAAGAGGCTGAGGGTGGTAGGCCAGGGATAGGGGTAAAACCGCCAGCCCAGCTGAAGTGTATGTACATCAATTCACGCAGTATGGGTAACAAATAAGAGGAAAACTATGATGTCGCCATCACAGAAACATGGCAGGATGAGTCACACAATTGGAGTGCTGTAATCAATGGCTACAGACTCCTCAGAGGAGAGACAGGCAAGAGAGAAGGGAAGGAGAAGTGGCCCTATACATTAGGGATGCTCTGGATGTCATGGAGGTAGAGATTAAGGATGATCAGGTTGAGTTCCTGTGGGTGAGAATTAAGGGGAAGGCCAACAAGGCTGACATCCTGGTTGGAGTCTGTCACAGACCACCCAACCCAGAAGAAGAGGTTGATTTATTAGTCTTTAAGCAACTGGAGGCTGCCTCAAGATCACCTGCCCTTGTTCTTGTGGGCAACTTTAACCTGCCAGACGTCTGCTGAGACTTTAATACTGCAGTGAAGAGGCAGTCTAGAAGGTTCCTAGAGTGTGTGGAAGACAACTTCTTATCTCAGCTGTTACAAGAGCCTACCAGGGGTGCAGCCCTGCTTGGCCTGCTGTTCACAAATAGAGAGGGGCTCACAGGAGATATGGCGGTCAGAGGCTGCCTGGGGTCCAGTGACCATGAAATTACAGAGTTTTCAACATATGGTGAAGCCAGGAGCGGCATCAACAAAACCTCCACACTGGACTTCCGAAGGACAGACTTCATCTTATTTAAGAAACTAACTCGTAAAGTTCCTTCGGAAACAGCCCTTAGAAATAAAAGGGGCCAGGAAGGTTGGACCTACTTCAAGAAGGAACACTTGAAGGTGCAGGAGCAGGCTGTCCCATTGTCCTGGAAGATGATTCAATGAGGGAGACAGCCAGACTGGATGGGGTAAGGAGCTTTTGAAGGAATGAAAGAAAAAAAAAGGTGTATCACCTGTGGAAAAAAGGGAGGTATCCCAAGAAGAGTTCAAGGATGTCTTGTCAGTCTCAGGTCTTGTAGGAAAAAAATTAGAGAGGCATAAGCCCATTTAGAACTTAAGCTGGCCACTGCTGTTAAGGAGAATAAAAAAATGTTTATGTAAGTGTATTAATGGCAAAAGAAGGGGCAAGGACAACCTCCAGTACTCATTAGATGGAGAGGGGAATATAGTGACATAGGATGAGGAAAAGGCAGAGGTGCTTAACACCTTCTTTGCCTCAATCTTCAGTAGTGGGACAGGTTGTCTCCAGGACAACTGGCCTCCTATGCTGGCAGGTGGAGTCAGGGACCAGTATAGTCCCCCTCTAATTCATGAGGAGGAAGTAAGGGACCTGCTGAGCCACTTGGATCTTCACAAATCCATGGGGCCAGATGGGTTCCATCCTAGGATGCTGAGAGAGCTGGCAGATGAGCTGGCCAAGCCACTCTCCATCATTTATCAACAGTCCTGGCTCACTGGAGAGGTCCCCAAAGACTGGAAGCCAGCCAATGTGATGCCCATCCCAAGAAGGGCTGGAAGAAGGAACTGGAACATTACAGACCTGTAGCCTGACCTCAGTGCCAGGCAAGGTCATGGAACAGGTTGTCTTGAGTGCCAATGCAAAGCACCTACAGGATGGCCAAGGGATCAGGCCCAGCCAGCATAGGTTTAGGAAGGGCAAGTCTTGCCTGACCAACCTGATCTCCCTTCATGATCAGGTTACCTGCCTGGTGAATGTGGGGAAGGCTCTGTATGTAGTCTACCTGGACCAGGGTCAGTGCTGGGCCCAGTCCTGTTCAATATCTTCAACTCTGACGTTGCAGGGACTTCGAGCAGATACATCTGTTAGCAGACTGTTGAAGTGAGTAACACAACAATTTGCCTTCATATTAGCTCTTACATCACCTAGAAGATCTTGCGAAGCAGAATAGTTCAGTTGAAAGGAACAACCATCTAGTCCAATTGTGTGACTATGTCAGGGCTGGCCAAATACCTGGTTCATACTTTGCAAGTAGGAGTAACACTGTAGGTATACAAGTCCAGTAAGTCCCAGGTGCAAATTACAAAACTTCCTTGAGTCCCAGTCTCCCTTACCCACACTACAGCACCAGGTCAAGCATTGCAGTAGAGACAACAGTCTCTGCTTCTGCTCCCCAGACACCATTTCCAAGATCAGACTTCTGAGGACCTATGGCCTGACAGCCAGCTGCACTTATCCTTGGAGGCTACGGAGGGAGACAGGATGGAGAAGCAGATGGACTGAGGATCGAAGTGTGGAAGCAATGCCACACTAGGGCTGCAGGAATACATTATCAGGAAGTAGCATTTTAAAGATGAACCTGCAAATTTCCAAAATTAACACAGTGATCACAGGCACATCCCTGTTAAATGGCCCAGCTACCTCTTAGCACATGAATGTTGCTGCCTTTTGTCCACGGGCAGCTCTACCACATGGCTGGACACTCAGGTCTGCTACCACAGATTCAGATGAGTAGCTGTTTAAGAGTCTTGCTCACACCAGCAGCAAGACACACATTGCTGAGGAGAATCTCATCTAGATGGATCCAGCTACAAACATTCAATTTCTACAGTTTTTTAATAGCAGAGATGGAAAGTGGATAGGCACTGGAAAAAGTCTGATTTTAGAGCAACTCCCATTAAAACTCAACGCTATGGAACAATTGATTGACTCACACTGAAAGAACCTGGGTTAACTCAAACCATGCTATGGCTCTAATCCAACATGTCCCATCCCTCAAAATAAAACTAGTTACCCTGAACACCAAGCTAAGGACTCTCCTGCTCTATCTCAAAACTCCAGAACAGCATTAATCCCACACAAATTAGAAGAATATTTTTAATTGTGGCTTTAAAAAAAAACACAAACAAACAACTCCCTCACAAATCACAGTATTTAATAAACTATTTTCCGTGGCAATAGTGATTTTGAGGGAAAAAAAATAGTATAACATCATTCACAACATACAGAATTCCATTTCCTTCACTGGTCTAGCTTGCATCTTTACAGGCAGAAATATGGCTTTGTTACATGAACTATACAAATGAGCCATTTACAGGAAAAAAATTACTCTCAACATCTATGCTTAAGATGTTAAGTGTAATGCTTGGACAAGAGAAAAATAGAAAATATAGTAATAGAAACATTAAATCCAACTAAATTCTGAAACCTTGAGAAGAAATTTCAGCTACCGCTAAAAGCACACAATTTGCCTTTGTGAAGAAATACCACTTTATCACCTATTATTCAAAATTCCTTTCAATGAAAACATAAACCAAGGCAATGTCCATCTCCTGCACAACTATTCCACATAAACACCAAGTCCAGAAGGAATGCCTAGGGAGAATCAGAAGACAATTCTGTCCAAAACCTGAAATATGTTGTCCCTATTCAGTAACATCTGTGATCAGATTTCATGCCATTGAAGTCATAGGATTCTCAGGGGCTGAATTCTCCATTTAATAAAATAAAATTACTATACAAGTGTAATACAAACACCTTTAGTGTCAATTTTCCCATGCCCTGACCTCCCAATGCATGCCATTTTCCCCAGAGACTCGTGACTAGGAGTAGAAGTAGAGTTAAATATCATCAAATTCTATTATTAGCTTTTTAGGAAGGCTAATTGTAAGTCTGCTAACCAAAAATGTCATGGTGATTTCTCTGATGTCATCATATAGCAGGAAACAACGGGAAACCAACAATCCATCTAACTGACATGTATTAGGAAAAAAAGAGATGCTACAACTTCCTGAGCGACACCAAAAAAAAAAAAATAGAACTAAAAGCATAACAGACATCAAACAGCAGAAAAACATTAGCAACAGAAACATCTTATTAAGATCTTGACAGCATTTTTACACAAACAGCTACATAACATAGTCAATTAATTGATGTTAAAACAAGAAGGAAAGCAAACTCAGAAGCCTAGTAACATACCCTGTAAAAAGACGTAGCTCAATCCCTAGAAATAAAGAACAAAGTCTCAAATACCAAGGCTGAGCCTGGCCATGCGGTTTTTATGCTGGGTAACATCTGAGCCCTCATGGCACTACAAATGCTGAAAGGAATCGTGTTTGGGATTTCCGAAATATCACCCTGACAAAGGTTTCTCTTCTCATGTTTTGGTGTTATTTTCCTGAAAATTAATTAATCTGTGAAACTGATAGTCACTATCTCACGAGGCCATTCATTATTGGGATTTTAAAGATTATTCTAATGCTTACAGCTCTCTAAAATACCCTCTTCTAAAGAGTTTCTGTACGTGTAACTGCATGCATTCAGTGGATGGATGTATGATCCATTCACCACGGTTAAATAATCCCATTCCATTCCCTCTCGGTCTTTGCTGCACATTATGGTTAAAGATCATAAAATTATGCTAATGTCTTTGTTGTCTGAGAACACAACCTTCAACACCTTGAAAGGAAGGTATCACTGCTTTTCCCTCTTAGGTACCTTATCCCAAAAGCCAAAGATAATCACTGGAATATATCTTGTCTTAGTCACAGCTGTGCAAACCCGATTGACAGATCACATGCAATTGGAGGGACACAGGTTTAGTTTGTACACACATCTATAACTGTGACATACGGAGACGACATACGGAGACAACCAAATCCAACAGATCCTTGTTCCTTGTACATCAGTTTACTTTCTAAAAAAAAAAACCCAAACCGGCCACAAAAGCCGAAGGGAGCTGGCAGCTCCGGCACGGCCAGTTACATAAAAGGGAGCTAAAAATACTCTTCGGAGACGCGAGCTGGGCAGCGGCTGTGGCAATGGCCAGTCTCGGCTGAGCTGCCCACCGAGGCCCGCATGGCCGACATACAGCCCCGCAACGCCAGGAGAGCGGATGGTCCCCGCCCGCCGGGCCCACTCTAGAGCCACACTGCCGACGGTGCCGCTGCGGCCGGGCCCCACGGTGAGGCCCGGTCTAGCCCAACAAGTTGCCAGGGAGGGGAGCGCGGGCGGCCCCTGCTTACCACCAGCACGGGCACACCTGCCGTCAGGGAGTAAAGGAGCACCGGAGGCACAGCGCTGCGGTCCTCTGGGCCCGGGTAGGGCTTTCGGTACGCGCCCTCGTAGCAGAAGAAGCCTTGCACGTTGACCGTGAAGGTGTCCGTGTATTCGAAATAATAAGCCAGCATCACGGTCCCTGCCATGATCACCATCTGGAAGTAGAGCATACTGGTGAGCGGTGAGGGCACTCGCATGTACGTGGGCTCCGGCAGCCGCGGCGGCACCTCTCCCCGGCGCCGCGCTCCGCCCGCTCCCTGGCTGCATCCACGGCGCGCGGAGGCGGCTCGGCGGCGGCGGCGGCGGCAGCGCCGGCAGCGCGAGCGCGGTCGGCACAGAACAGCGGACCCGTCCCTGCCACACTGGCAGCAGCTCCGGCACGGCCGCGGCTCGGGGGTGGAGGGGGGATGGTGGAGGGGGGATGGTGGAGGGGGGATGGCGGAGGCGAGAGCGGAGGCGAGGGCGGAGGCTAGAGGGGCGGCTCGGCTCCGCCCCGCTCCGGGAGTGGCCGCCGTGCCGGACCCTGGCCTTGGCGGAGGGGGAGCGAGGGGGCGGGTCAACACCTCCGACAATGACCGATAGGAAGGTTTCCAGCCCCGGAACGGCTGCCACAGCACGACCCTGGGGCAGTGATTAGTGAGCGAACTCTCCCGCGCTTCTGCACCTGCACACACCTGTGTGGGCGGCGTGCACAGGAGGGGAGCTCTCGGAGCTGCCCAATGCCCGATCCGCTTTCGCACAGAGACTGGGAAGCACCAAGCGCTCAGCGCTGTGCGACGGTGGCTCTGCTACCGCCAGCAACCACAGTTTGCATGAACCTGGGCAGGCAAACGTATCGCCGCTCTTTGCCGAGGCGGTAAAGGCCTCGGAGAAGGGGATACACACTGGTTTGTGCTATTAGAGCAACTCAGGGTTAGCGCTTTCCTGTAACAGCTATAAGGAAAGTGGGTAGCTGGGCATGAAGTGAATCTCACCCAAGTAACATCACAAAGTAAGGATGAATCTGCTTCGGTGCAGACAGAAATCAGGGATGTATGAGCACGAAGTGTTCCACTTGACAATGCATACAGAGCACATACACTTACGGGTTGTACCCAATGTCCTATCGATTCACCTGTGTGCAGGCTCTAGTCTGAATTCCCAAAGCCCAAAATGATCAAAGGTTACCTGAAGGTACTCCACAACCTGAGCCACAATATTAAATGGCCAAGAAACAGTATGTGTAGGGATGCCTTAGCCCTGAAGATCCTCTTGGTTTACTTAGTAAAGACTGTTTGATACAACAAATGAGATCTGATCACCCTTGTTTCATAACCTGTAATCATTCTTCTAGCCTTGCGCTTCAGCTTTAACTGTTCACTTTCCTGCCCTTTCTGGATAATTTTGTTCATATTTAGTGATAGTATCCATGTATTTATTTTCAATCGGCCCTTCAAGAACACACTTCTCATACTTGGATTTCACATCCAGCCTATTTTTAGGTATTCTTAACATACTCCTCAGAAGAATGTAAATCAAGTAACTCACCAGACATAGCTGGATAGCTCCATGCCGCTGTGAAAAATACCTAGTGAGATATGAGACATCTTGTGGTGAAATCTGCACAGCAGAGTTACTCTTCCCCTTTAGTGCAATCCTATATCTGTTACCCAGAAAAATCTTAATTCCAGCCTACAGATTGCACACCAATACCCACACTGTTAGGGTATAAGGCCTGACCCAAAGTCCAAAGTCAGCAACGGCACTGCAAAGAGCACTAGACTCATCTTTTCAGTTCTATTAGAATGGATGTTCCAGAGAAACACTGCTAGCATATTTCTTTCAAAAATTGGCATTGAGGGAAATTAGCCTGTTTCCAGCTGATAGAATACTCCAGCATTTTGCTATTACAAGACATTTATTTATTTAGAGGCATGCAATGGAGCTACTGCATATAAGAATTGCAGGACATATAAAGTAATGTTTTTACAGAACTTCTTGGAGGCTACTATTAAAATCTCTGAAGGATTTTGGAGCATAGTTGTGCTAGTTTTAGGCTAATTAGAATATTTTAGTGAGGAAAAAATAGATTATAGCTCATGCAAAGAAAACAGTGGTGATACCTACTTCAGTTATAGGTTCTCTGAGACATATGAAAACAAGAACACAAACATAGATAAGACAGTGTGTGTTTCTCTGTCTCTCGAAGTGTGTATTCCCCTTTTGCTTGGATCTGTGTAAGTAATCTTTCTGCTTCTAGCTCCCCTTGCCAATGCTCCAAACTCACCTTGCATGTAAGGCAAACTCTGGGATAAGGTAGAGGGGTGGAAAGAAGGTGGAAGGGTGGTTGGGAGCCCCTCCTGAGGGCTCTGATTTCTGGGAGAGGTATTGTGTTTCTGTATTACTTTTAACTTGTATATTTCTGTATATAGCTGTAAATACTGTAAATATCTGCTTGTATATTGTGTTAAGCTGTAAGTATAAAGCTTCATTCCTTAAATTCCAGCCAGCTGAGTCCAATCTGGGTGATTTCTTAACGGGGGGGTGGGGGAGGATGGGTAACTCCCAAGCCATCACATAGTTCACTGTAGTCTGACCCCACAGGTCTCATCAGATCAGTCTACTCAGTCCAGGTACCTCAGGTACCTCAAAGGGTGGAGTTTTCACAACCACTCTAAACAACCTGTGCCAGAATCTAACCACTGATGCATGTAACATCTTTTCCTTATGTTAAGATTGTTTTTTCTGTGTTCCATGCTGGGCCTGCTGACTCTTCTCCTGTCACTAGAAACTGGGAGAAATCTCACCCTAATCTCTGTGGGATTATCTCATTAAGGCTAAAAAGCTAATAACCCTTCTGGTGGCACAGGAATACTTCTCCATGAGAGATGTTATCCATGGGACAGCAATGTGCCCTGGTGGCCAGGAGGGCCAGTGGGGTCCTGGGGGACATTAAGAAGAATAGGTCCAGCAGATCAAGGGAGGTTCTCCTCCCCCTCTACTCTGCCCTGGTGAGACCTCATCTTGAGTACTGCATTCAGTTTTGGACTCCCCAGTCTAAGAGGGACAAGGATCTGCTGGAGAAGGTCCAGCGGCGGGCTACAAGGATGATTAGGGGACTGGAATACTGCCTGATGAGGAGAGGCTGAGGGACCTGAGGCTGTTTAATCTGTAAAAGATAAGACTGAGAGGGGATTTAATAAATGTTTATAAATATCTGAGGGCCACGGGTCAGGTGGGGGGGGCAGGCTCTGCTAACCTGCTTCCTGTGATAGGACAAGAAGCATAGAATCATAGAATCAGTCAGGGTTGGAAGGGACCACAAGGATCATGTAGTTCCAACCCCCCTGCCATGCCCAGGGACACCCTACCCTAGATCAGGCTGGACATAGCCTCATCCAGCCTGGCCTTAAACACCTCCAGGGATGGGGCCTCAACCACCTCCCTGGGAAACGCATTCCAGGGTCTCACCACTCTCATGCTGAACAACTTCCTCCTCCTGTCCAGTCTGAACCTACCCATCTCTAGCTTCGCTCCATTCCCCCTAGTCCTGTCACTCCCTGATAGCCTAAAAAGTCCCTCCCCAGCATTTTTGTAGGCCCCCTTCAGATACTGAAAGGCCACAATAAAGTCACCTGGGAGCCTCCTCTTCTCCAGGCTGAACAGCCCCCACTCCCTCAGTCTATCCTCCTAGGAGAGGTGGTCCAGCCCTCTGATCATCCTCGTGGCCCTTCTCTGTATACACTCCAGCACGTCCACATCGTTCTTGTAATAGGGGCTCCAGAACCAGAGCAGAGTAGAGACGGACTCAGCCTAGTGCCCATGCTTCAAATACTACAGGTAGAGCAGCCAAGTGATAGAGATACAAATTAAAAAATACAGGATGCAACTCATCGGTAAGCAACTCAGAGTCATCTCAGTGATCTGATTCACCTCAGGTCACTGATGAAAAAAACTTAAATGTTGAAAACATCAGGCTTTGGGTTTCATTCAAAAAATGGTGCAACATAGGTCAATTCATTGATTGTCAGATTTATGTCACTGAGAAATAAAGGGGAATAATTCTCCTCCCTGCCTTTCTCCAACCTCCAGTTTTCAGATTAAGGATTATTAGATAAAAAAGTAGTCAAGTCACCTTATACCCTCTCTACTCTGCCCTGGTGAGGCTGCAGATGAGATGGAGTACTGTGCCTGGTTCTGGGCCTCCAAGTTCAAGAGGGACATAGAACTGCTTGAGAGAGTTCAACGCAGTACCACAACAATGCTGAAGGCAGTGGAACATCTCTCTTATGAGGAGAGACTGAGGGAGCTGGAGCTGTGCTGCTTGGAGGGGAGAAGCCTGTGGGGGGACCTCATTCCTGGTTACAAAGATGTAAATTGAGTGCCAAGAGGCTGGAGCCAGGCTCTGCTGGGTGATGCCCAGTGACAGGACAAGGATCGGTGGTGGAAGTTGAAGCATAGGAAATTTCATTTAAACATGAGGAGGACTTTTTTCCCTGTGAGGGTGAGAGAGCCCTGGAACAGGCTGTCCGGGGTGGGGTTGTGGAGTCTCCCTCTCTGGAGATATTCCAGACCTGCCTGGTTGTGTTCCTGTGTGATTTGGTCTAGGTGATCCTGCTCTGGCAGGGAGTTGGACTGGATGAGCTTTTGAGGTCCCTTCCAGCCCCATGCATTCTGTGATTCTGTGAATTGCAAAGGGTTCAACTACAGAATAGCTAACTGGATGCCAAAAAACTTTAAAGCAGAAGGTATAGAATTTTTTTTTTTCTTTGAAATCTCAGGTGGTGGTTTGGCCCTGTCTGAGGGCCAGATGCCCACCAAAGCCATTCTATCACTCCCTATGATATATGGAGATTTGGCTTTTGCACAATAAAGTATTCAAAGGACTTAATCAGAAAAATCACATGGTAGCTGGTGGTGTTGGGGTTTGCCAGGGTATCCAGGACCGAAGATAATGGTGCTGCAGTGAGCATTGGGAGGATCCAGGAGGCCCCTCTGATTGATGCTTGTGCTAGTTTGAGCCTAGCTAGCATGTTTTGGTGAGAAGAACTAGATGATAGGCTGTAAAATGAAAACAATGGTGAGGTCTACTTCCCTCACAGTCTTGCTGAGATGTATACAAAAGAAAGGCAAAACAAAGATTACTTCACTTGCTTCTTCTCTTCGCTGGGGAGCTTTGCCTGCTGGGGAGAAGCTGAGGCTGCTGGCTGGACTCCATCTTGCTTTCTAACCTCACCCTCCCTTTGCTTGGCTGCTTCACCTTGCTTTTAATCCTTTTGGCCGAACCTCCATTCTTCCTTAGGACTGGGGTAAGGTTGAGAGGGGTAGGGGGAAGGTGAGGGGTGGTTGAGAGCCTCTCCTGGGGACTCAGGTTTCTGGGAGGGGAATTGTGTTTGTATTACTTTTTTTCCCTTGTATATTCCTGTCTATAACTGTATATACTGTAAATATCTGCTTGTAAATTGTGCCAGCTGTAAATATAAGCTTCATTCAAATTTCCAGAGCCGGCTGAGTCTAGTCTGGGTGATTTCTAAAAGTGTAGGGGGGCGGGGAACACCCAAACCATCACAGATGCTTAAAGAAAAGATGACAGGGCAAGTTCACCATGTAAAAAAGACCAGCTGTTGTTTTGATTGAATGGACTAAGTGGTTGGGGTTAAGGGGGGTTAGGGGTAGTGCTTAAAAAAAACATGTAAAAGAATATTCATGAATATGTATCAAGCTAATACAATGTTATCTAGTCCTTATCCTATATAAGCATTATTACCTGTTGTTAGTGTGTGCCTCTAGGAATGTTGTTATTTGCTATGCACCCAGTGCTGCTTGCCTTTATTTTATAATAAATCTTTTTAACTTAAATTTTAGAGTGAGTTCATTTCTCACACCCCCTTTCTTACATGGACAGGGGAGAAGAGAAACATAACAAAAGGCCTGTGAGTCAAGATAAAATCAATTTGATAGGCTGAAAAGCAAAAGCAAAGGCTGCATGCAGAAGCAACAGCAAACAAAAATGCTGTTCCCTACTTTCCATCAGCCAGCAATGTTCAGTCACCTCCCGGGGAGCAAGGCTTCCATTCACATAACAATTGCTCTGGAGGACAGATGCCCTCAACAAATGTCCCCACACTTCTTTCTTTCACTTGGCTTTTATAGCTGAGCTGATGTCACACAGCATGGAAAATCCCTTTGGCCAGTTTGGATCAGCTGGTCCGCTGTGTCCCCTTCCAAGATCTTGTCCATTCCTCAGTCTACTGTTAGGGGGGGAAAAAAGCTGGAAAAGCACAGCCTTTGTGCTGGTCTCAGCAGCAGCCAAAACACTGGTGAGGTGTCAACACGCAGCTGCAGCACTGCAAAACACAGCAGTAGGAAATGCTCTGGGCAGAATTAACTCCAGCTCAGCCAAACCCAATACAGCTCAGTAAATATATGACAGGTGGGTAGCTGTGTAAAACACAGACTCAAAACCCCTCCTGAACAACAGAAACTGTCCAGGAGGGCTCTGAATTAACTCCCCTCCTGTTTTTCCCATCCCCTACCTTATTTCAGAAGGCTTAGGTGCAGGGGTAAGATTGCCAGTTAGAAGAAGGATTAGCTCAAGTTACACAGATTCAGGCAGAGATAGTTAATATGGCAAGCAGCAGAGACTGACTGACATTGTTTATGTTTCTTGGTTTTATATCTCTCAGCAGAACCAATGAGTGATGTAGACATCACCATTATTTTCTTTTCATAGCAAATGATCTAATTTCTATCATTAAGTTATTCCAATAAGCATCAAACCAGTGCAACAGGTTCTGAAAATAATTATGAACTATGCATTGATTTTTGTACTTGTACAGACTACTCTGCTGTCATCCTTTCTCAGCCCCTTCTCCCATTTTGAAGTCTTTTTTTGTCCTCAGAAGAAGACTGAAAGGCTTGGGGTTTTTGCAGTTAATAAGATTAAAATCTAGGGTTAAAATCTAGACTGTCCTAATCACACTAGTTGTAAAGCACACACACATGTGATGCATGCTACCATTCTCTCCTTGGAAGCTGGCTGCTGCACTATTTAGACTGCTCTGCGGTATGAGAGTGAAGGGTAGAAGTGCTTAGGAGAGCATAGGTGAGGCAGGTCTAAGACTGACAAGCTTAGAGTATTACAAAAGCAAAAAAAATACCAAGCATTGCTTCATTTGAATGCTCATTAACAAATTTCCCTTGTTGCAGACTATCGGGGATCAGGCTGTGCTGCATGATCATGAAGAAGTAAGATAGATCAGTTAAAGAGTAAAGACACTGTGAAAGTTACACAAGTGCCTGCAGAGGCAGGATGTTCTCACAAAACAACGTGGGAATGTTACACAGTGCCTGCAGAGGCAGGATACTTTCTCACAAAACAAGAGGATGCTCCCAGAAAACAACAGCACACGTGTGGCAAAAACAGAAGCAGGTGTCTGACAACAGTAGCTACACGTAGAAAGAGTGACTATTACTCCTACCAATTATTACTCTGCTTAAGTCGTATGATCAAGACAAATTAACCAATCATTGTATGCACGCTGGGTAGGTGGTCGTATGTACGGGACTCTGAATAGTATATAAGGTGCATAACTTCCCTATTAAAGTTGGATTTGGATTTGCATCATATTGATGTGTCATCCTGTCCCGCTCGCACAGAATGCACGCGACAGCAGACATATATTATAAGTGTAGCTACACACCAATGGCTTGCCTGCAGGTTGGATGAGGCCTTGAGTGACCTGTTCTAGTGGGAGGTGTCCCTGCCTAAAGCAGGGGGTTAGAACTGTATGAGCTTTGATATCCCTTCCAACCTAAACCATTCTATGATTCTGTAATCACAGAATGTTTTCAATTGGAAGGGACCTTAAAGATCATATAGCTGAAATCCTTCTGCCATGGGCATGGATACCTTTTACTAGTCTAGGCTGCTCAAGTCCCTGTGCAATGCAGGTGAATGGTTAGACATGGTTTTGCATCCAGGCTTGCTACTTGTTTGGAGCATGTCTAGGAGAGACATTTCTGATCTCTGTTTCTTTCTGGTCCTTCCCCACTGATTGGCATCTCCAGTGACCATTCTGGGAATAATGGCATGGGTCTGCATGAAGCCAGTAGAGCTTCAGAAGTTCATTTTGGTAGAGCCGCAGTTTCATTCACTTTGATATATGAGATAAATGCAGAGTCCTGCACCTGGAAAGGGACAATAAACTGCAGCAGTAGAGCCTGGGAGGTGATCTGCTGGAGAGCAGCCCTGTGGAGAAGGACCTGGGAGTGCTGGTGGACAAAAACTTCTGCATGAGACAGCCATGTGCCCTGGTGGCCAAGGCAGCCAGTGGGCTCCTGGGGGGCATTAAGAAAAGTGTGTCCAGCAGATGGAGAGAAATTCTCCCCCCCGTCTGCCCTGGTAAGGTCCCATCTGGAATATTCTATCCAGTTGTGTGATGGTTTGGGTGTCCCCCA
>WAAF01016360.1:0-45666 GCA_013400475.1 Tricholaema leucomelas
GGGGGCAGGTAACATCCAAACCATCACACCTACAACCAAAGAACCAAAACTCAGAAACTCAGCTTTCGTATCACTACTTAAGGCAGAGTTTGGTTGGCCAATAGCTTGGCACTGCATCTTTGTATTCCTGCTAAAGAGAACACCAGGCCCCCTAAAAATGGTGGCTTTTCCCTTGATTATTTTGGTTCTGAGAGCTCTTAAAACTGTAATTCTTGGCTTTCTGCTGTCATTTTAATGTTTCATATGTACATATAAAATGTAACTTCACACACATATATTTTGGAGAGGCAATGTCTGGGTCTCCAGGATGTGGACAGAAACTATTACATTTACCACATGGCTAATGCCTGCTCAGCGTGATCTGAGATTGATTTGAACACTTAAATCTCCATCACTGAAGTTGATTTTCCTGCCACTTGATCATGTTCTCCTTGCTTCTCTTTGAGTGTAGCTCTTAACAGGGTTTGGATGAATTCAAGTCTTTCAGGGAGACATGTTGGACCAATCTTTCTCTTCCATCCTCCACTGTGTTCCCCAATAACTTCAAAAGAGAACTGATTTTAACTAGTATGTGGTAACTTTTTATGCAACTTCATATTGCATTATTCAAACATTTATTTGGAGGCTACCCACAAAATAATTAAATCATACTGATCTACAAATAGGTTAATTTTCTTGAAAGAAGACTGTCTGAGCAATGCTGGTATTTTAGAAAGCAGGTTAATTATCCAGTGATATTTGTCTTAATAGTTAAAATCTGCAGGTAGAAAAAAGGAACTGATACTTTTGTGCTGCCTTCCAATTTTAATTAGGCAGCATTTCAGAGAATCATAGAATCACAGAATTGTCTACGTTGAAAGGAACCTCCATCTAGTCCAACCCCCTCTTCAGTCATCAGGGGACAACCTCCACTAGATGAGGTTGCCTACAGTCTTGTCCAGCCTCACCTTGAATGTCTCCAGGGATGGGGCCACAACCACCTTCCTTGGCAACCAGTTCCACTGTGCCAGCACTCTCATGGTGCAGAACTTGTTCCTCACATCCAATCTAAATCTGCTTTGCTCCAGTTTGAAGCCACTGCCCTCGTCCTGTCCCTGCACTCCCTCTGTAGCCTTCTTGTAGCCCCCTTCAGGTACTGTCAGGCTGCCTGAAGCCTTCTCATCTCCAGGATGAGCACCTCCAGCTCCCTCAGTCTGTCCTCACAGCAGAGTTTCTCTAACCCCCTGATCATTTTTGTGGCCCTTCTCTGGACTCTCTCCATCAGGTCCATGTCCTTCCAGTGTGAGGGCTCCAGAGCTGGGTGCAATGCTCCAGGTGAGGTTTCACCAGGGCAGAGTAAAGTGGCAGAATCCCCTCCCTCAATCTGCTGGCCATGCCGCTTTTGATGTCTTAAGACTAATTCATAATCTGATATATTTTCCCACCTTTGACATGATAGTACAAGCTTGAGGAAACATGGTGTTATTTTCCCTTTTTATTAACTTTAGTTCATTATTTCATGGTAAAGTTTTGCTTAGAAGTCAAGGTAAGTGCAACAACAGAAGATGCACAGCAAGTGATGTTCAGACTGCTTTGTACAGTTGCTTGGGTCTGAACTGGTGTGAAGGATAAAAGGCTGCTGAGTGTGGCACATGATGAGTGACTAGCTGAGATGCAGTGGCACTTAGAGGCTGGCTACAACAACATGGAGACTCAGTTATTGCAATAGTGAGGATCCCAACTCTGTTTTGATAAGAGAGGTTTCAAATACCCCCATGTCACTGTTAATGTACTTCAGCAGATGTCAGAGGATGTGATTCAGACTTGGGAGGAGGAAAGGGAATTAGGAATAGTCGGTAACTGAGACTGTTCCAGAATACAGAATCCCAAAGTTTTTAGCCACTCTATCCCAGATCATTAATCTTGTCCATTTTATGCTTGTGCTGCATCCCACATGTTGAGTGTGGGGGTTTGTATGTGTGTCTGTTTATGTTTTAATGCAAGTAACACCCATTGTTTAAAACTGGGTGACATCGATGTGATGTCATTCCTGTGTGCTAAGTGCACCTACTGTCAATGCAGTGCTGAGGACAAGTCTGCACCTGCAGCTCTACTACAGATGTCGTCTGTAGCCATTAATCTTCAAAAGCAGGGCCGCATGCAAGCACTGCTAATGTTTAGTTGTAAACACAAAGGAAGATTCTAGATAGGGAGGTTCAGAACTGTAAGCAAATGGAATATTGGTTTGTATCTGCATGGTATAATAAAACTTTCTTCGGAGCAAAAGCCTGGCCAATGAGCACAGCATTCTGGAAAGGTTCATGGCATCACAGCCAGCACCTTTTGGTGGTACAGACCAGTAGTTACTCAGCCTATACAGTATAAAACCTTAATTGCTTTGTGATATATATATTCAGAATCTTTAATAAACCTGAAAGAATGTCTCTGTCTGTGTGCAGGGGAGCAGGAGGCAGTAATAATTTCTTTCCTCTCAGAATGATCTGTTCAGTCTTTCCTGAAGTAGTTAGTACCTTGCATGGAAGCTGCTCTGTATATTCTCAGACTTCCTATTCTACCCCCATTCTTGTTATTCAAGGAAAACGTTAAATTAAGATTTTCAGGTATTATCTCCAGTCTGCAGTCAAACTGAAAACATGATTAGAACTGTGATGGTGCACTGAGATCACAGGCTTACATGTGATGTTAGAGGTTGTAAGTGACCTCTGGAGATCTTCCAGTCCAACTCCTTTGCCAGAGTAAGGCCAGAGAATCTAGCATAGGTTGCACAGGAACACATCCAGACAGGGCTGGAAAGGCTCCAGAGAAGGAGACTCCACAATTTCTCTGGGCAGCCTGTGCCAGTGCTCTGGGAACCTTACAGTCAACAAGATCTTCCTCATGTTGAGGTGGAACTTCCTGGGATGCAGGAAAGCAGGCTACTTTCTAAAATAATGATTAGAAATATTAATGTGGAGCTGTTGAGATGTCACTTAAATGCTTGGTTAAAAACATTGCAGCATAGCTTTAAATATTTTGCCTTTCAGTTTGGATGTAAAAAGATCCTCAAATGTGATTCCCAGCTGTCGTGCTTGTGTTTCTCACCAACGACTGCCTGCAAACCCAGGCCCTGTTTACTGCTCCTGAATAATAATTTCTGGGCTTCATCTTGGCAGTGAATGTTGCAGAGATGTCCTTTAAGCCACTGAATTGGAGGTTAGAACATTCATTTCAGTGTCAGCTGACATCCCAAGCTGGATCATAAATGAAAAGCAGCAGAGTTCAACTGCGCTCTATAACAATAAAGCAGGAAACACCAATTGCCAAACTGCTGGCAGCTGAAAGTAGAATTTACAGTAATGCTAACTGAGCAGATCTGGCTGTTGATGTAACATCACAAATATCCATTCTTTCTTAAACCAAGCAGAGGGCTTTTTGATTTAAGAATGATTGTGCACCAGTGCATAGAAGGGGACTATGCACAACAGCCTTACTGCATGATTACTACTTCTTAAATCTCAACATAAAAAAAAATAACCCTGTAACTTTGTGCTATGGACTCCTTTAAAAATTATCTGTTGCATAGTGCAAGGATAACTTCATCTGTCTATGAATACTCTCTCTCTCCCTCAAGTGCATACAAAATCTCTCTAAGCACCCTGTCTGAGTCCTGCACTGTCCAGGTCACCTCACTGCATAGTTATGAATACCTGATTTCTGTATCAAACCACCCCAAACACAGAAACCCAGCGCACCTGCTCTCCTCCACCCCATAAACACCCCTCAACCAACCAACTAACCAAAAACCACACAAAACCCTTGTGCCACACATACACACAAAAACTCCTACAACCACCTCCCCCCCCAAAAAAAACAACAAAACCAAACAACCCAGGCCCTCCAAACTCCAAATGAAATATTCTGTGTGGCACAATGACAAATACCAGTACCAGAGTCTATGCTACCATTCATGAAGATTTACAACTGCTTTGCTTAGCATGCAAATCACAATGCCTTCATTGATAATGTGCTACACATTGTTTAAAACAAGAAACATTCCTTGCAGAGACCTGTCACTTGCCCCATTTTGTCTGTTAAATACTATTATTGCCCCCAGTCTCTTTCTGGTTGGAGAATAACAAACAAGTCAAACATCTCTTTTAGCTTTGTTCCTCAGGTATGAACAAAGAAAAGGAAAGGCCTGTGTAAAACTGATGTCAGCAATCCACAGCTACATCTTTTTATAGCTATATGCATGGTTACAGCCTATCACTAGCATGGCTGAGTGTGTCATTGTTTATTTCCATTGCATGCATATTTCTGTCTGATGATTCATTAACTGGATTATAAAGCACCTCAGAATTTTTTGGGGGTGAGGAGAGAAAAAAGATATAAGAAATACTAAGTGACATTTTACACTGTGCAGACTAGTCATCTGAGTTTAAACAAGCATGTCAACAAAGACTGATTCTTGTACCACATGTCACCTTCTCTTTCTTCTCCACTGCCACTGCAGCATGAAACAGTCATGCAGATGACAAATGCTGCCCAAAGCCATCAAAGTGAAAGCTACTGAGTTTCTCCAATTCTCATGCAAAATCCTATTCCTTATGAAACTGCCTTCTGCAAAGGATCACAGGCTCACAGGATGTTAGGGGTCAGAAGGAACCTCTGGAGATCTTCCCATCCAACTCCTCTGCCAGAGCAGGACCAGAGAATCTAGCACAGGTCACACAGGAACACATCCTGACAGGGCTGGAAAGGCTCCAGAGAAGGAGACTCCACAACCTCTCTGGGCAGCCTGTGCCAGTCCTCTGGGAACCTTACAGTCAAGAAGATCTTCCTCGTGTTGAGGTGAAACTTCCTGGGCTGCAGTTTTCATCCCTTGCCCCTTGTCCTATGCCAGGGCAGAAGTGAGCAGAGGCTGTCCCTGTCCCTTCCTTCCTGACCCCCCAGCCCTCAGCTAATGATAGACATTGCTCAGATCCCCTCTCAGCTTTCTCCTCTGCAGACTAACCAGCCCCAGGGCTCTCAGCCATTCCTCATCAGGCATTGCTCCAGTCCCTTCAGCATCCTTGTAGCCCTCTCTTGGACTCTTTCCAGTATATCCCTGTCCCTCTTGAACTAGGGAGCCCAGAAGTGGATGCGATATTCCAGGAGAGGCCTCACCAGGGCAGAGTAGAGAGGGAGGAGATTTGTATATCTAAAAGGGCCCATGTGCTATTTGTATTCAGCTATCTTCTGTTTCCAGGCATTACTTGTCACCTGTTATAACAGGAAGTTTCTACATGAAACCAGAGGTCTGAAGAACTGTGTGGGTACAACTTAAGAAGTTATTTCTGGGACTTTGACTATTGTCCCCAGAAATCCTTAGTGGCTCACAAAACATTACAGAACAGCAGAACTTTATTGGAATGGCCACTGTAAATTGTGAAGAAATTTGACTTGTTGACTTAAAGCAGATCAGTCTGTTTAGCATTCTTCTGGCCTAACCTGGAAATCATCTCCTAAGGTGGCCAAGAAGTCCAATGGCATCCTGGCCTGTATCAGGAACAGTGTGGCCAGCAGGACCAGGGAAGTCCTTCTGCCCCTGTTCTCAGCACTGGTTAGGCCACACCTTGAGTACTGTGCCCAGTTCTGGGCTCCTCAGTTTAAGAAAGGTGTTGAGGTGCTTGAACATGTCCAGAGAAGGGCACCAAGGCTGGTGAGGGGGATGGAGCACAGCCCTGTGAGGAGAGGCTGAGGGAGCTGGGGGTGTTCAGCCTGGAGAAGAGAAGGCTCAGGGCAGACCTCATTGCTCTTTACAGCTACCTGAAGGGAGGCTGTAGCCAGGTGGGGTTAGTCTCTTCTGCCAGGTACCCAGGGACAGAACAAGAGGACACAGCCTCAAGCTGTGCCAGGGCAGGTCCAGGCTGGATGTTAGGAAGTTCTTTACAGCAAGAGTGATTGGCATTGCAATGGGCTGCCCGGGGAGGTGGTGGAGTCACCATCCCTGAAGGTGTTTAAGAGGAGCCTGGATGAGGCACTTAGTGCCATAGTTTAGTTAATTAGAAGATGGTTAAGTTGGACTCAACCAACCTGGTTAAGTCTGTGATTCTGTGTTTTCATCAAGAGCAAACCTTCTCACCTCAGTGTTTTCTTGCAGTCCAACTGTCACTCCTCTTTCAGCTTCCATTCCTCCTCTTCTGAAATAAAAGTAATCTGTTCTGTTAATGCACATGCAATATATACTCTCCATTATAAAGCAACTGGGTCAAAAGAGAAGTAATTTTGAGTACTTAATATCTGTTTTTATCTAGATAAAACAATCTGATAGCTAAAATTCATTTACAATTTGGCTTCCAGGCTAGGACTTGGGGAAGGAATTTCTGCAAGTCTTCTCTTGAATCTTTGCCAGTTTGGATGATGCTATAGTCATGAAGTCCAACTTATTTTCTTTAAGAATATATTTCTTCTCTATTTGCTTTAGATCTGTCAGCTATCATGCTTTCCACTTCTAGAAATGGAGCAAAAAGAGGTGACCTATTTCACTCCCAACGTTCCTTGCATACACAATGCCAATGTGTTTACTTCTATGTTAATGTTTAAGGCAGAGAGTGAGACAGCAAAACGAAGAATCTAAACTTACGAAATCCAGTCTGTGACCTTTACGGTTTTGGACAGACCCTGGGAGCAGTTTTCTGTTCCATACTGGAGACAGGAATAATGCCTTTTTCTCCTGTAACAGTGACAGTTTGGTCTTACCCACTTACTCGACCCAAAAGATAAGAGCTACTTAGTAACAACATGCTAGTTTACTTCAGCTCCACCGTGCTTTTGGAGAGAGCTACTATTTGGGATAACCTTTCCAAGGAAAAGTTAATCTTGTTAATAATAAAACTTCCTTTAAGAGCACTCAAGCCAGGAACGCTTTCCTATGTTCTGTCCCCTATGGTTATGATGCAGCATTTCCTTGAAGGCTTTTAGGGTTTCTGTTTCCGGGCATTTCTGATCAGTTCTTGCTGCTTCAACTTCATACACTTCTGGGTCAGTTTTAATCCAAGTTTGTTCTTGCCAGGACTGATCATAAACTGTCAAAAAGGAATTGTCCTTAACTTAAGCTGGCACTTGAGCCAATCATCAGTAAGGAAACTGCAACCAGTAGAAGGAGATGAGCACCATCCCACTCTCTCTGAGCTGATTACCCAGATTAAAACCCACTTTATATGTGCCTGTGTTTCCCAGGCTAACCAAAGAGAATACAGAATGTGCTGTTGGAGAATCACAGGCAGAAATTCTCTCAGCTTTGCTCTCCCAAGGCTGTCAGGGAAGTAAATGGGGAAAAGTCTTCCCAAGTCCTTGAAAGTGGGATTTCTTCAGATCACATGGTCTGGAGCAGGTTATTGTTTCAGAACAGTCTCTTGTGAAGAAATCTAATGTCACCTTCAGAGCATGGGCACAGAAGGTCACAAGTTTGAGCAGGCAAGTGCTTGCCTTTAGCAGTAGTCATTGCCATGCAGGTGAGAGGTGGAAGAAAATTCCAGAACTCCCCAGAGTTCAAAGGCAGACTCCTAAAGTCTACGAAGCTGCCACTTGAAAGCGCACCAAAAGCCAACGTCCCGCCCCTCCTCTGAGGGAGGAACCAAGCAGACAGAGCTGCCTTCCTGAGGCAGAAAGCTAGGAAGAGGACAGGCCACGCTTTGCTAGTCTCTGAACAACAGCAGCGTGAGAACTCGATGCCATTGAGCCTGGGCTGCGTTTAGGGACAAGCAGTCTAGAAGGCTGCCTTGCTGCCGGGCTAGGGGGCGTTTAAGGCGTGGGCCGCGGTGTGTGAATGGAAGCATTCATCGCCCTTCTTCCTATTCTCACGCTTCTCTGCGCCGCGGGATGCTGATCCCCTGCAGTTGCCTCTCGCTTGGAGCAGAGGAAGAGGCTGCCTCCATTCTCATTCCCCGCTGCTTTGGGTCCCTTGCAAAACAGACAGCACTAATCTAAACTAAACTAGCACTAGCCATAATAAAGCCTGCTGTATCTCCACTTTACCAAGCTATCTGCAGTCCTGATAGAGCAGTCCTCGCTCCACTCCAGGGATAAAAAAGCCCTTGCACACATCAGATACACTTCAGCCAGGTCATTTTCAGGGACCTGCGTATGTACTGCACAGACAGTCTTCACTCATTAACCCTTTTTCTGTTTAATGTCAGATATAATCTGGGTTTAAAACCCCACAAGCCCTCTCTGTTCTGAATTCACATGGGACCACATCAAGGGACTCTATGCCAGTGATTATTAAGCCTGTTGGACAGGTTCTAACAGCTGGCTCCCCAACAGGGCCTGGCAACATCATGACAACAGCTTTCTGCATAATGTTTTCTGATGATTTCTCATGATTTTCAGTATGAGGTAGACTATCCCTCTCTAGACCCTTCACAGAATCATGGAATTGCAGAATGTTAGAGGTTAGAAGGGACCTTCAGAGATCATCAAGTCCAACCCTCCTGCTAAAGCAGGATGACACAGGGTAGTCCACACAGGAACAAATCTAGGCAGGTTTTGAAAGTCTCCAGAGAAGGAAACTCCATAACCTCTCTGGGTAGCCTTCTCCAGGGCTCTGTCACCCTCAATGTAAAGAAGTTTCTCCTCATGTTGAGCTGAAACCTTCTCTGTTCCAGTTTGTATCCATTGCTCCTTGTCTTACTGCTGCTGACAACTGAAAAGAGCTTGGCCCCCTCCACTTGACACCTACCCCTCAGATATTCATAGACATGGATCAGATCCCCTCTCCGCCTTCTCTTCTCCAGACTAAACAGCACCAGGGCTCTCAGTCTCTCTCCATAGGGGAGATGCTCAATTTCCTGATCATGCTCCTGGCTCTCTGCTGGACTCTCTCCGGCAGGTCCCTGCCTCTTCCTTGGTTCCTAACAGCAGAAACCACTGTTTCTGTTCATCTAAATTCCACCCCTCATACTTACCAGAATAGCTGTTGTGCCATTTTGATATCTGACCCTGAGGAAAGGCTTGAAGAAGCAAATCTCCTCCTGTGGCAGCATGGGGAGCTGCTGCTAGCTTCAGCAGTCACGTTATGCGTGCTGGGGAGTGTTTCTGCTGCTCTTTGAGCACTTCTCTTTGTTTCTGCAGCCAGACACACAGCTCTCTGTACAGACCACAGATGTGTTTATATTGCTGTAGAAGTGGGAGAATGTATGGAATTACATTTTGACAGATGAATGGCAATGCTGAAGTAGACCTTCATATGCTTAGCTACAATCAAATCCTCTCTGAGTTGTTCCCATTGCAGAATGCCATTTTCCATGACAAAACCTTCAGCATGTATTGTGTTGCTGGAAGGAAGGAGCTTAAAATGACAAAACAGGATGTACTGAAAGTCATATTCACTACATCAGGAAAAGAGAGGGAAACTCTGTTCCTTCCCCTATTACAGGATCACTGACTCACAGGATGTTAGAAGTTGGAAGTGACCTCTGGAGATCTTCCCATCCAACTCCCATGCCAGAGCAGGAACAGTGAATCCAGTGCAGATCACACACGAACACATCCTGACAGAGCTGGAAAGGCTCCAGAGGAGACTCCACAACCTCTTTGGGCAGCCTGTGTCAGTACTCTGGGACACTTACAGTCAAGAAGATCTTCCTTGTGTTGAGGTGAAACTTCCTGGGCTGCAGTTTTCATCCCTTGTCATATGCCAGGGCACAAGTGAGCAGAGGCTGTTCCTGTCCCTTCCTTCCTGACCCCCCAGCCCTCAGATATTTATAGACATTGCTCAGATCCACTCTCAGCCTTCTTGCCTGGAGGCTAACCAGCCCCAGGACCCTCAGACTCTCCTTATCGGGCAGTGCTCCAGTCCCTTCAGCATCTTGTAACCATCTCTTGGACTCTTTCCAGTAGATTCCTGTCGCTGCTGAACTGGGGAGCCCAGAACTAGATGAAATATTCCAGGTGGGGCCTCACTAGGCCAGAATAGAGGGAGAGGAGAACCTCCCTTCATCTGCTGGACACACTCTTCTGAATGCACCTGATACTATTACTGTTTGTAACATTATTATAATATTATTATGGTATTATTGTATTTAAAATATAATAACTATAGAATCATATAATAACTATACAGACAACAACAATAATAGTGATAATAATAACAACAAATAACATATAATATTATATATTATTACTGATAGCAACACATTTTTCTTTTCTATATTTTAGAGACTGAACTCCTTCAGTTTTCCCAAGTGTCAGTTTGCTCTCCGTAATGTAAACTCACCAAGGAGTTTTACACATGAGCTTTGCATAAAGTGCTTCTGACATCTGTAAGCACTGTGCTCATTGTTACTTTTTAATTTAGCTCAAGAAATGAACAGCGATTTTCACAAGGTGCACTACAAATGATAAGGACACCTCTGATGAGCCCAGAGGAACAATTATACTGGTTTAATGCTCTGGGGGTTTTGGAAGCCTGTGGAATACGAACTGTCATGAAGCCAACTTAATATAACGGTTTCCTTTATTCTCTAAGGATCACAAGGGGCTTCACTGCTAGCACACAAGAAATAAAGTCTGTTGTACCAGAACAAGACTTTGTTTCTTACAATTTGGAAAATCACACAAAGTTTCCTTACAGGAAATGTTACATTCATACAAATCCTCATATTTATTTGTAGAAAAAAAATGCCATTCATATAGCAGAAAAACTAGATGCAAAGAGAGTGAGCATAGACTTAAGGCCATTGTGAGTTACTGGTGAGCAGACCTGCAGGGTGGATAAATACAACTACACTAAAATATACTTCAATGTGGGCATATTTTTATTATTGTCTCAATTTCCAGAACCAGCCTGATTTCTTCACAGGGATCAGCAGAAATAAATTACTAGGTGAATGCACCTCTGCAGTCAGGAGCTTGCAGAGTTCATTTGAGGGCAGCACCGTCCTCTGTTGTTACACTATTCGACCAAGATATACCGACCTGGGGTATTTTTCCTTTAGCTCAGGCCACTGAACAATGAAATAATCTGACAAGTAGTAAAGAATCTTTCCAGACAAGGATAAAGTTTCCACACGGCAGACGCTCTCCACATACACAATGACTGCTCTCTTCATTCTGAGAAGTCCAAGAAGGAGAGCAGATATACAGACAGGAACACATGTTCCTGGCCCATTGCACAATATCTAAAAGAGAAGAAACGTTTTTGAAAAGTAAAACATGAGTAAATAATTAGAAACGACAAAAAGGGGGGAAGGGGAACAGGACGAACGAAACTCATTGCTTCGAAGTGGCTGCCAAAAAAGATCATCTTTCCTTACACATAAAGGGCAGGGAGAAGAGCGCTGAGGTGGCACAGGAAGCAGAATTCCTCGACTCATGAGTATGCAAGTGAACCAGCTGCAATCTTGGTCAGAGCTTGTGTTGTATCAGTCATGAGATTTGTGCACAGATTAAAGCATAATAAGGTCAGAGAAGTTTAATTAGGGTTGCTAAATCTGGGATCCAGTTATAAACCTCCTCAACTTTGGCTTAAGTCAGCAAACACTTCAGGAGTTCGGCAAGAATGTGCTGATGAATTAGGACCTTTATCAGAAGGTGCTGACACCTGTGACTGGATTGGGGTTTTTTGGGTTTTGGTTTTTTCATTTTAATAAATGCTACTCCATAGAAACAAGTATATGGTAGGAAGGCTTTCTGTCAACACAGGTCACCTTCTGGTAGCAGAGGATCTCAAATTCACTTGTCAATTTTAACGTTATAAGAAAGTTGTGTTGCAGTTTTAGACATTGGTAAACGGAAAACCAGACTGCTTCAAAGAATTAAACCAAGGTATGTTAGGCACTCTACCTGGGTATCAAAACTGATTTTTGGTGAGGGATGTCTCACTAAACTTTACTAGCATGTATCAGCACTTTTCTGCACAGCTAGGGTAACATGGAAATAAAGAGTTGTTTCATAAAATCATGACCCTATATAAAGTCTTATTTTTGTGTTCCAAGTTCAGTAGCTTGTGAAAGATATTAATACTGGGGAAGGGGAAGAGAATATCAGAGCTTCTGTTTCAGGGCTGGAGCAATGATCTCAGAATGTTTCTTTCCCTGATCCATAGCAAGATCTCACTGATAAAGTGGTTAATGATAGTAACACCTTGGCCTCAGTCAAACGCTGCAGCAGCAGCTTCGGTGCAGCTGAGATTCAAATTCGCTCACCTATAAACTTTCCCATGCCTTTAAGATGGCCTCAGAAACCCAGCTTGGGGTTGTGATGACCATATTGCAGTGCTTTCTTATCAGAACCAACAGACTGTAATACTGTATGCAAAACTGTTCTGATGTGATGATTATGTGAAGTAAGCTATTTATTCCTGCCAGACTTGCTGACATTTTCTGACTATTTACCAACAAGCCACAAGCTGTATGCTGTTTGAGCCTTGAAATGCCATAGGCACCTGTGGAACAAAACTGCAGAGGTGCAGTTAGACAGCTAAGAAGCAAAAAAGCTACAGTCACAGAATGCCAGGTTGAAAGGGACCCCAACGATCATCTGGTCCAACCTTTCTAGGTAATGGTAGAGTTGAAACGAGCTGGCTTAGGACCCTGTCAAGCTGAATCTTAAAACTGACCAACTGAACAAATCAACTTTATGCACTAGATTTTAAAAATCAGAGTAACACATTATGGTTTCAAACTTCCTGCTGAACTGATTTCAAGTAAATCCATGCTGGACTTAATAATAATTATCTCCTCTACAGACTATTTTTTACCCATTCTGCTTGGCAAGCAAAGAAATAAACCAACCACACACACACTACCTTTTCACATTCACAAGATCACAGGATGTTAGGGGTTGAAAGAGACCTTCACAGATCTTGCAGTCCAACCCCCTTGACAGAGCAGGACCAGAGAATCTAGTGCAGGTCACACAGGAACACATCCATCTCTCCAGAGAAAGAGACTCCACAACCTCTCTGGGGAGCCTGTTCCAGTGCGCTGGGACCTCAACAGTAAAGAAGTTCTTCCTCATGTTGAGGTGGAATGTCCTGTGCTGTAGTTTCCATCCACTGCCCTCGTCACAGAATCACAGACTTATCCAGGTTGGAAAAGACCCTGGAGATTGTTGAGTCCAACTTACCACCTTCTAATTAACTAAACCATGGCACTAAGTGCCTCATCCAGGCTCCTCTTAAACACCTCCAGGGGTGGGGACTCCATCACCTCCCCGGGCAGCCCATTGCAATGCCAATCACTCCTGCTGTGAAGAATTTTTTCCTAACATCCAGCCTGAATGAGGCTGTGTCCTCTTGTTCTGTCCCTGGGTACCTGGCAGAAGAGACCAACCCCACCTGGCTACAACCTCCCTTCAGGTAGCTGTAAAGAGCAATGAGGTCTGCCCTGAGCCTTCTCTTCTCCAGGCTGAACACCCCTAGCTCCCTCAGCCTCTCCTCACAGGGCTGTGCTCCATCCCCCTCACCAGCCTTGGTGCCCTTCTCTGGACATGTTCAAGCACCTCAACACCTTTCTTAAACTGAGGAGCCCAGAACTGGGCACAGTACTCAAGGTGTGGCCTGACCAGTGCTGAGAACAGGGGCAGAAGGACTTCCCTGGTCCTGCTGGCCACACTGTTCTTGATACAGGCCAGGATGCCGTTGGCCTTCTCGCCCACTTGGGCACCCTGCTGGCTCATGTTCAGCTGCCAATGAGTACCCCTAAGATGCCTCTCTGCCTGGCTGCTCTCCAGCCAATCTGTCCCCAGACTGTAGCACTGTGTGGGGTTATTGTGGCCAAAGTGCAGAACCTGACACTTGGACTTGTTAAAACTCCTGGCATTGGACTGTGCCCATTTATCCAAAGGAATTTTTCCATACCTGTTAACTAAACCACACATTTTGCCCTCTTGCTCAGTAAGTTTCATTAGTTCACACTTATGTTGATTGTGCTGCTGGTGCATAACTACTGACATCTAAATTAATGCCCTACCAGTGTTTCTGCTGCAAAATCTGGTTTGTTTCAGATGAGATCATAATGAGCAAGAGTCTACAAAAAGTTATTTCCTACTATTTTTTCTGAGTTGAATATTCAGTCAGACTACTGATTTCAGATTAGAAATTCACCTTTATGCGAAGAGATAAAAATGTGCACCTGGAGTAGAAATATTGTCTCCACTGCCCTCCAAACCTTTTTCCCCAGTGCATTACAGTCCTTTCCTCAGTGTCTTCCATTTCATTGTTTCTCTGTACTCTTCCTAGCCTCCAGAGATGTTTCCCACCCACCTCTTCTTCCTTGGTTTTCTTTGTGATCTCTGATATTCAACTCTCTGTGCATCTCTATTCCCACCTATCCTCCTCCTAGACTTGTACTGTCTCTCTACTCTGCTCTTCTAGCTTCCATCTACTATGAAAGCTTAACCCAAGGGTCTAAAGCAAGAAGTGAAGTCCCCTGCTTTCCGCACTCTGACACAGAAAATTAACAATTTGATTAGGCTGACATTCCAACATTCTCCTCAGCTCAGAAGCTGAGAGTTGTAGAAGAGGTTTTATACAAAGCTGAATTGCTACAGTCATGGTCTCTATCAAGCCACTCATACACTTCATCCTCCCTCCTCCCTTCGTGAATCTTGGCTAGTGGCTCCAGTCAGTTTGGTGTTTGGTATTCTTGCGCCTAGATGCACACACAGAGGCAAATGCTAGAATGAATTTCAGGCTAACTGTACTCACAGAAGATCATGCAATGAAATAACAGTGAATATGAATCTGTGTAGTTCCAAAGGCCATACTGAGTTGCTGTTAGTACTTTGCTGAGGTGCAAAGCAGAAAAGCAATAATCAAAATTAAAATCATAGTAAGATACCTTTACTATATCCAGGTTTTGATAGCATGCACTAATATATACCTTCTGCTGACTTTGTGACTTGTAAGCTGCTTCTCAGACATTCTCAGATACCCTTTGATAAATGGAAAAGTACTTGCATGCAGAGAAAGAGGACACAGAAAATGATGGATTAGGCATCTTTAAAATACTATGATCTGATCATGACTCCGATCATTACCCTTCCACACAGACTGCTGCAAACAAGGCAAAGCAGATGTGGCCTTACAGGAGCTCTGCATGCAAAATTCCTACAAAATACTCTACAGATGTTGCTTATCTAAAATGCTTGGGTTTAGGAAGTGTCTGCTGAAAGAGACTCTGTAATAAACCTGCTGAAGACAACAGCTAAATAGATCCCTACCTGAATGTGAGGTCATGATCTGTAAGTCAGAACTATTGATCAATCTTTCCAGTGATTAAAAAATAACCTTCAGCTAACCTTTGGTGTGTGTCTGAGGAGTACTGTATCCACCACTGCTGCAGCTGCGCTTTTGTTGGAGTGATAGTTCCCCTCCAGAAATCTGCTCTGACCAGTCCTACTTCCTCCCTCTCACACTATCAATGGGAAGGGAGACCAGCATTCCTGCTGCTTGGAATCCAATGCCATACACACATTGAGGGAGGCAGAGGAAAATTCTGAGAAAATAAGTATGCACATTATAAAGAGGAAACCTTGTGGAACCTCTCATTTAGAAATGCTGCTCTCGAGCCCCTGTCACCATGAGAACTTGTTGATAGAAAGGAACTGAATAATCTACAGCCTTCCTTACACTTGTGAGAGAAGACAAGTTGTCCTGCTACTGAATTTTAAAACACCATTCAAAAGTAAATTCTGGACAATGACTGATGTCTTCCACCTTGAAAAGATCAAGGTTTTTGTTCTTTCCCTCCAGCAGAATGCAAGTATCTCTCACAGAATCCAGTTGCAATCATTAGCATGCTGTGGTGAAGCAGCAGCAGGGCAAGAAGGGACCAGAGCCTCTCCAAGGTCAACCAGCTGTTCAGAATGTTTCCTAATACCTATTGACTTTACCTACAAGGCTGCCTGCAGAGTATTTGCATTGCATGAGGTATGTCTGCAAAGATCTCCCAGTTTGTTTAGTTCAGCTTTCCTTGGTGATACAGCAGGATTCCAGAAGCCAGTACTGCAGGTCTCTCTATACCATTTACTTTAACCTCCAATGCAAAGACATGTCCAGCTGCTACATTGGCCCACTGGCTGCAGAGCTATAGCCTAAACCCTACACACCAAAACTCCCTATCTTTTCAATGCTTCTGTCTTTGAGACAGCGCAATAAACTAAGCAATCTGGATATTAATGGAGATTTACAAGTACAGGATCAGAATGCAACATTTATACTTAGCAACTCTGTCTCTAAATCTAATCTCATGTTAATCATTTTCATACAAAAATAGAATAGCTCTTGCCTTTCTGTTTCAGATATTGTCTCCAACTGCTGAAAGAAGGCAAGCTAAGCCAGCATTCTGGCACGTTGGGAACACTGGCACTTGGCGCCGCTGCTGATAAAGGCTCCTTCAGAGCTGGTGAATGCAGCACTGTAGCAGAGTGACATTTACCAGTTCAAACACTGGAAGTGTAGCTCACAGCTTCACTGGCTTTGAATGTCAGGTCGCTGGTCAAAACAAAGATGAGTGAGGCAGAAAATGGGCAGTTTCTCTCATCACTATGTAAACATGCACTTGCTGCATGTCTGCAACCAACCTGAGTGCTGCCCACCCGCCCACATGACAGCAGTCAAAGGGAGGACAACAGGAACTCAGCAGATAAAGCAAAAAAATAATGTGAGAATTTCTTTGCATGAGAAGTTGTCAGCACCTGCTGCTCTCTCCTGAACCACTTTCACAGAGATTGGCCTTTGCCACCTGGACAAGAACCTAAAAACTGCCCAGCTTTCTGAGGTTGGGCAAGTTTGTGACATGGGAATGCTCACTGCTGCCGAGGATGCACACGCGTGAGCTGTGCTGCTTGCTGCTACCTCCTGGAGTACTGTTTAGGCCACTGCTCAGGCCTTGTTATTTCTGGTGCCGCTCCTTTCTCCACAGTGCTAAACAAATGGAGGAAAGGGAACACATGGTGGTGACGGAGAACCATTAAAAGGGGCAAAAACAACTGGAGTGACATTAAACTGACCCAAGCTAGGTTAACTGCATGATTTCTTTATACTGATGGAAGGGAACAGAGCTGCTTTTTAACGATAAAGGGGGGAAAAAGAGGTATTTTCTGTGTGGGCTTGGTAACTAATTTTTTTGTGATGTTGCTGTGCTGCTAAAATGCAGATTTTGCCGATGTGGCTATTTAATATTTGGGAACAGAATGTTCAGCCTGTTAAGGTATGAAGGCTCAGAAGTTATCTCTGAGGTTTGTCAGAGAAGCCAGGGAAATTTGAACAGCTCGTCCTGATATTTTAAGGAAGGCAATGGAAAAGGAGAGGACTTTTTAAAAAGGCATGAAAGAGAGAAAGTGAGAAATCGATTTCAATCACAGTCGAAAAGCAGTTAGTACTCTCACAGAAGGGACTTAAGAAAAAAGCTTGCCTGTTTCCAGAGAAGATTTAATTTAAAACCAAAAGACTCCCAAACAAATCCCTTAACTCCCCTATTAAGAAAAAGGAGGAGCATAAATCAGTCTCACTCAGCTCTAGTGAACAGTGAAGACAATCTACAGATCTGACAGAACTCCTTAGCCAAACAGCTAATATTGTTAGCAGAAAGCTCCTTGATGTGGATCATATTTAACAGGTTTCTACCTTGCTAGGCAAAGCAAATTCTGGCATTGGAATGAGTTTTTGAAGGCCATCAAGGAAATATATCAACTGGAGAAAGCATCTGGAGATATTGTGATCTGTGTGTTTTTAGATACTTTGATTTTCATTGCATGTCCTTAGCTGATGATAAGATACTCAAATGCTGAGTTGTTATGCAAGCTGTACTTCAATCACAAAACAAAACAAAAAGTGCCACAGCAAGTTACAATACATGGAAACTTTACAAAAAACAGCTCCGAGAAATTCTAGAAACAACGGAAGAAAAAATAATAAACCTTTCACAAACACAGCAGAAATAACAATAAACACAATTCAATAGCATACAAATGCAGAAAACTAACAGAGGGCAGAAGATGCTGTATTGACACAAACAAAGCCTCCTTCATGGAACTAGAAATCTGACTGCTAGGATAACCTGAAAGACCTTTCAGAAATAAGAAAAACGTAGCATAGGATGATTCCAGTGCCAGGGAAACTGAACAGTCACATTCAGTGGAAGCTGAGCAGAGATCCTTGGAGACTGAAAGGAATCAAGCACCAACAAAAAAAACACTGTAGGAACATACTCAGATTTATGTAGGGCTAATTTTGGACTCCAGCTCCCACAGAATCACAGAATACTCTGGGTTGGAAGTGACTACGAAAGGTCTTCCAGTCCAACTCCCTCTGCACTCAGCAGGGACATCCACAACTAGGTCAGGCTGCCCAGAGCCCTGTCAAGCCTCACGTTGAATATATCCAGGAAAGGGGCCACAAACACCTCTCTGGGCAACCTGTTCAGCACCCTCATGGTGCAGAACTTGCTCCTAACATCCAATCTACACCTGCTCTGTTGTAGTTTGAAGCCACTGCCCTCATCCTGTCGCTGCTGTCCCTCTGTAGCCTTCTTCAACCCCCTACAGGTACAGGTATTAGTTCTCCCCAGAGCCTTCTCTTCTCCAGGCTGAACAGCCCCTATGGCAGGGGGCTGGAGCTGGATGATCCTTGAGGTCCCTTCCAACCTAAACCATTCTAAGATTCTATAATAAGCCTTGTGAGAAATGGTGAGAGAAGGACAGAACCTTGAAAGAGAGCAAGATGACCAAGGCAGATTAACTAACTCCCTACCTGTACTACCACAGAGTGGGTCTGTGGTTCATCTCTGTTGATGCAGTAGGAAGTAAAGGAAAGGTGACTTTATGTGGAGGAAAATATTGGCTATAAAATTATTCAGTAAAAGGCTTTTGCCAGGTAAACAAAACGGTAGTTACCGAAGCACATCTGCAGCCAAAAACACTGGGTACCAGCTGGCTTTCAGCAAGCTAAGTGTTCTGAGGGTCACCTTGTCCCAAGTCTGACCTTCACTGCATCCTCTTGGTCAGAGTACTATGGGAAATGCCATCAAAACTGTTAAAGCTTGTCAAAAAATAAGGGCTTAACTCCTGATATCAAGTACTGCTTATTATACTAGCCTGCTCCTGCTCAAAATGAGTGGATAAATTAGATCCAAAGACTGTTAAATATAATCACACATATTACTAATAGTGGCCTAAAAGAAATCTTTCATTGCGAATCTCAACGTGTCTTTCACCAGGCAAGCATTCAAAGCTTTGATGTGGCATTATAGATTAGCTAAAGCTGGTATTTTATGTGTATAGAAACATCTCTGAGGCTAGCACCTACTCACTGCAGCTGGTATGGCAAGAATCTGCAAAAAATAGCTGCCTGAAATGTCTTCACAGTGTAAAACTCACAAGTGCTAGCAAATCTGTATCTGCATACCAATGGCCTGGGTCAGTGGTTAGATTTTTAGCAGGACTATTTACTTGAAAGCATGCTTTATGAAATCCATGGAAATGTGACCAGGGCGTTCACCAGGCTCACAGGAAACATGACAGCTGATGAGCTAAGGCTGATCAGTCTTTGGTTTCAACTCTGCTTAAATCTAAGCTAAGATGTGAGTTCATCTTTATACCTATCCTCTTTCTGAAATGTAGTCTCTATAGGTATGTCCAACTGTCAGTCAAGGAAGGAGCAGAGCTACTACCCCAGCTCTGACTTAACTAGTGTGAACAGTTTTAGATGTTCATCTGTGCTCAACAGAGGGTAATTCTGGGTTCTGGCTGCAGGGTAGCTCTGCACAACATGCAAGGCACAGGGGTGAACAATCACGGAATCACAGAGTGTTAGGCGTTGAAAGGGACCTCCAAAGCTCATCCAGTACCTGGGGGTACTGGTGGACAGTAGGCTGAAGATGAGCCAGCAGTGTGCCCAGGTGGCCAAGAGAGCCAATGGCATCCTGGCCTGGATCAGGAACAGTGTGGCCAGCAGGACAAGCAGGTTCTTCTTCCCCTGTACTCAACACTGGTCAGGCCACACCTTGAGTACTGTGTCCAGTTCTGGGCTCCTCAATTCAAGAGAAATGTTGAGGTGCTGGAACATGTCCAGAGAAGGGCAACAAAGCTGGTGAGGGGCCTGGAACACAAGGAAAATATTTTCCTTTCCTATGCCTCAGCTTTCACCATTGCCCCTTGTCCTGTCATTGGGCATCACCCAGCAGAATCCGGCTCCAGCCTCTTGGCACTCACCAAAAGGCATCTTTATATACATCTTTCTAAACGTTTATGAGGTCATCATTCAGGCTTCTCCTCTCCCAGCAGCGCAGCCTCAGCTACCTCAGGCTCTTCGCCTAAGGAAGATGTTCCACTGCCTTCGGCATCTTTGTGGCTCTGTGCTGGACTCTCTCAAGCAGTTCCCTAAGGTTCTTCTTGAACTGAGGGGCCCAGAACTGGATACAAAACTCCGGACATGGCCTCACCAGGGCAGAGTAGAGGGGCAGGAGAACCTCTCTTGACCTACTAACCACAACCCTTCTAATCCACCCCAGGTTGGCCTTCTTGGCCACTAGAGCACATTGCTGGCTCACAGTCAACCTCCCATCCACTTGGACCCCCCAGGTCCTTTTCTCTGCACTGCTCTCCAACAGGTCAGTCCCCAACTTATACTCATCCATGGTGTTGTTCTTTCCCAGGTTCAAGACTCTACACTTGCCCTTGTTGGAGCTCATTAAATTTCAAGACTCATTTTCAGTAACATCGTGAAGTTAAACACAAATTTAGATGGCTTAACTTGGTTTTCTTTTTGGACTATACACTTTGTATCACCAAATGTCTTAATCTCATGTTCTTACTCTTGTTTACTTTGACTGCTTTGATCCTAGAAGAACAATAGTAGATTAGGCACTGTCAGCCCAGCCCCAAAAGGTTATAAATAGTGGGGAGAGCTTCAGTGTACAAAAAGAATGCAGCAGATAAGTCTTAATGCTGCATTAGACAAAGTTCTCCTGCTATAAAGTGAGTAGAGGAAACAAAGGCAGCACTGATTTTGTGGCTTTCCACAAAGTTCTATCTAATAAAGGCCATGATATAAAGGACAATAACTTACTATTTGTCACAACAGTTTATTAATGTGCTATGAACTTCAGGCACTTAGGTCAGGGTACAAAGAATGGAAAATCTTAGCTAGATAATGACCTCTTTTCATATAGCTTACTGTGTGAACACTTCTGTAACAAATCTAGAAGCTTGCTGTAGTCTATTTAATGAGTTAGAGGACCAGGCATATGTGATGGGATGTGCAGTCTTAAAAGACTGATAGACTGCTAGAAGCATGATCAGCTGTGCAGGCTTCAGATTTCAGGCTTCCAGAGAGAAGTTTAAAAAGGAGAGACACTTTCAGCTGTCAGCTGCTGAGAAGGGACCCAGTGGAGCTTGTTGTACTTCTCGTGCAAATGTAAACCTCTTACTACAGGCTTCCCATGGGAAGGAGGCCTCAATGTGGTGGAACTACATTTTCTACCTAATTTAACCCAGCTTTTTCCAAACAGTAATGATCTGAAAATATCTGCTCATCTTAGGCTCTCTGGAGCACCAAGGGAGTGGGAACTGCTGAGAAATGGCTCAGAACAGCAGAAACCCAAAGCTTAGTGCTAAGGGCCCTGGCTGCAGTCTGCTAATCAATGGAGCTTTAGGCAGCACTTCTGCATAAACTGTAGGGGAAGTTTAATTGCATTAAAGGACAGCAAACTGCTGACCTAATTCCATAGCCCCTCTATGTCTGAGAAGAGGGAGTGGATCAGGCTCTGTACAGCCTTCTGCTGTGTGGTGCATGCATATCCTGTGAATTCAAGCTGAATTTCAAGTATGCTAGGTTGAGATGTCTGGGACATAATCACAGCCCAACTGAAGGGCTAGACCACCCGAAGGCTTGGTTTCAGGACTGGCAAACTGGTAAAGAAACAAGGACAATTGCTCAGTAAGCATCAGAACTGAAGACCTGCTTCCCCTGAATTTGTACTTAGGGACTTCAAGCATATTATAGGAAGGCTGTAACATCAGTTTATTCCTTCTTGGGCATCCAATAATCTATGAAATTCAGTGATTTTATTTAACTTTGGGAAAAATCTCTGTGCAGCATGAATAATTTTCTGTAACAAAGAAGGATTTGCATCTTTCTTCAGACAGGAGAATTTCTAACATCTTATTTTACATTTCTTCTCAGCTTTTCTCTCAGCAAAGGCAACAAAAGTCTCTCTTCTCTGACCAGCTGCCTGTTTTCATGGTAAGGAATTTGCAGACTTCAAAGCTATGATTGCTTATTAAATCTCACTGCAACTGATGAATGGGTTTAAGAGCTCTTCTGGGGGAAGAAAGGTGCAGGCAGCAGGCTGGCACAGACCTTGTTGGCCTAGAATTTCAGGCCTCTGCACAGGAAGCCTGTTTAAGGTTGCCACTTTGAAAGAAATGCCCAGTGTATGTGGGCTTGCAAGACACTCTCACACCTCTGTCTAACTCTTGGTATAGGTGCAGAAGCTGAATATCACTTCTGACATCTTAATTGTGTAACTTGACTTAATATCTCTAAGGGGACTTCATTTTGCAGAGCATAGATACTCATAATTCAGAAATGGGCCTATTGAAGGTGATCTCAACTTGAACAACTAAGCTAAATTTTGCATTTCTTGAACTCCCTGGGGGACCATTTCAAGTGTGGGTCAAGTCCTGCAAGAGAGCAAAGGTCTCCTGGAAGCTGTTCAATTCTTTGTGAACTCACTATCTTGAAGGGGAATTGGATGAAACTGCTTTCTCATGCAAAGTAGACTAAGCAGCTGTACCAGAAGATCAGTGTGAGATAAAATAGGGACATGGTGCTCATGTAAATAAGCAGAGTTAGTAACTCCTGTGGCTCTTTCCCCTTTACAGCTATTTCAGCTTCAAAGAAATGCCAGCTTAAGCCTATCTGCTCCAAACATTGCTTTTGTGCACCTTTCAGGCTCCCTTTGCAGTACTTCTCAAACTGCATTCCTTGAAAATTGCAACATTCCTGCTTTTCTCTAGCTTCTGGGTGTTTGGAAACCAGCTCAGTCATTTCCTTCAACACCTACACATTTCTGACAAGCTCAGTATGTGCAGATCTGGAGACTGCTCATGGACATATCATTTAGAAGCAATTCACAGAATCACAGAATTGTCAGGGCTGGAAGGGACCTCAAGGATCATCCAGTTTCAATCCCCCCTGCCATAGGCAGGGATATCTCACACTAGGTCAGATTGCCCACGGCCACATCCAGCCTGGCCTTAAAAACGTTCAGGGATGAGGCTTCCACCACCTCCCTGGGCAACCTGTGCCAGTCTCTCACCACCCTCATGCTGAAGAACTTCCTCCTAACATCCAGTCTAAATCTGCCTTCCTGTAGCTTGGATCCATTCCCCCCAGTCCTATCACTACCCAACATCCCAAAAAGTTCCTCCTCAGCTTTCTTGTAGCCTTTTCCTTCAGGGCTGCTCTCAAGCCAGTCCCTGCCCAGCCTATATTGGTGCCTGGGATTGCCCCAATCCAGCTGCAGAACCTTGCACTTGGTCTTGTTGATCCTCATGAGGTTGGTATGGGCCCACTTCTCCAGCCTGCCCAGGTCCCTCTAGATGGATCCCTTCCTTCCAGCCTGTCAGCTGCACCACACAGCTTAGTGTTGTCAGTGAACTTGCTGAGGGTTGTCTCTCCCTCCTTCAGTTAAACAAACCCAGTTTGTGCCTGGACTGGAGATGCAGAGCATTTGTAAACTCTGCTGTTGCAAAACATGAAGCTTGCAGTATGATGTAATACTCTGCTTGCTTCTAAACTGAGGAGTTGATTTCTGTGCCAAAATGCTACAGAAGAGTCCTGTAAATGCCAGCATTTGTCCCACCCTTTTTAGTTCTTCAAACTACCAACTGCTACATTTTCCCAAGAGTAGGGGAATCCGCAATTCACCACAAAGATTTTATTCTAACGGCAATTAAATATTACCAGTTGCTTCCAACGTCACACAATCCTTTTACCTGCAACACGAGGCATTTTAATCTCTGAATCACTCTCCTGTGTTTTAAAATCTTTATGGCTCTTTGGCTTGGTTTACAGAGTTCTTAATCCAAGACATGCATGCAAGCAGCATGCAAGAGCCTTCACATGGCATATGACTTGTCCTAACACCAGAGAGGCTGCAGCTAGTGGCAGTACAGCTGCTATTATGGCACCTGGCAAACAAACACCTGGAAACTCTTTCCTCTCCCATCTTTCTCTAAGAATTGGCAAGGCCTGTTTGAATAGCTTTTCCAGTAGTGGTTCCCTTGAACACTACAAAGGGTTTAAAGGGTTAAAATAGGTCCTTAGTTTTAGAAGTGTTTTCGAAAGCCTTAGGCTTCTGACACCTTATTACAGTTTAGCAACTCCAACACCCTTCCTAAGGGTAATAATGTAAACAATCCCATAATGTAATAATGTAAACAATCCTATTGCCACTCCAAATTCCTGTAAAATCCTGCTATTCTCCTCTGAGTGTCCTGTCGACACATTGGGTAATATATTAAGCAACACAGCAAGATCTTCTAGGCAATTTCTTTCATGATTCCAAGTGTTTTCTAAAAAGCATACACATAACTGAAACCAGCAGTGCAGCAAAGTGATTCCTAAATTTGTTAATCAAGTTTGCTCTAAGGTGTCTGTTTCCTGAAAATATCCCTCTGCTATTCCCCCTTGCCCTCCCCAAATTAAAGTAATTGTAAAAAGATTAGAATCACAGAATGGTTTGGGTTGGAAGGGACCTCCAGAGGTCATCCAGTCTAACCCCTTCTGCAGTCAGCAGGGACATTCTCAACTACATCAGGTCGCCCACAGCCCTGTTCAGCCTCACCTTGGGTATCTCCTTGGATGGGGCCACACTCACCTCCCTGGGCAACCTGTTCCACTGTTCCAGTACCCTCATGGTGCAGAACTTGTTCCTCATATCCAATCTAAATCAACTCTGCTCTAGTCTGAAGCCATTGCCCTCGTTCTGTCCTTGCAGGCCTTTGCAAACAGTCTCTCTGCAGCCTTCTTGTAGCCCTTTAGGTACTGGCATGTTGCTACTAGATCTCCCCAGAGCCTTCTCTTCTCCAGGCTGAACACCACCAGCTCCCTCAGGCTGTCCTCATAGCAGAGCTGCTCCAATCCCCTGATCATTTTCATGGCCTCCTCTGAACTCTTTCCATCAGGCCCATGTTCGTCCCGTGTTGAGGGCTCCAGAGCTGGGCACAGTACTGCAGGTAAGGTCTTAGCAGAGCAGAGTACAGTGGCACAATCCCTTCATTCGATCTCCTCCTTCCTCCCAACTTTATCTCCAATTTTCAGCATAGACTTGAAAAACAAGAACTGCAAAAAGCACTTTTGTTGAAAACTCCAGCAAGCAGGTAGCTTTTGATACTGCCTGTTCCACACTGGTCATACCACTTCAGCAGTAAGACCAGCCAACAGGATAAGCAGGCTTTCAGGCACACTTTGTGCTGTTGCAATCCTGATGAGAAGATTATCAAGAAACTGCAACCTAGTTTATGCTAGCTCTACCACTGACACACTCTCTGATGTTACTGTCAAACTCTGAGAGGGGAAGCTGCTATTTGCTACTTTAGATCACCAGCAGGACAAGTCCTTCTCCCTTTATTGTTGTATCACTGCTCTTATCTTTAGCTTTCATTTTATGTTCAAAAACACTTTCCCTGTGAACCATAAATCTAAGCATATGTATGAGATGCAGCATGCAATGTCTTCATATCCCAACTTGTTTTTCTTATACAAGTTCTCAATAACTTAAAATTTAATTTACCTACCAAATCTGGTTTCAGGCTGTAGGTCAAAGGAAGGGAGTAAAGTATGGAGTACAGGGTTGTTCCTACTGAGGACATCCAAGGCTGTCTAACCTCACGGCTTCTGGGAATGTGATCAAGGGTGAACTGAAAAAGAGCAAGAAAAACCCAACTTTTAGTTTGCTAAGAATGCTGTTGCTCCTCCTACAGAGCTATTGGAGCTGTCTTTGCCAAGTTTTTGTTTTAAAATCTAGTTTGGAAATGTCTCAGTATGAAACCTCTTCGTCAATGTCTTATTCAGCATTGTGCTTAGTGTTCCTGGCAATAAAGCAAAGCTAAATACTAGAACTATATAGACATATATATATATAAAAAATACCTTCTCATGTTACTTTAAAACATTCCTAACCAAGTAGCTCAGCCAGAGCAGCTTCCCTCGCTGTCCCTTGGCCTGGTGCCCCACCCAGTGGTCACACAGATGCAAGGCTAGGTCTGACTAGGCACTGCCCAAATATATTGACTCTCTTCCATCTCTTGCTTAACTTCTTCATGAAGTAACAACTTTTCTCAGTTCTTGTTCCCTGTAAGTAAGCTTGCAAATGGCACCAAACTGCGTGGCTGTGTCCATCTGCTAGAGAGTAGGGAGGCTTTGCAGCAGGACCTGGATGGGTCAGACCCTTGGGCCGAGGCTCATTGTATGAAGTTTCACAAGGCCAAGTGCCAGGTCCTGCACCTGGATCACAACCACCCCATGGGGAGCTACAGACCTGGGCATGTGTGGTTGGAATGCTGCAACTCTGAGGGGGAGCTGGCAATGCAGGTTGACAGTCACCAAACATGAGCCAGCAGTGCACAGGTGGTCAAGAAAGCCAATGGCATCCTGGCTAGGGTTAGAAACAGTTATGTTCCTGTTTCCTCAAAAGCTTTACAACATAGAATCACAGAACAGTAGAGGTTAGAAGACTGGAGATCACAGAAGCACAGAAAAACATCCTGTTGAAAGAGCCCTCCAAGCTCATCCAGCCCGACCTTCTACCCAGCACTGCAGTCAACACCAAACCATGTCCTAAGCACCAGCTCCTCAGGCTGCTTGAACACACCTCCGGGGTGGTGACTGCAGGACTGCCCTGGGCAGACCATTCCAATGGCTGAGAACCCTCTCTGGAAAGAAATATTTCCTAGCATCCAGCCTGAACCTCTCCTGGGGCAGCTTGGAACCATTTCCTCTGCTCCAATCCCTTGCCACCAAGGAGCAGAGGCTGCCCCTCCTCACTCCAACCTCCCTGCAGGGAGCTGTAGAGAGCAGTGAGGTCTGCCCTCAGCCTCCTCTTCTCCAGCCGGAACACCCCAGCTCCCTCAGATGCTCCTCATAAACAGATGTTACAAACTGGTGGTTTTATTTGCAGATGTTGAAATCTAGACTGCATTAGTCTGACAACAGAAAATAGAAAAATAAACATTCCCTCTGCTCCTCATTCAGCAGGATTCTGGTTATCACTGCCTCTCTGTCTCTTAAAGCTTTGGAAAAGTTTAGGTGACAAAAGAAAATTGCTGCAAGCGGTGTTTTGACCTTTGCATAGTATTCAGTTGTGGTGGTTTGGGTGTTACCCATCTCCCCACATTTTGTAAATCACCCAGACTAGACTCAGATGGCTCTGGAAATTGAATGAAGCTTCTATTTACAGCTTAGCACAAGATACAAGCAGATATTTACAGTATATACATTTATACAAAGAAATACACAAGGTAAAAGGTAATACAGAAACACAACAGCCCTCCCAGAAACCTGAGTCCCCAGGAGGCGCTCCCAGCCACCCTTCCACCTTCTCCCATGCCTCTACCTTATCCCAGACATTGCCTTGTGCCCCAAGGAAGAATGGAGGGTCAGCCACGGGGGTTAGGAAGCAAGTAGATTAATCAAAGAGACGGAAGGTGAGGTTAGAGAGAAATGCAGCTCAAAGCCCAGGCTGTGCCTGAATGCCTTATCTATGTTTATACTCTTGTTCTTATACATCTCAGCAAGCCTATGAGTGAAGTACACATCACCACTGTTTCCCTTTCACAGCCTGTAATCTAATTCTTCTCACCAAAACATTCTAGCTAGCTTCAAACTAGCACATCAGTTCTGCAAGAAATACTTCTATGATAAGGTAGTTGTAGGCAGATCAGGTCTGAGGAACTATTCAGGTGCTCCTTTCACTATAAGAATGACATCAAACAGTACTTGCCAGAAAAACGGCATGTGATTTGCTTCATGATAAAAACTTAGCAACTTCACAGAATTGCAGAAGCACTCAGGTTGGAAAAGCCCCTCAAGATCACTGACTCCAACCATTATCCCTGCTCTACAAGGTTCACCTTAAACCATATTCCCAAGCACCACATCCAAACAACCTTTAAACACAGCCAGAGTTGGCGATTCCACCACCTCCCTGGGCAGCACATTCCAGTGCCTGACCACTCTTGCTAGGAAAAAATTCTTCCTACCATCCAGTCTAAACCTGCCCTGATGCAGCTTATGGCCATTCCCTCACTGTGAGAAGAGACCAGCACCAACCTCTCCACAACATCCTTTCAGGTAGCTGTAGAGCCATGAGTTCTCCTCTCAGCTTCCTCTTCTCCAAGCTAAGCAGACCCAGTTCCTTCATAACCACCAGATTTACTCTTAGGGCCCTCCCCCAGCTTCCTTGCCCTCCTCTGCACTGGCTCCCGCACCTCCACATATCTCTTGTTTTGAGGTGCCCAAAACCAAACACAACACTCGAGGTATGGCCTCACCAGAGCTGTGTCCAAGGGGACAATCACCTCCCTGCTCCTGCTGGACACAGCATTTCTAATCCCAGCCAGGATGCCTTTTGCTTTCTTGCCCACCTGGGCACAATGCTGGCTTATCCTCAGCTGCTTGTCAATTAGAACCCTCAGCTCCCTTTCTGCTGACAGCTTTCCAGACACACTGCCCCAGGCAAAATTTGGCTCAGGGGCCCTAAATAATATCAAAAATAGAAATTTACTTGTAGAACTTAAGATCAAGTTGAGTGTATCTACACTCCCTAAACAAATGTGCTTTAACCTTTGCACATCAGTGTCTACATAATACATCAGGACTTCAGCCCATATACCAACAAATACTTAAATATGAAGCTGAGAAACAAAGCTGGATTTTTTGTTATTTGTTTCAAAGCCAGATGCTTCTGCAGTCCCAGTCTCTTGTCTTACAGGGTACTGTTAGTGCTCCAAAGGTACCTCCTGCACAGTATGTCTGATACCACAAGCAGACAAATTGCTCCTCTATCTTCTATCATGTCACATTGTTCATTGCATTTATTTTCCCCTTATATCTTTAGTGGAGTCATAAACCTGCTATCTGAAGACAACTGTTTCCAAACTGGCTAGTCTATAACTTTTGACTGTGTATTGCAATTTCAAAACCAGTGATAGAGTCCTTTACTTAAAGTTGTTGTTTTGCAAGCACACAAGGAAAAGTTGGGAGGCAACTGCCACTGCTGTGAAGTATAACATCATCAACTGAATATACTGCAATGCTGTGAAATAAACTAGGCTTATGTAGTTCTTTTTCACATTGAAGAACAAGATTTCATAGTGGTCTCACGTGGTCAGATGAGCATCATGTCAAGTTAACCTGGTTACTCATCTCAGACATGACAAATTGGGGTAAAAGATCCAATGAAGAATTCATGTTCTTCTGCCAACAAACATTAAGTTGTCTTTCTGCCGCTAGAGCAGGGTGGCAGGAGCTGAAGCAAGTTCTCTTCAGCAATAGAGAACAAAAGCAATTAACAGCAGGACCAGAGACTCTTTGTAGAAGGGATTCCGGGGTTCATTTGTTTGCTTTTTCTCAAGAGATTTAGCGGGTAGAGGTGCAGATGTTTTGCTTCTTGTAAGCAAGATGCTCATTCTGGCTTCCTCTCCTCCCTGAATACTGTAGGGTTTAGAACTGGCTGAGGTCACAGATCAGAAAGAGAAATATTTGTGAGTTTTAACACTCTATTTGTTCAGTTAGTACACTCCCTCCCCCCTTAAGTCATTACTGCAACCTGAAAATGTGTACTTCCGTGACAAGATGAGGAAAGGAATGACTACATGTTGAGGCACTCAGACTCTTCCCCTTTCAGTTATCCAAAGCTGCAAGAAGCTACTAACACACTTTTGAATGCTTGATGATCTCCAGCATCCCCAGTGCCAAGGCACATACTGCTTGAAAGCACAGTCTCAAAGTTAGCAAATGATGTTATAGGCACCTGAGCTTTACTTTCCAAAAATTATCCTCCATTTTCACTGCAAACATTTTTGCTCAGTAGAAGAAGAATGGTCAAAGGAAAATGAGCAGACAGTAAACTCAGATGCAGTCAAAAATGTTCTCCTGCCTTTCAATGTTAAAGGAAAATATAACTGTTAGTAGTTGGAAGGGATAGGAAAGGGAAGCAAGCAGCTTAGCAAAACTACATGAACCAGTGGAAAACACAATGCAAGTATTTTTAGAAAATGTAACAATTTAGGATTGGACATTTTTCAGATAAGGGAGTATAACTCTGTGAATGAGTAATTACTGAACCAGGTTTCTCTGAACAGGAAGTACCTCTGGTCACTTCACTCAGCTGTCATCCTTGGTGCATAATGAGAGAAGACCATGCCAGGCTCAATTTTAAACTAAGTCATCTCACTTGCCACAGCAGCTGGTGGTAGGCAAGTAACCTTCATCTTCCAAGGTGAAACTGGGGTAAGCAAACTTAGTGTCACTCCTGAGGGAGTCTGTTGCTCACCTTAGCAGGTGTAAGTCCTACAATCTCGTATCCCAGTAGTGTCGCTGGACAGAATCACAGGGCTGGAAGAGACCTCAAGGATCATCCAGTTCCAACCCCGCTGCCATGGGCAGGAACATCTCACATTAAGTCAGGTTGCTCACAGCCACATCCAGCCTGGCCTTAAAAACATTCACGGATGGAGATGCCAAAACCCGCCTGGGTAACCTGTGCCAGTGTCTCATCACCCTCATGGTGAAGAACTTCCTAATGTCTAATCTCAATCTGCCCTCCTCTAGATTGGATCCATTCCCCCCAGTCCTATCATTACCTGACACCCTAGAAGTCCCTCACCAGATTTGTTGTAGGCCCCCTACAAGAGTCAAGAGAGGTGGTGAGCTTACAGAGAATCTCTGAAAAACCAAGAAACAAAATTAAGATCCAGGGATTCGCTACTGTAACTTGGATGACTAGATGATTTACAGGATGAAAATATTTCTTTTCAGCATGCTTTTCATCAGCGAGGGACAGCCTTCTTTGTGCAGCCACCTTCAATACAATCATGTTTCCTCATTGCCTTTAACAGGTGAAGATGCTGACTGGAGCTGAAGACCATTTTAAGAGACAGTAAGGCAGTAGTGAAAATCAGTAGCAAGAATGGCACCTGGCAATTTTAGGTACATTTTCTTCACATTTTTAGTGTATGTCTGGTACAGCATTAATGTAGTGTTTTACTTTTAAAAACACAAGATGCAGTATGTACAGAATAGCATCTTTAGATGAACTTTAGTGTAAATGATTATCAACATGTATAAAATAAAAAGCAGCTGCTGATCTTAAACATATCATTTTAAAGCATCCCTTCCAAATTATCTTGGAATAGAATGTCATGTTAAGACTATAAGAGCTAATGAGTCACCTGGGAATTGGAGAATGTTTCAGCCTTTTTTTGTTCAAAAGAACAGATTTTAGCTTCACTCATCTCATCTGAGTCTGCAAAAACATAATGCCTTGGAGAATATGAATCTGACAAGCAGCTAAGTAACCTCAGGATTTCTGTTGTGTGTCCACCTGTGAAAACAAAGTAAATTGCAGTCAGCAGATGAAAAAAATATTAGCTTCCAAATTCTTCAGGAGAATTTTTCACATTTCCTCTTAAAACTGAATAGTACTAGTATGATCAGTGACACTGAGTAGATGATCCAGTTCAAGGGTGTTTGACACTGTTTACGTAACATAGCAATTCCCATTGAAGTGGAAGTTTTTCAGTTAAATGGGACTGAACCAGGATCACAGAGGAGTACATCATCTGTGTTCTGACATCCTGCACATGGTGCAGAAACTGCACAGATATATATATACTAGAGTTCATACTCAAAATCTGTATGATGATGCAGCAGTCAAAATGAAGCTAGATGGGATCCATCTCAGAGCTGTGATGTGAGAAACAAACCTCCCAGTGTTCCCTATGGCCTGCAACACCAGGTTCTGAGTCTGCACTATCCCAGCTCAGAACACTGAAACCAGGCAGCAGCAGCTTCACTCTGTAGTTGTGCCAGCACAGAAACTGAGTGCTGACTAAAGAAACAGTGAAGCTGCAGCCAAGGGCTTTAACCTTTGCCCTTCTAATTGCAAGGTCACTTAGTTCAGGTAGCTAAGTTGGCACTATAGTGGAAAGAGGCTATACTTACTGTGGTTTGGAGGAGCAAGATACCATTTTTATCAACTGTTTTTCCTGAACCAGAGTTACAAGAACACCAGGAATTGGAGCCAGCTCACCTTTTATCTGTTGGGCTGGATCAGCTTGATACCAAACTGCACTTTGAGGTATGGGCAGAAGAGACTAACCCCTCCTGGCTACAACCTCCCTTCAGGTAGTTGTAGACAGCAATGAGATTACTCCTGAGCCTCCTCTTCTCCAGGCTAAACAATCCCAGCTCCTTCAGCCTCTCCTGATAGGGCCGTGTTCCAGGCCTCTCACCAGCTTTGTCTCCCTTTCCTAGACACGTTCCAGCACCTCAACATCTTTCTTAAATTGAGAAGCCCAGATCTGGACACAGTACTCAAGGTGTGGCCTGACCAGTGCTGAGTATAGGGGAAGAATAACCTCCCTTGTCCTACTGGCCACACTGTTTCGGGACGAAAATGGCTCAGATAAAATACGAAGCTTAGCAACTACTCATATAAAGAACTAAAAAAAAAAAAACAAAACACCAAACAAACAAAAAAAAACCAAACAAAAAAAAACAAACACCAAACAAATACAGGCGGCGGCGGCCCCAAGGGTTCCCGACCCGGCGCAGGTGACATCTGGGCACTCCGGTATCGGCTCCTGAGAGATTGCCGCCGCCGGCAGGCCTCACTTCAAACCGCTACTCACAGGACCGCTACCGCAACTACAACTCTCGGCATGCACCACCACAGACCAGCGAGCACAGCACAGGCCCCACGCTGCGTTGCACGCCGGGAGTCGTAGTTCCTGAAGGCCGCCACGGGCGCTCTGCGGCGTAACTCAGTCCGGCTGGCAGTAGCCTCTACTCACCGGAGCCGGCCACCACCAGGAGGCTGAGGGGAGGTGTCCGCCTGCCGCGGGGTCTCCTCGCTAGGAACGCCAAAGACACGAGCAGTAAGGAAAGGAGAAGGAGCGGGGCGAGAGGCAGCAGGAGCTCCATAGCCCGGACGGAGGCGGCCCGGCGTACGGAAGCGGTCAAGTGCACCGCCCGGCGTATGGAAGCCGGTGAGGCTCACACCACCTCCGCGTTTCAGCTGCTGTTCCAGAGTCGCCGTACGAGCGCCACGCCGTGACGCCGGCGTAGCCATCTACAACGTAGCGGGCCGGGATGAGTCTTGGTATGGGGTCGAGCAGTAGTCGCTGAGCGGCCGGAGGCGGATGAGCCGTGCTGGGGCAGCGTCGCAGACCCGGTTCTCGTCGCGGGTGGGCGGAGGCCGCCATCGGAGCGGGGCCGCGCAATTGCCCGTGAGAGTGTGATGCTCGCAGGAGGTAATAAAGTGTGAGAGGCTTCATAAATGCAAAGAGGCTGTGTCTGTGCCCGTTGTGTGTGACGAGAGCTGGCACTTACCCATCAGAACAGCAGAAACTGGTTTTCATCGCTTCAGCTACTAACCAACGGTGTCCCCGGAGCTCCGCGGTACTCCCGTGTGGGAGCTTGCCCGCTAGTGTAATTAAGTACCGATGCTCTCAGCCACGAGCCTGCCTTTCCTGCATGGGCTGCAGTCAGCCGAAGATAGATCTAACTGCTTCCATTAATTTGCACATTAAGAAATGCATACAGTAGTCATACAGCTCTGCTGACATTTAAGGATTCCTGCAGGAATTGGCAAACATGAGCAGGCATAAGCTTTATCCAGGTATGTATGCTTACGTGCAACTATAATTTTGCATAAATAATGCATAAAACGAAGAGTATTGCTATTTCACTCCTCTCACAATTCTTATTTTCATACCTTCGGATACTGCAGCTTTTTATTTCAGTAAGAAGGTTGGAGCTACACATGAGCACTCTTCACCTCTGTCAGCATCCTGGCTTTGTTGTTGAGATGGTGATGACTCAGCCGTTCAGCACTTATCTCGGATGAGATGTGTGTTTGCTGGAAAGTTAGATTGCATGTTATTAGGAAAGAGTAGGTCTTGTTCATCATTGCCCTTAAATTATCATCCAGAGAGTAAGTCCCTCCTCTTGGCCTACAAATCGGGAACAAGAAATGTTTTGGAGTGGTTCTACCCCATTGCTTATGGGGTGACTCGTGAAATAGCTGTGCACATGCACTTCAAGTGCACAAACACAAGAGATCAAACACAGTGCAATTCTGTCTGCAGTTTCTCTGGTTATTTGGTTTGGGTTTGCTTTTGTCGATTGTTTGGTTTGGCTTGGGTTTTTTTGTCGGTTGGTTTGTTTCCTTCTTGTTCATTCTGACCAAGTTGGACATTTTTCATCCTTACTAGGCTTGGAAGCAGAACATTTATTTCTCATTTTTAGCAAAAAAAATCATGCCAGTTTTGGATTCCAGTGATTATTACACAGTTTACAAGTAAAAGATGGACTTTATAGCAACTCCTTCTGATCTTAAGATATGAAATAAAGTGACATCTTTCTGAGTGGTGTCCCACAGTTCTACAGATTATGTTTTGGGTTTATCTACATCAGTGCAACATATAATTTTGCAGTTGTTTTAAGCAGAGACTGTTAGTGTTTCAACGATAAGGTCTTCCTCACAAAGGAGTAGCTCGATGAAAAGTATCTCACAGATAGTTGACATTTGGAAAAAAACAGTGTTAATTAATAGTTCAATGGACAGTGCAAGACTTTCAAACATTCATTTTGCTTTCCATTTAATTAGCTACAGCAAACTAATAATTAGGGACAATAGAGGTAGAAGTCTCTACAAAAGAAAGGAGGATGCATCACAGTACTTCAGAAAATAAACTATGTTAAGGTAGGAAGTTCTACAGGCAATTTGAACACTAATTTTGTCTGTGATGATTTTTGTCCTCTTGTACCTTGTGCAAAACGAACTCACTCTAAAATTTAAGTATGACAGGTTTATTATAAATTAAAGGCAAGCAGCGCTGGGTGCATATGAGATTACAGAATTGCTAGAGGCACACCCTAACAAGAGGTGATAATGCTTATCACAGTATCACCAAGTTTGGAAGAGACCTCATAGATCGTCAAGTCCAACCCGTTACCACAGAGCTCAAGGCTAGACCATGGCACCAAGTGCCACGTCCAATCCTGCCTTGAACAGCTCCAGGGACGGCGACTCCACCACCTCCCTGGGCAGCCCATTCCAGTAGCCAATGACTCTCTCAGTGAAGAACTTTCTCCTCACCTCAAGCCTAAATTTCCCCTGGCGCAGCTTGAGGCTGTGTCCTCTTGTTCTGGTGCTGGCTGCCTGAGAGAAGAGAGCAACCTCCTCCTGGCTACAACCACCCCTCAGGTAGCTGTAGTCAGCAATAAGGTCTGCCCTGAGCCTCCTCTTCTCCAGGCTAAACAATCCCAGCTCCCTCAGCCTCTCCTCGTAGGGCTGTGCTCGAGGCCTCTCACCAGCCTCGTTGCCCTTCTCTGGACACATTCAAGCATCTCAATGTCCCTCTTAAACTGGGGGGCCCAGAACTGGACACAGTACTCAAGGTGTGGCCTAAGCAGTGCAGAGTACAGAGGCAGAATGACCTCCCTGCTCCTGCTGGCCACAGCATTCCTGATGCAGGCCAGGATGCCACTGGCTCTCTTGGCCACCTGGGCACACTGCTGGCTCGTGTTCAGGTGGGTAATCCTTATATAGGATAAGGACTAGATAACATTGTATTGGCATGATACACATTCATGAATATTCTTTTACATGTTTTTTAAGCACTACTCCTAACCTCCCTTTCTGTAGTCCCTTCTATAAAAACAACAGCTTCTCTTCTTTACAAGGTGAACTTGGCTTCTTGTCTTTTCTTTGAACATCAATCAGAGGGGCCTCCTGGAGGCTCCCGACACTCACTGCAGCACCGTTATCTTCAGTCCTGGACACCCTGGCAACTCCTAACACCTCCATCTATCTTGTTATTTCACTAATTAAGTCCTATGAATATTTTGTTGTGCGAAAGCCAAATCTCCATGTATCACATACCTTCTTCAGTGACAATAACACCACTGATGTTGAAAATATCCCAGGCTGCCAGAGGGGCTATAGCTAGTAATTGGTTTTTTTTCCACAAGGCTTTTTTAGATCTTCCCTTTGCTCTTATTTTTCCTACCATAAGAGGTGTTAAAGAGCTGCTTTTTTTTTGTTGTTGTTACTGTTTTGGTTTTGTTTTAGGCTTTTAATTCACAGAAAGTCTTGAAATCAAAGCAGCAGAACCTGATCAGAAAAACTGTTATCCTTTTCAGAAAATTTCTTCTGTTTGTACATACTTCCCCTTCTGATAGTGAGTTCTTCTGTAAGGCTATTTGGGTCAATTAATGAGAAACTGACCCAAAGCCGACAAAGGGAGGTTCTCCTCCCTGTCTGTTCTGCCCTGGTGAGGGCACCTGAAACATTGCATCCAATTCTGGGCTCCCCAGTTCAAGAGACAGGGATCTGCAGAAGAGAGTCCAAGGGAGGGCTACAAAGATGCTGAAGGGACTGGAGCAATGCCTGATGAGGGGAGGCTAAGAGCGCTGGGGCTGGTTAGTCTGCAGAGGAGAAGGCTGAGAGGGGATCTGAGCAATGTCTATCACTAGCTGAGGGCTAGGGGGTCAGGAAGGAAGGGACAGGGACAGCCTCTGCTCACTTGTGCCCTGGCATAGGACAAGTGACAAGGGATGGAAACTGCAGCCCAGGAAGTTCTAGCTCAACATGAGGAAGAACTTCTTGACTGTAAGGGTCCCAGAGCGCTGTCACAGGCTGTCCAGAGAGGTTGTGGAGTCTCCTTCTTTGGAGCCTTTCCAGCTCTGGATGTGTTCCTGTGTGACCTGCACTGGATTCTCTGGTCCTGCTCTGGCAGGGGGTTGAAGGTCCCTTCCAACCCTTAACATCCTGTGATCCTGTTGTTTTGCTAGGTCATTTAAATAGGAAAAATAAGAGTGATGCATACAGGGAAATACCTGTTCTTTGGATTAGACAGCTAAAGGTCTGACAGTTCATTGGATGCAAAGCAAAGATCCTGACAGTGAAGATGTCTGATAAGCTAACTTTTAAGTTTGCCTCTTAAACTCCTAGAATAAGGAGTATTGCTTGAATAAGGAATATAGCTTGCAGGTATTGCGCACAGCAGATTGTAAGGCTTGAGAGAAGAGGGCCCAATTGATGAAACTGGTTTAAATAAGTATTTAAAGACTGAACAACAGTCTGCAACCTAGTTACCAGAAAGTTTTACAGGTTTTGATTTTTTCCTTTGTGAAAATTGAGTAGAGCCCATGAAGATCCCATTTCCAGTATAGCACTACTAAATATATCTTTTCTCAGTGGGACTTCTGCTCTACCCTGGTAAGACCACACCTGGAATACTGTGTCCAGTTTTGGGCTCCCCAGTTCAAGAGACAGGGATCTGCTGAAGAGTGTCCAGTGGAGAGCCACAAGGATGATCAGAGGACTTGAGCATCTCCTCTATGAAGAGAGACTGAGAGCCCTGGCACTGTTTAGTCTGGAGAAGAGAAGGCTGAGAGGAGATCCGATCAACGTCTATCAATATCTGAGGGACGGAGGTCAAGTGGAGGGGGCCAACCTCTTTTGGGTGGTGCACAGCAATAAGACAAGGAACAATGGATACAAACTTGAGCATAGAAGGTTTCAGCTCAGCACGAGGACCAATTTCTCTACAGTGAGGGTGACAGAGCCCTGGAGCAGGCTGCCCAGAGAGGTTATGGAGTCTCCTTCTCTGGACACTTTCAAAACTTGTCTAGATGCATACCCTGGGTGATGCTGCTTTGGCAGGGGGGTTGGACTGGATAATCTCCAATATTCTGCAATTCTGTGACATAGTTGTATTAGATTTTTTTATTATGACAACTCCTTGCTCACTTGATGCAATGTTGTGGACCAGGGATTGCCATAATAATATGGATTAGATTATTAATAGTAATAACCAGGCAAAAAATATTAATAAACTATGAAAAATATTTATTAATATTAATCTTACAAGAAAAATTATTTGTAAGGTTGGAACACATGGTTGTGGATATTTACACAGGGAACGGGCAATCCAAACAGTTACGCAATACTAGCAAAATATAAACATTGAGAGATTCTTGTGGTGCAATATGCTGCTTGCTTTCTAGGGAGGCTCGAGAGGCTCATTTCTGCCAAAGCAGAAGGCACAATCAGTTCACAGAATCATAGAATCAGTCAGGGTGGGAAGGGACCACAAGGATCACCTAGTTCCAACCCTCCTGCCATGGGCAGGAACACCCTACCCTAGATCAGACTGGCCAGAGCCTCATCCAGCCTGGCCTTAAACACCTCCAGGGATGGGGCCTGAACCACCTCCCTGGGCAACCCATTCCAGGCTCTCACCACTCTCACGCTGAACAACTTCCTCCTCATGTCCAGCCTGAACCTACCCATCTCCAGCTTCACTCCATTCCCCTAGTCCTGTCACTCCCTGATATCCTGAAAAGTCCTTCCCCAGCTTTTTTGTAGGCCCCCTTCAGATACTGAAAGGTCACAATAAGGTCACCTCGGAGCCTCCTCTCCTCTTCTCCAGACTGAACAGCCCCATTTCTGTCCTCATAGGAGAGGTGCTCCAGCCCTCTGATCATCCCAGTGGCCCTTCTCTGGACACACTCCAGCACATCCAGATCCTTCTTGTAATGGAGGCTCCAGAACTGGACACAGTACTCCAGGTGAGGTCTCACCAGAGTGGAGTAGAGGGGGAGAATCACCTCCCTCACCCTGCTGGCAACACTTCTCATGCAGCCCAGGATCTGGTTGGCTTTCTGGGCTGCAGGTGCACACTGCTAGCTCATATTGAGCTTCTTGTCCACCATCAACAGAAGCAAAGCAAAAGCTTTAATAACAAAGAGGCTTTTTAGAGTGTTTACTCATAAACTGGTATCTTCAGATTTCTGGGGCTGCATTATAGTCCCAGACAGTACCCAAACACATGGAGGGTTGCTGTTGGTGGTATGATAACCATTGGAGGCCTTTTTTCCCCAGGACTCTGGCAGGGTGCTGGTGGTTGCACAGTTTCTGACCTGATCTTGGTCCCTTCTTGTGCGGACGATGTCCTTTCCAGGGCCCTGGATTTGGCACGGAAGTTCGCAGGTGTGCAGGCAAAGATGATGTCTTGCTGGTAACAGTAACCTGCTCTCTCTCACTACTGATTTGGTTGGGTATTAACTGGCTGGGGCAGGAACTACAAAAATAGAATTATTTTTATTTTCCTGAAAACCCCACCTCCAAACCATATATGGAACTAGTTAAGGTTTATTTACAGGCTCCAATTTGGTCAGGAAATCTTCATGAGGATGCTTATGGGCAAGTTTAGTGATTTAAGAAAGTCAGAAAATGGAAAGGCTAAGCAGTTTTACCCCACTTACAAATCAGGCTGAGCAGAGAATCTAAGGGAAACAGCTTTTACTCATGGAGGTGAGGTAGGAATTTAGTGGTGACCCATTGCTGAATTTCTCTGCGAGCAGCCTCTGGAGCTGCAAGTTATATCCACATTTCAGATCCACATGGAATTAAGTTCAGGTGTCTTAGGCACAAATTCCACGAGGCAAAGATTCATGGAGTGGCACTGCTTCATCCGCACAGGGGAGAAGCCAAACTGCTGGCATGCTACCCAGCTTGGGTAGTAAGCAGAAAGTCAGGCTGTGGTGTGGTCTGAGAGAAGCTGGGTCCAGGTGCCAGTGGCAGCTCTCTCAAACAGACCTAAGGACTTGCCAAGCTTGCAGACTTGTGAGCAACTGGCATGAGCTGTGCAAGAGCGAGATGGCACAGGGCAGTGTGAAAATGGGAGCTGTGCAAATGTGAGAGCTGTCCAAAAGTGGGAACTCTCCAAAACAGGAACTCTGTAAGGCAGGAGTGCTGCAAAGGCAGGAACCCCACACTTTTTTCCTCACTCTGTTTATAATATTTTCCTAGACAAAGTGTCTACTTGCCATATACACTGTGTGCAAAGAATCCAGCCAACCACCAGCTGATTCCAGCGCAGGCCTTCCTATGAGTCAGTATGTGTGTGGAAAGACACCTTTGCTCTTCCCCCTTCAAGCCTGCAAGGCAAGGGGAGGAAGCAGTTTCTCGTGCCTTTTATTCCCCCCATTCAAACCTCCAGAGATGGAGGGGGGTGGAGCAGGGAAGAAGGTATTTGGAGTGCCCCACAACAACGACGCAGGCTGCAGTGAGGGCTCTCTAAGCAGTCCTCTCTCCAGCTAGGAGCTTATCACTTTCAGTTTATGCTAGGCTGGCCATGGGTTTGGGGCAGCTTTCAGCAATGACTCTTGCCTACTGTGTGAAGACATTTAATGCCTCTCCCTGGTAAACTGAGGCACGGAAAGTTTCCAGGTGGACAAGCTTGAAGCATCAAAGCTTGTTACACAGCAAAGGTGGTCTAAAGCATGACAACATGGCAAGGCAAAGCAAGGCAAAAGCAGCACAGCATGGCAAAATAAAATGGCAGAGCAGGTTGTTCACAACTTCACTCATATTTTATCAAGTGCCTGAGTCTGATGGCTCCATTTGGCCACAGAGATTCACCAATCAGAATGGCACTTTGCCAAAACTAACCACATTAGGTGAAGCTAGGAGCTCGCTTCACCCAAATTCAGGAAAACACGGGCCATGCATACAAATGTATGCATCCTGTTTACTGCAGCGGACTGGGTGGCTCTAGGCCTTTGGTTCTTTTCCTGCACTGCTCCCCACTGCAACATAGTGGGAAGGGAGAGTAAGGGATCATGCCTGGACAAGCCAGAACACATATCAGGCCTATTTTGGCCTTCTGCAACAGGAATACTTCATTCCCAGAACTGTTGGAGTCATGGAGGAAGCAGATTGCTCTCTACACATGGAGCTGTGCTGTGTGCTTGCTGATGGATTCCCATCAGTCAAGTGCTGTGACAATACCTCATCTCTGCAGCAGTCATGCATGTGGAAAAGCAGTTACTATCCCAAAGCTGAGTACACTGCAATCACATCAGCTAAATAATGTGAAGCAGGAATTCTGTGGGAAGGCACTGGTGAGTGTTGGATACTGTCCTCCAGTCTGTAAAATTAATAATAGCCCAAGTGAATGTGTAAGCTGTTTGAGCGGAAGCAGCACGCTTGCCCTGGAAAGTCATTTGACAGAAAGTGATGCACATGCAGTAATTCCAAGGGCCGTTCCTGATACCTCTGCTACTGATGCAGGGATTTAGCTCTGAACTTCTTTACTGAACAAGAAATAAACCACACTCATTCTGAATAATTAATTGCTGCTTTCCAAAAGAAAACTCTGAAACTCTTGAATAGGAAAAAAAAAATTTTTTTATAAAATCTTACAGTTGATTTTTTGTTTGATTCATTTCATTTCCCACTTGTGAGAAAATTTTCTGAAGAAAAAAATTGCTGCAGTTCTCTTTGTATGCGAATGTTCTCTGCAGAAGCTCACTAGTATATCGAGTGAAGGTCTCCTTTGAAAATGACACTGGTGAGTACTAAATTGAACTGAGAAAAGCTCACCATCTTTGTGTTTTGGTCTGTTTTGTGTCCAGTGGGAAAGGCTGCAATTGGAATATAAAGAAAAGTAGTTTTTTTCCTCCTAAAATTAAACATAGGCAGATTTAGCTACCCAATGGTCATTCACTTTCTGAGATTCCACTTATAAGTGGTTGTTCCAGTGAGTTCTTCGGCCAGGGAACACTTCTCACACATGGGTACCCTGCTACTCCAGGTACAGTTTCAGTACTTTATTATAGCTTAAACACTAAAACCATAATGAGAAAGGTATACTGGAAACCACAATACTTATGGCTCACATGCTACAGCCATAGGGAGAGAAATTATAATGCTGAATAAGATATGACAAACAATCCCGAGTAGCTCTATTGATCGAAGGGCAGGCTATACTCACCCTATCCCACTGGCCAGCAAAGCTCCTGAGATACATAGCTAGCAGAGCTGGTCAGCTGCCATCTCAAAAGGCAGCGTCCCTATTGGGAACCGCACCATCGTGGTGGTAAGACTGGTGCTGCTCCAGCTCACCTACCTATGCTCTCAGTTTATATGTGTTCAGAATTCTGTGCAGTGTGTCCAGTACTTCCCAGAAGGCTGAACCATAGAGAGCCAAGCTCCTCCCTTATTTCACAATTTGTTACATAACGACTTTCCCTACTGCCCATGTGCATTGTCAGCTTTGGTGGTCGTGTGACCACCTAGCGAGGGGAGCCTTCATCATTGTTCAGCTCCCTCTGCAACTGGTTGTCCTCTGTGGAGCCTTTCAAGGTCAGTGCTGGCTCCACATAGTGTTTATCCCGACCTCTGGTTACAGGGATGATACTTGCAGACTCTTGTTTTCTTTAGATTTATCACTTCTTGAAAGCTTGCAGACCCTGTTCTTATCTCTGGTAACCTGGCAACTATTGGCCCATTGTCCACTTCTGATCAAACACATACCTACTCCTTCCTCTTACAGTGGTCTAACTTGTAACTGAGAAGAAAGTCTTCCCATGCAATTGAAATTCACCTTACAATCATGGTTTCTTAACTGTCACCTTGAGTAATTCTTCTACTGACAAATTCTAAAAGCAGACCTATGAATAAGAGCAATCACATGCTGATGTTTGCTTACCTGTCATTTTGCCTTGTTTTGGCTTAGAGTGCAGCTCCACCAACAGTTGCATCAGCACAGCTGAGGGGTAAACTAACAAAACAGTAGAAGGATTTGGGTGGAGAAGAGGGCAGGAATCTCTTAGGCTTTTCTAGTGGAAAACCCATAGTGTGACATCATTTAATGTGCTAAACTTCAGTCATGTATTAAATGCATCTAAGCATTATTCTTAGTTCCTGCCTAATAATTTGACAGAAGTTATTTGAGAAACAAAATATGTTATATACCTCAAGTTTCTGCAGAAAACAGTAGCAGGGCAGGTTTAGACTGGACATTAGGAAGAATTCTTTCCCAGCAAGAGTGGTCAGGCATTGGAATGGGTTGTCCAGGGAAGTGGTGGAATCACCAATCCTGGATGTGTTTAAAGGTTGTTTAGAAGTGGTGCTTGGGGAAATGGTTTAGGGGTGAACTCTGTAAAGTAAGGTTAATAATTGGACTTGACGATCCCAAAGGTCCTTCCCAACCTGAATAGTTCTGTGATTCTATTTCAAGTGCTTATGGTTGTTGGCTGTTTTAAGGCTATTGCCTGTTTTTTCTGGAGCATTCCAATCTAAAGAATAAACAATTTTAAGACTGGACATAGAATAACCATAAGATAAGTTTATCTAATTCACTTGGTCTGCTTGTTGTACAAGCTTGCCCTTTCTCTCTCTGGCTACCTTCTGCTTGACTTCTGGCTGCTTTCTATCTCTGCTCTTGACCTTGCAAGCAGGCCTCATTCTGTTTTGGCTTTGTAAGGTGCAGGGAGGGGGAGGGAGAGATAGCGGCTGGCTGCATGCAGCCTCTGTGGGCCTTGTATCCAGAGCGGGGGACAGAGATGAAATATTGTACAAGGGGGTATTGCGTTGTTTATTGAGTGTAAATATATGTCAGTTTGCCTTGTATGTGTTTACTGCTTTTTATACTTTCATACATAGTCTACTTTTGTAATTATAGTTGCATTTAACTTCCAGAATTCTGAGTAGTGCAGTAAATTTACTCAAGGGGGGGGTAAATTTCCAATTTCTTGAGGTGCAAACCCAGACCACAACAATGGTGTTTTTAAAACCGTTAAGAGCAGTGATATTTTTATTGATATTTAGTGATATTAGAAGTGCAAGCTGTACCTGTAAGGCTCCAGAACAGTAACAGTATTGTAAGTGTTGTAAATAAGTTCTGCTGTTGGGAAGGGAAAGGATTTTTAATTACATCAGTGGACTACACTATTGGGATTTGCTGGGGACAAGATGAAGCAGGCAGCTGATAAATACATATGCTAGTGACTGATCTTTACTTGGTGGGAGAAGCAGGATTTTATCAGAGCCAGTCTGGCAAAATTTGTTGCTTTTAGCAGCAGTTGCTGTCAATTACTTTGCGCTAAATGCAGTTTTACTGTCTTTTGAGTCAGTACAATGATAGGAATGTTATCTTAGATGTTCTGATATGTATTTGTAATCAATAATATCTGTAATACTTATGCTAACATTACAGTTAGTTTTGTGCTTCTTGGTATAGCAACACTTGTCATATGTATTTAGTATGGCTCTCATTGTAAATGCCATATATCTTTGTATCTAAACTAACACTTAAACACTTCTTGTCCTAAGCAGACAAAAAGTGGAACCAAATTCCCCAAATAATGAGATTTCTTCTCTATCAAATTTGAATTATTTCTCCCATTCAGGTTGGCCATTCTTTACATTTTAATTTCCAGTGATGTGATGTGATGTCTAACTGCTATCAGTGACTGACAGTGAAGTGGTTGTGAGCTTCCACTACTTCAGTAAATAATTTTTCCCTTTGACTATTTAAAGGTTTCCCTCACACAGTCTCACAGTATCACCAAGGTTGGAAGAGACCTCATAGATCGTCAAATGCAACCCGTTACCACAGAGCTCAAGGCTAGACCATGGCACCAAGTGCCACGTCCAATCCTGCCTTGAACAGCTCCAGGGACGGCGACTCCACCACCTCCCTGGGCAGCCCATTCCAGTAGCCAATGACTCTCTCAGTGAAGAACTTTCTCCTCACCTCAAGCCTAAATTTCCCCTGGCGTAGCTTGAGGCTGTGTCCTCTTGTTCTGGTGCTGGCCGCCTGAGAGAAGAGAGCAACCTCCTCCTGGCTACAACCACCCCTCAGGTAGTTGTAGTCAGCAATAAGGTCTGCCCTGAGCCTCCTCTTCTCCAGGCTAAACAATCCCAGCTCCCTCAGCCTCTCCTCATGGGGCTTGTGCTCGAGGCCTCTCACCAGCCTCGTTGCCCTTCTCTGGACACGTTCAAGCATCTCAATGTCCCTCTTAAACTGGGGGGCCCAGAACTGGACACAGTACTCAAGGTGTGGCCTAAGCAGTGCAGAGTACAGGGGCAGAATGACCTCCCTGCTCCTGCTGGCCACACCATTCCTGATGCAGGCCAGGACACCACTGGCTCTCTTGGCCACCTAGGCACACTGCTTTCTGGTGATGCTAAGTTCCTTATACATAGTCTTTGGAAGCAGGAGAGGAGGGAGGAGGTTGTTTTTAGAAATTTTCCTGAATCCAAATGCCACCTACAAATTTAGACTCAAAGTAGCAATTTTCAAAGAAAATGTTTTCCTCTAACAGGCATGAGCCACATTGCTAACTTATTTCTTTAACCTACTACATTTGACAGCGTGACTGGAGAGCCACTGCATGTAGCTTTTATGATACCAGGCCTGGTAACTGCTTGGGTGCATCCTGAACATGATTTTATGAAGGAGAATATTTGTAGTAGATGCCACCAAAATTACGTATTGCAGCTTGATGCAATTCCTGAGTAGCATGCTCAGGGAGCAGTCTCTGTAACATGGTATAAACTAACAGACTCACAGATTCACCTTGGCTTCACCAAGGGCAAATCATGCCTG
>WAAF01016361.1:0-12878 GCA_013400475.1 Tricholaema leucomelas
ACCTGATTGATTCTATTCTATTCTAAAGGCACCTTTCTGCACATGGGCTGCCCCATGTGGAAGCCTGAGCTGGAATTGGGCTGTGGTAGGCTGGGTCTTTGCACCCACTATAAATGGTAAGTGGACACTTTGTCTGGAAAAAGCATAAATAGAGCAGGGGTTCCCACCTTGGGGTTCCTGCCTTGAGAGTTCCTGTCTAGAGAGTCCCCTGCCACTACGAAGGACAGGCTGTGACTGGACTGTCTCTGCTTTTGGATGGCTCCTACATTTTTGTATGGCTCTTAGTTTTATCCTGTCCCTGCTTTTGGATGGTTCTCCCTACTTTGCACCATTCTATGCAAACCTGCAGGCTTGGCAAGCCCTGGGGTATGTTGAGAGAGTGAGCTGGCACCATCTGGACCGCCCTCTCTCAGACCCTATCAGTAGCCAACTTCCTGGCTGCCTCCCAGACTGGGGACGCCAGCAGTTCTGGCTCTCCCCTGCTGCTGTGAAGGCAGCATCGTTCCATAACCATCCCACTCAGGAAGAAGTGCTTGAGACATCTCTGAGCTTGGTGGCTCTGCCACTCGCCCAAGGGCTCCTGAGGCGTGGAGCTCTATGATTGGATATTGCCTGCACTGTCAGAAGGCTGCTCCTGCAGCGGGATCCAGCAAGGGATCACTGCCAAGTGCCTGTCTCACCTCTGTGAGTAAGACCTGCTGTTCCCTTACTCTTCTGCTCAGCCTGGTTGACCGTGGGGTAGAGCTGTGTTTATAGCTTAGCCTTTTCCATTGCCTGACTGCCTAAATATCTACATTTATCCATAATATCCTTTTCTGGAAGCAATTCCTGAGCAAACTGAATCTGTTAATAAAGTGATTTCTGTATCTAGTTTGGGGGCANACAAGCAGAGATTTACAATATCTACAGATATAAACTGCAATAAACAAGGTAAAAGGTAATACAGAAACACAAAAGCCCTCCCAGAAACCTGAGTCCCAGGAGGGGCTCCCAACCACCCTTCCACCTTCCTCCCACCCTTCTACCTTACCCAAGACTTTGCCTTACACTCAAAGTAGTTTGGAGGGTTGGCCAAGGGGGTTAGGAAGCAGATGGATTAGTCACACAGATGGCAGGTTAGGTTAGAGAGAGAGGTTCAGCCTAAAGCCCAGACAGAGAGCAACTCTGTTATCTATGTTTGTGTTCTTGTTCTTACACATCTCAGCAAGCCTATGAGTGCAGCAGACATCACCATTGGTTCCTTTTCACAGCCTGGCATCTAATTCTTCTCACCAAAACATTCTACCTAGCTTCAAACTAGCACACAGCTCCATCTCATCGACGGTGATGAATCAAGCTGCTCCTGGCCTACAGATCCCTGCACCAGCACTGCTGGGAAGAAGATGACATCTCAGAAAAGACAATATCCCCATACAGGAGTGCAGGTAAAGAAAGTCAGAAGAGAAATGGGAGCTGCAGCCTTCAACATAATTTATCATCTCTGACCTGGCTCAGGAGTTACTCACTGAAAGCTGGAAACAATAACGGCTCGATCCAGCATTGAAAAACAACAGGCTTAGGGCTGTGCTATCACAGCACAGTCTGAGGATACCTATCTAGGCAAACCAGAAGGTACCATGGCTGATACTTTTCAAGCTGATGATAATACTTTAATCATAGAATCATAGAATCAAGCAGGTTGGAAGAGACCTCCAACATCATCCAGGCCAACCTAGCACCCAGCCCTGGCCAATCAACCAGACCATGGCACTAAGTGCCTCATCCAGGCTTTGCTTCAACACCTCCAGGCACGGTGACTCCACCACCTCCCTGGGCAGCCCATTCCAATGCCAATCACTCTCTCTGACAACAACTTCCTCCTAACATCCAGCCTAGACCTCCCCTGCCACAACTCCAGACTCTGTCCCCTTCTTCTGGTGCTGCTTGCCTTTTTCTATTGCTGGTTGTCTGGGAGAAGACACACATGGCTTTGTGTAAGCAGGTTGAAGCAATCCCAGTTGCCTGTAGCTCACATTCCAAAGAGGCAAAGCAGATAAAAGGTTTATAAGGTTTGTGGATTTGATGGAAGTTTTTTTCCTACATTTCTTGGAGGCTCAGGGGTAGACCTCGTTGCTGTCTATAACTTCCTGAAGGGAGGCTGTAGCCAGGTGGGGTTGGTCTCTTCTGCCAGGCAAGCAGCAACAGAAGAAGGGGACAGAGTCTCAAGTTATACCAGGGGAAGTATAGGCTGGATGCTAGGAGGAAGTTGTTGGCAGAGAGAGTGATTGGCATTGGAATGAACTGCCCAGGGAGGTGGTGGAGTCACCATCCCTGGGTGTGTTCAAGCAAAGCCTGGCTGGGGCACTTAGTGCCATGGTCTGGTTGATTGTCTAGGGCTGAGTGCTAGGTTGGACTGGATGATCTTGGAGGTCTCTTCCAACCTGCTTGATTCTATGATTCTATGATTCCTATGTTTGAACATCTGTGTGTTGGAGGAGGGAGGCTATTGCATGATGCTGACAAGTTACATTCCTGAGGAGGTCAAATACTCAGACCAGCAGGTGGGACAGAGCCTGGGAAGGTTAGAAAATCACATTAACCCAGGCTACTCAAAGGGATCCAGGTACAGCAGTGTTTTGCTCTACTTTTAGTTACCCAATGCCTCTCTCCATCAAGTATAAACAAAGCACTTTTTCTCTACTCAGGAATGATAACAGGAATGCTACAGCAAGCCTGGCTGCCAGGTCTCTGGGGAAACCTTCCTGCTTACAAAGGTAAGGACCATTGACATTTTCACTTAGGAGTTTTGCATTCAATTACTAATGATTTTGCCAGATATTTAGCACTGGTGCTGACTTCCCCCAGCTCAGTCATCTGCCTCAGGCTCAGCATTGTAGTTTTGTTTGAACATTTCAGCAAATACAGGTTAAGCCAAACCGGAGCTGAAGGAGCTTGGGTTGCTCTAGCTGTGCTCACACCACCAACAAAAACACTAACAGTGTGGCCAGCAGCACAAGGGAGGTTATTCTGCCCCTGTGCTCAGCACTGCTCAGGACACACCTGGAGTGCTGTGTCCAGTTCTGGGCTCCTCAAGTCAAGAGAGATGTTGAGGTGCTGGAAGGTGTCCAGAGAAGGGCAGCAAGGCTGGGGAGGGGTCTGGAGCACAGCCCTGTGAGGAGAGGCTGAGGGAGCTGGGGGTGTGCAGCCTGCAGAAGAGGAGGCTCAGGGCAGAGCTCATTGCTGTCTGCAGCTCCCTGAAAGGAGGCTGTAGCCAGGTGGAGTTGGGCTCTCCTGCCAGGCAAGCAGCAACAGAAGAAGGGGACACAGTCTGGAGTTGTGTCAGGGGAGGTCTAGGCTGGATGTTAGGAGGAAGTTGTTGTCAGAGAGAGTGATTGGCATTGGAATGGGCTGCCCAGGGAGGTGGTGGAGTCACCATCCCTGTAGGTGTTGAAGCCAAGCCTGGCTGAGGCACTTAGTGCCATGGTCTGGTTGATTGCCTAGGGCTGGGTGCTAGGTTGGACTGGATGAGCTTGGAGCTCTCTTCCAACTTGCTTGATTCTGTGATTCTATGACTCATGAATGAATTAATTCATACTCAGAGTCTCTTCTCTGCACACTCTGTGGCGTGCACTGACTGGTCAATGTACACTTCTCTTACCCAACACTTGCAACATGATTATTGGAAAACTAATCAGCTCCATCTGAGATAAATTGCATTTCCACCAATTATAGCTTAATTGTTGGCAGATGGGAACACAGAAGGGAGATGTGTCACATCATTAGGAGAACAGGTGTACAGACAAGTGCCAGATTAATTGTTCCAGCCCATTAAATCATTGACCTTTTCAGCATACCCTCACTACCCAGTGCAAAGCTCTCAAGATATTTCCATCTCGCACACAATCATAGAATCATAGAATCAAGCAGGTTGGAAGAGACCTCCAAGCTCATCCAGTCCAACCTAGCACCCAGCCCTAGACAATCAACCAGACCATGGCACTAAGTGCCTCAGCCAGGCTTGGCTTCAACACCTCCAGGCACAGTGACTCCACCACCTCCCTGGGCAGCCCATTCCAATGCCAATCACTCTCTCTGACAACAACTTCCTCCTAACATCCAGCCTATACTTTCCCTGGCACAACCTGAGATCATGTTTATCAGCAAAGTCCTCAGGGTGTTTTTAAAACAGATAGACTCAGGACACAGTCTGGACTTGTGCCAGGGCAGGTCTAGGCTGGATGTTAGGAGGAAGTTGTTGTCAGAGAGAGTGATTGGCATTGGAATGGGCTGCCCAGGGAGGTGGTGGAGTCACTGTGCCTGGAGGTGTTGAAGCCAAGCCTGGCTGAGGCACTTAGTGCCATGGTCTGGTTGACTGGGCAGGGCTGGGTGCTAGGTTGGACAATCTCGGAGGTCTCTTCCAACCTGCTTGATTCTATTCTATTCTATTCTATTCTATTAACTTCCAGAATTCTTCTTTCCCATTAAAATAATTTTTCTTCTTCCTCCTTCTCTGCATTGGAGTTTGTTGTCTCAGGATATCAGTGAAACCACACCTGGCATGTGGCCTTTCTCCATGGATCACTTTTCTCCATGGATCACTTTTCTCCACGAGACATGTAGCCATGCTGCAATGGCCTGTACATTTAAGGGATGTCAAAAAAGAAAGGTGAGATCAGGACAAAGAAGCTCAGTACTGAGCAGCTGTTCTGGAGGCTCCAGTTTAGATTTGAGGTTTTGGCTGTGATTTTTGGACTGGATGATCTTGGAGGTCTCTTCCAACCTGGTTGATTCTATTCTATTTGGCTGTCTCAGGCTCCTACTCTGCCTGGGGTTTTCAATACACCTTGAGAGAGACAAATAGCTAAATACCATTGAAACTGAGTCAGCCATGGGTGCCTAATCCCCCTAAATATGTTTAACAAATGTGCCTCCTGCTCTTTTCTCTGGGTATGTAATCCAGGGAGCTGAGGATGCAACACAGATGCATCCAAGATGGCATAGTGGGAGACAGCACAAGTCTGAGACAGTGATGCCTCAGGAGACAGGACATGCTTCGTCTGTCCCGATCCACCCAAGCTCTGCACTGTCCTGGGTAACTGAGAACTGGCTCAGGATCTACTTCTTCTAGATGTCCTGACTAGAAAAATTTCTTCCAGCTGAAGGAAGAAGGTTGGACTTTTAGAATTAGAATCAAGCAGGTTGGAAGAGACCTCCAAGCTCATCCAGTCCAACCTAGCACCCAACCCTGGCTAGTCAACCAGACCATGGCAATAAGTGCCCCAGCCAGGCTTTGCTTGAACACCTCCAGGCATGGGCACTCCACCACCTCCCTGGGCAGCCCATTCCAATGCCAATCACTCTCTCTGACAACAACTTCCTCCTAACATCCAGCCTAGNCTGCTGCCCACCTGGGCACTGCTGCCTCATCTTCAGCCTACTATCCACCAGTGTCCCCAGGTCCCTTTCTTCTTGGCTGCTCTCAGCCACTCTGTCCCCAGCCTGTAGCACTGCTTGAGGTTGTTGTGGACAAAGTGCAGAACCCTGCACTTGGCCTTGTTCAATCTCATCCCCTTGGCCTCTGCCCACCCATCCAGCCTGGCCAGGTCCCTCTGCAGGGCTCTCCTACCCTCCAACAGAAGGACTCAGTGATCTTAGAGGTCTTAGAGGTCTTCCCCAAGCAAAAGAATTCTATGATTCTGTGAAAGTAAAGCTGCTTTGATGACAATCATATTTGTTACTCCTGGAGGCCCTTCCTGTGTCAACAAGCTGATTTAAAGATGTTTTACCCTTGGGTAGATTTTGGTGAGACTTAGTGCAAAGCAACCAAGATTGAGACTGGCTGTGAGGAGGAAGTTGTTGAGCATGAGAGTGGTGAGAGGCTGGAATGGGTTGCCCAGGGAGGTGGTTGAGGCCCCATGGCTGGAGGTGTTTCAGGCCAGGCTGGCTGAGGCTGTGTGCAGCCTGCTCTAGGGTAGGGTGTCTCTGGGCATGGCAGGAGGGGTTGGAACTGGCTGAACTTTGTATTCCCTCCCAACCCTGCCTGATTCTATGAGTCTGTTCTGTGATTCTCATTTCCAGCTGTGCTTTACACCTGCCCATATTCTCAGCAATGCCACATACTGACACTATCCACCCACAGCCCATCTGTCCAGGGGTGGTTTCAGCCCCACTAGGGCTGTGTTTCTTCAGTCCATCCCTCTCACTTGAAGCCATGCCACTAGAAATCCCTATCAAAGAAGTCATCAAAGAGAGAAACTCTCTCTGTCTTGGTTCTCACAAGTGTAGGCTTGTGGCACATCTTCTCTTCCCTTTCCCACTCCTCAGAGCCTGTACTGGAAGTGTCCCAGAACAGATCCCTTGTCTGTGACTCCCTGCAGAACCACAGGTCAGCCTTCCTGCTTCCACCTGGAGAGAGTTCAGACTCATCACGCTGCCTGGAGAGTTCTCCACTCCATCTGTTTCCTTGGGGAGGAAAAAAACCATGAATGAAAGCATAGTTGTGTGGTGTTGCATGCACAGTGCCATAGGATTTGGCTGAACACGATTATGGGCAGCTGGAGGCAGGTGAAGATGAACCTGAGAGATCCCTGCAGGACCAGATCACAGAATCACAGAACTTTAGAGGCTGGAAGGGACCTCCAGAGATCATTGAGTCTAATCTCCCTGCCAAGGCTGGATCTCCTAGGGTAGTTCACACAGGAATGCACCCAGGTGGGTTTTGAAAGGCTCCAGAGAAGGAGACTCCACAACCTCTCTGGGCAGCCTGTGCCAGTGCTCTGTCACCCTCACTGTAAAGAAGTTTCTCCTCATGTTGAAATGAAAACCTTCTGTGTTCCAGTTTGTAACCACTGCTCCTTGTCTTACTGCTGCTGCCCAGCAAAAAGAGAGATTGGCCTCATCCACTTGACACCCACCCCTCAGATGTTTGTGTACTGTGCTCAGCACTGCTCAGCCCACACCCTGAGTGCTGGGTCCAGTTCTGGGCTCCTCCATTCAAGGGAGATGTTCAGGTACTGGAAGGTGTCCAGAGAAGGGCAATGAAGCTGGTGAGAGGCCTGGAGCACAGCCCTGTGGGGAGAGGCTGAGGGAGCTGGGGGTGTGCAGCCTGCAGAAGAGGAGGCTCAGGGCAGAGCTCATTGCTGTCTGCAGCTCCCTGAAGGGAGGCTGTAGCCAGGTGGGGTTGGGCTCTGCTGCCAGGCAAGCAGCAAGAGAAGAAGGGGACAGAGTCTCAAGCTGTGCCAGGGGAGGTCTAGGCTGGATGTTAGGAGGAAGTTGTTGTCAGAGAGAGTGATTGGCATTGGAATGGGCTGCCCAGGGAGGTGGTGGAGTCACTGTCCTTGGAGGTGTTGAAGCCACTGTCCTTGGAGGTGTTGAAGCCAAGCCTGGCTGAGGCACTTAGTGCCATGGTCTGGTTGACTGGATAGGGCTGGGTTCTAGGTTGGACTGGATGAGCTTGGAGGTCTCTCCCAACCTGGTTGATTCTAGACCTCTTTGTTGCCCTTCTCTGGGCACCTTCCAGCCTCTCAACATCCCTCTTGGATTGAGTAGCCCAGAAGTGGACACAGCACTCAAGGTGTGGCCTGACCAGTCCTGAGTACAGAGGCAGAATAACCTCCCTTTTCCACACTGTTCCTAATCCAGACCAGGATGCCATTGGCTCTCCTGCCCACCTGGGCACACTGCTGGTTCATCTTCAGGTGACCTGCTGAGTTCTGGATGCTATCAGAGCATCCAGTTCTAAGGCATCCCAAAGTTTTGCCTTATGATCACATCTCCCAGCCTTCTACCCTCCCAGTCTTTTGAACTTGTACCATGATAGTGCAGGAGATGGAGCAGTGGAAGCAGCTTGCATAGGGAAGCTTCCTGAAGCCATTTCAGAGGCTGGTAAGTTTTACATTGCCCTAGAAAATTATTCTACTCACCAGAGCTGCCTCCATGAAAGCGCTGATTGTGCTCAGCAGGGACCAGGTCTTGGCTTTCAGTGCTGTTGCTTCTCTGGAGAGTGTCAAGGGCTTTCTTTGGGCTGAATTCCTTGATGTTTTGTTTATTGATTTTTGCCTCCCCGTGGAGATTCCTCTTCAGCTCTGCCTGGATTTGCAAAGGAGTCGTCAACACCAGCAGCAGAGGAGCAAAGGCATTGGAACAGCTCAAGGTGGCGGATCATTAGGGGGCTGGCACTGAAAGCAATTACACCATAAGGCCTGGATCAGGAGCAGTGTGGGTAGCAGGACAAGGGAGGTTATTCTGCCCCTGTACTCAACACTGGGCAGGCCACAGCTTGAGTGCTGTGTCCAGTTCTGGGCTCCTCAATTCAAGAGAGATGTTCAGGTGCTGGAAGGTGTCCAGAGAAGGGCAGCAAGGCTGGTGAGGGGCCTGGAGCACAGCCCTGTGAGGAGAGGCTGAGGGAGCTGGGGGTGTGCAGCCTGCAGAAGAGAAGGCTCAGGGCAGACCTCATTGCTGTCTGCAGCTCCCTGAAGGGAGGCTGTAGCCAGGTGGGGTTGGGCTCTGCTGCCAGGCAAGCAGCAACAGAAGAAGGGGACACAGCCTCAAGCTGTGCTGGGGGAGGTCTAGGCTGGATGTTAGGAGGAAGTTGTTGGCAGAGAGTGATTGGCATTGGAATGGGCTGCCCAGGGAGGTGGTGGAGTCACTGTCCCTGGAGGTGTTCAGGAAAAGCCTGGCTGAGGCACTTAGTGCCATGGTCTGGTTGACTGGACAGGGCTGGGTGCTAGGTTAGACTGGATGAGCTTGGAGGTCTCTTCCAACCTGGCTGATTCTATTCTATGAAGTCGTTTAACCAGGGCAAGCAGTCTTTGCCAAACTGGGTGCATGGCAGAACATGACCTGGACAGAGTTTTTTGGGGTGGTTTGGGTTTTTTGTTTGTGGAATATGGCCAAATGAGGGCAAAGCAGTGGAGAAATCAGAGGTAACTACCACTCACAGGGGCACTGGGGATCACAGGCTCACAGGGTGTCAGGGGTTGGAAGGGACCCAAAATGCGCGAGTCCAACCCCCCCTGCAGAGCAGGATCAAGCAATCTAGCACAGATCACAGAGGAACACATCCAGAGAGGTTTGAAAGGCTCCAGAGAAGGAGACTCCACAACCTCTCTGGGCAGCCTGTGCCAGTGCTCTGGGACCCTTACAGGAAAGAAGTTCCCCCTTGTGTTGAGCTGGAACCTCCTGTGCTGCAGCTTCCATCCACTGCTGCTTGTCCTGTCCCAGGGAGCAGTGAGCAGAGCCTGTCCCCCTCCTGACCCCCAGCCCTAGATATTTATAAACATTGATCAAATCCCCTCTCAGTCTTCTCCAGACTAAAAACCCCAGGTCCCTCAGCCTCTCCTCATCAGGCAGCCCTCCAGCCCCCTAATCATCCTCACATCCTTCTGCTGGACTCTGTCAAGCAGATCCCTGTCCCTCTTCAGTTGGGCAGCCCAACATTGAAGGCAGTATTGAAGATGGGGTCTCCCCAGGGTGGAACAGAGGAGGAGGAGAACCTCCCTTGATCTGCTGGGGATGCTTTCCACTTTTCTGCCTGAGCCTCTGGGAAAGATTCATTTGACTATTCCACCAACAGGCTTTCATCCTCCAGCTCCGTGGAAGAGGCATCAGGTATGGACAAACCTCTGCCTAAGAGGGGAATCCCAAACCTATCCCAGTCATAGAATAGAATCATAGAATCAACGAGGTTGGAAGAGACCTCCAAGATCATCCAGTCCAACCTNACACAGTCTTACCTCTCGGCGCTTGCGGGTCAAGTCCAGCATCTGCAGCTTGTGCAAGTGCTGCCTCCTGCCAGGGAGACGTCTCAGGCTTTGCCCCTTCTTCTCCAGAGCCTACAAGGTGTTTGAAAATGCAAGTAAATACACCTGCACATTCTGAAACAGCCAGGGGGGCCAGCAGCTCTTAAACCCACACCCAGGCCCTGGGGCACCTCCTAAGATGAAGGCACCGAGGTTTTTCCCACTGTAGCCAAATTGGCAGCAATTTATCACAGCTTTTCAACACCTTTGCAGTTTATCTCACAGCCCTGGGGTGTGGTGGAAGAGAAGTCTTCACTAAGAAGGGAGCCTACAGGAAGGCTGGGGAGGGACTATTGACAAGGTCTGGGAATGTCAGGACGAGGGGGAATGGGTTTGAACTGGAGGAGGGGAGATTTAGACTGGATGTTAGGAGGAAGTTCTTTACAGTGAGGGTGGTAAGACACTGGCACAGGTTGCCCAGGGAGGTTGTGGATGCTTCCTCCCTGGAGGTGTTTAAGGCCAGGCTGGATGAGGCCTTGAGCAGCCTGCTCTAGTGGGAGGTGTCCCTGCCTGTGGCAGGGGGGTGGAGCTGGATGATCCTTGAGGTCCCTTCCAACCTAAACCATTCTATGATTAAAACAATGTAGACATCCTTCTGCCCCCCACCCTGAGGCGTTACTGCTTTCAGCTGGCTGCTCAAGATAATGTCCTGATCCAAAGGGAGGAAACCACTTCTGCAAGTTTGAGGCTGCAGGAGATGTTTAGGGCATGTAACACTTGTAGCCTTCTCCCTGCTTCTTGCCAGAGGGAGTGATTGGCATTGGAATGGGCTGCCCAGGGAGGTGGTGGAGTCTCTGTGCCTGGAGGTGTTGAAACAAAGCCTGGCTGAGGCACTTAGTGCCATGGTCTGGTTGATTGTCTAGGGCTGGGTGCTAGGTTGGACTGGATTACCTTGGAAGTCTTTTCCAACCTGCTTGATTCTGTGATTGGACAGGGCTGGGTGCTAGGTTGGGCTGGATGAGCTTGGAGGTCCCTTCCGACCTTCTTGATTCTATTGTTGGACAGGGCTGGGTGCTAGGTTGGACTGGATGAGCTTGGAGGTCTCTTCCAACCTGCTTGATTCTATGATTCTATGACTCTCCCTTTTTATATATCCTTTCACCCACACATGTGTGTTTCAGCTGCTGCCAGGGAGAGGGACACAAGCAGTATAATACATCAGTTTGTGCTCCTTAGAGTGCTCAAATCACAGTAGCCTGCAGTCAGCAGTGACCCATACACACATGGAGCTCAGCTCACAGCCTTACCTTCATTTCTGGGCTTGCAGACACTTCTTGCTGACTCTGGGGCTTTGCAGGAACAATTGGTTGCAGAGGACCAGCAGGTTCAAGTCTCTACAAGATTTAATAATCATAATATTTAAGCATTGTTTGTCCACACAATCAGAAAACCTGATATGAAACTACCCTAGCATTCTTTAAGCTCCAATTTTGGTCTGGATTCTTGGGATACAGGAAGAAGATTAGCATCTCTAGAAGGTGCTCAGAAAGAAGAACATCCCTGTTGGTTCATTTGATGGTTTGAGGCTAATTTGAATACTTTAATGAGAGAATAATGAGAGAAATTAGATCATTCACTGTGAAAAGAAAATAATAGTGATGGCCACATCAGCCACTGGTTTTTCTTAGGGATATAAAAACAAGAAACAATAACAAAGCAAATCAGTCTCTGTCTGGCTGCCATTCCCAAACTACCTTTAACAACACCAAGTGCAAGGTCCTGCATTTGAGTGGAGGCAATGCCAAGCAGAATTCCAGGCTGGGCAGTGAGTGGCTGGAGAGCAGCCCTGAGGAGAGGGACTTGGGGGTGTTGCTGGACCAGAAGCCCAACATGAGCCAGCAGTGTGCACTTGCAGCCCAGAAAGCCAAGCAGAGCCTGGGCTGCATCAGGAGAAATGTGGCCAGCAGGGCCAGGGAGGTGATTCCCCTCCTCTACTCCATTCTGCTGAGACCCCACCTGGAGTACTGCATCCAGTTCTGGAGCCCCTGGGATAGGAGGGATGTGGAGATNAAGGAAGTTCCTGAGTATGAGAGCAGTGAGAGGCTGGAATGGGTTGCCCAGGGAGGTGGTTGAGGCCCCATGGCTGGAGGTGTTTCAGGCCAGGCTGGCTGAGGCTGTGTGCAGCCTGCTCTAGGGTAGGGTGTCCCTGGGCATGGCAGGGGGGTTGGAACTGGCTGCTCCTTGTGGTCCCTTCCAACCCTGACTGATTCTATGGTTCTATCATCATCAAAGACTTCATCAGCAAGACCTGAGGTACACTTTTTGTGGGACATCACTAATTGCTTGAACATGAGCCTGTGTCAAAAAAGATGCCCTGCCTCTGCCTGCCTGCACTGAGCTCTTGCTGTAACTTTGGTGCAAGCTGCAAAACGATGCAACAACGCAGGAGGATAAAAAAAGTTAGCAGCTATGTGTAAAGAATAGAATAGAATAGAATAGAATAGAATCGAATCAAGCAGGTTGGAAGAGACCTCCAGCATCATCCAGTCCAACCTAGCACCCAGCCCTATCCAGTCAACCAGACCATGGCACTAAGTGCCTCATCCAGGCTTTTCCTGAACACCCCCAGGGATGGTGACTCCACCACCTCCCTGGGCAGCTCATTCCAATGAAGGAATTCACTACCCCAGAGTCATGGAATGGTAGTGGTTGAAAGGGATCTCCAGAGATCATCAGGTGTAACTCCTCTGCCAGAGGAGGATCACCAAGGGCAGGCCACATTTTGAGGTGGAACTCCCTGTGCTGCAGCTTATCCCTGTTGTCCCTTGTCCTGTCGCTGGGCACTACCAACAAGAGACTGGCACCTTCACCTTGACACCCACCCTTCAGGTATTTAGAGACCCAAATAGCAAGTTATAGAATCATAGAATCATAGAATGGTTTAGGTTGGAAGGGACCTCAAGGATCACCCAGTTCCAATTCCCCTGCCATGGGAGGGACACCTCCCACTAGAGCAGGTTGCTCAAGGCCTCATCCAGCCTGGCCTTAAACGCCTCCAGGGAGGAAGCATCCACAACCTCCCTGGGCAACCTGTGCCAGTGTCTCACCATCCTCACTGTAAAGAACTTCCTCCTAACATCCAGTCTAAATCTCCCCTCT
>WAAF01016363.1:1096-20733 GCA_013400475.1 Tricholaema leucomelas
CCTTCCTTCCTTCCTTCCTTCCTTCCTTCCTTCCTTCCTTCCTTCATTCCTTCCTGTTCAGTGAAGGAAACATGAGCTCATTGCAAAATTCAGGATGCAATTAAAAGCTGTATAAATGAATGTGTAGAAAGGAGGAAAATTAAGTCCAAATAGGTTATTTAATTGTATCATCTCCTACCATTAGAGAACTTGTCTTTGAAGCTCAGTTTTCAAGGATTTATTTCTTTTTTAAACACCATTTATGTTAATCTACAACAAATTGCAGGGATATGGCAATTTATCAGGATTCTTTTTATTACAAGTTAAGCTCAGAGCACTGACTCATCATATACCCAGCACTGGATAGCTGTGCTAGCAGGCAGCTCCTACTTTAGCATAACTGGTATGGGGAGAAGTTTTCTTGCTGACCGCAATCCCCAAGCAGTGAAATTGCAGAGCAGAACAGAATAGAATCAACCAGGTTGGAAGAGACCTCCAAGATCATCCAGTCCAACCTTTAGCAGGAACCCAAAGCCTACAGAATAAAATCATCTGGAGGCAAGCTGCATGGTTCCTGCTGGAGGGTATCTAACCCTTTCCTTCCTTCTGAGATCCTCACTTCTCCTGGCTCTGACGATTATGCCCATCCTGTAGTGGCTCCTTATCGTGTCTGACAGCACTGAGGGATCTGCAGATACCACAGAGCTGGTATCTCCCAGGTGTCTAATCTCAGTGGGGAGATCAGTCTCACACCACTCACTGCAGAGCTGCCAGTGCCCATAAAGGGGAAATTATGAGATTTATAAACCAATGTCATGTTGAGGTTGTGCAGCTGTGGCTGGAGTGGGAAAACAAAGTGTTCCCTAAGGAAAGCTTCAAAGAGAGTAGAGGTGGTGAAGGAAAATATCCCTGTTTGAGAGTTTCCATAGAGGTCTCATTTTGAGAGAAAAAACAGTTCTTCTCTTATGTCTTCATCTTTCTAGACAGCTTCTGCCCCTGCCTCACTGTTATGGCCCTGCACTGGACATACTGTGTTGATTTTTCTCACAGAAGAGTAGACAGGGGGTTCCAGACAGACCATATTTGCCATGTTCCCTGCCTGTCCTCAGTGCAGCAATGTCTCACTACCCCCAGCACAGCACCTGAGCATCCTCATTACTGTCTGGCCCTGTTTGTCTCAGCCTCAGGCAGCTCGAAGGATGAGAACACAAGGCAGTCACTAGGAGAGCTGCAAGAGGGGTGAAACAAAAATTATTCACAGTGTCACAGTATCACCAAGGTTGGAAGAGACCTCACAGATCATCAAGTCCAACCCTTTACCACAGAGCTCAAGGCTAGACCATGGCACCAAGTGCCACGTCCAACCTTGCCTTGAACAGCTCCAGGGACGGCGACTCCACCACCTCCCTGGGCAGCCCATTCCAGTAGCCAATGACTCTCTCAGTGAAGAACTTTCTCCTCACCTCAAGCCTAAATTTCCCCTGGCGCAGCTTGAGGCTGTGTCCTCTTGTTCTGGTGCTGGCTGCCTGAGAGAAGAGAGCAACCTCCTCCTGGCTACAACCACCCCTCAGGTAGTTGTAGACAGCAATAAGGTCTCCCCTGAGCCTCCTCTTCTCCAGGCTAAACAATCCCAGCTCCCTCAGCCTCTCCTCGTAGGGCTGTGCTCGAGGCCTCTCCCCAGCCTCGTTGCCCTTCTCTGGACACGTTCAAGCATCTCAATGTCCCTCTTAAACTGGGGGGCCCAGAACTGGACACAGTACTCGAGGTGTGGTCTAACCAGTGCAGAGTACAGGGGCAGAATGACCTCCCTGCTCCTGCTGACCACACCATTCCTGATGCAGGCCAGGATGCCATTGGCTTTCTTGGCCACCTGGGCACACTGCTGGCTCTGCACACTTCTGTGCAGACTGGGATCCACCAGGCTGGAGAAGAGCCCTTTGGAAAGGAATCTGGGGGGCCTTGGTGGACAGCAGACTCAACATGAGTGAACAGTGTGCTGCAGTGGCAAAGAAAGCCGAAGGGATGCTGGATTTCATCAACAAGGTCATTGCCTGCAGAGATGAAGAAGTCTTATCCCACTCTGCTTTATGTTTGTCAAGCCACACTTGGAGCACTGCATACAGTTTTCATCCTCACTGTACATAAAAGATGTGGACAGAGAAGGGCCATGAGAATGATCAGAGGACTCAAAGTCCTGCCTTATGAGGAAAGGCTGAGAGAATTGGGTTTGGTCAGCCTTGAGAGGAGAAGACTTGGGTAAGGCTTTATTAGCATGTACCAGCACACAAAGGGTGGCTATGAAGAGGATGGAGACTTCATTTTTAGGAGTCAGGTGGAAAAGAGAAGGGCAAGGGGTACAAGTTACTCCTGGGGAGATTCTAATTGGACTCTAGAAGAAAATTTTTCACAGTGGGAACATTTAGAGATTTGAATCATCTCCTAAGGGAAGTAGTGGATTCCCCTACATTTGCAGGTTTCAAGATTCTTCTTGACAGAGTACTGGACATTCTCATTTCAGCTAAACTGTCACCAGATGATCCTTGGGGTCATTTTGAACCTGGCATTCTGTGATTCTGCAGAGTTCATCCATTACTGCCCAGGAATGTAGGTCTGGCCAAGAAATAGATCAGGAATTCATACAAGTTCCTGTGTGGATCAGTCTTGAGAATTTGAACTGAAATAGAGGAAAGCTGAAGTGAGGGAAATTAGTTTGAGCTGAGCTAAACAGAGAGCAAGCCTTCAGAATTGTTTTGCTGGACTATGGCACTGGAGGTAGAACCCTGACAGTGTGAAACCACTGGATGGCTGGGTGCTAGGTTGGACTGGATGATCTTGGAGGTCTCTTCCAACCTGGTTGATTCTCTGATTCTATGATACACTGAAAATCTAAAAGGTGTCTTTATGTGCCACAGAATAAATGGTCATGCAAGTACCAGCCATGGGAAATTGACAGGCAAATCTGCCTGCTAGATTGCTTTTGGCCAGACCACATCTGAAAGCCTGCTTTCCTCAGATAGATTAGCAGAAGCAGGGCTGGCAAACCTCTCCCCTTCTACATGTGGGAGTATATTAGACAGCAGCAAGTGTGGGTTATTATTCAAACCTGTTAAAAACTCTGTACTTCTCTCTCTTTGCTCTTTTCTGGTGCTTGGGTTATCCTGCCGGCTCTGGAAATTGAATGAAGCTTATTATTTACAGCTAGCACAATAGACAAGCAGAGATTTACAGTATATACAGTTATAGACAGAAATAGACAAGGTAAAAGGTAATACAGAAACACAACAGCCCTCCCAGAAACCTGAGTCCCCAGGAGGGGCTCCCAACCACCCCCTCACCACCCCCCTACCCCTCTCAACCTTACCCCAGTCCCAAGGAAGAATGGAGGTTCAGCCAGGGGGTTAGGAAGCAAAGTGGATTAGTCAGAGAGGCCAGAGAGAGAGATGCAGCTCAGAGCTCCCCAGCAGGAGTGGTGCCTTATCTATGTTTTTATTCTTGTTCTTATTCATCTCAGCAAGCCTATGAGTGAAGCAGACATCAGCCTTGTTTTCCTTTCACAGCCTGTAATCTAGTTCTTCTCACCAGTACATTTTAGCTAGCTTCAAACTAGCACAGCTGGCATGGAAGCAGCACCCACATATGTCAGGGCTGAACTTGTCCCCGGGTAAGTCAGGTCAGTGATGGGGAGGGTAGTGTGTTCAGTGATGTGGCAGACAGCTCTCCACCACCAGCTTTACCATGTGCAACAACAGCAGCATGTGACTGAGAGTGCCCATATCAGCATGAGAACTCAGCTAATAGTGGGAGGAAATGGGGTTGAAATAATCTGTTTGAAGATACATAATTAATGTACTGCCCACTTTATTTGCCTCCTGTGGAACTCCTCTGACAGGGCTGTCAGACAAGGCTTTCCTCCAGCGTAGTTTGGTAGGCTTTCAAAAAGTTCCTCACTCTTTGAGAAAGCATTTGTGAGGTCAGTGAGGAACAGCTGCAGTTGGGAAGTGTAACTGCTGAAACATGAAGCGTGTGAAACCATGGCTGTACACTGGATCATTGAATCCTTCTGCTTGGAAGAGACCTTTAGGATCATCGAGTCCAACTGACAACCCAAGACCATTGTGACGGTTTGGGTGTTCCCTGCCCCCCAACACTTTGGAAATCACCCAGACTAGACACAGCCAGCTCTGGAAATTGAATGAAGCTTGTATTTACAGCTTAGCACAATAGACAAGCAGAGATTTACAGTATATACAGTTATAGACAGAAATAGAAAAGGTAAAAGGTAACACAGACACACAGCAGCCCTCCCAGAAACCTGAATCCCCAGGAGGGTCTCCCAACCACCCTTCCACCTTCTCCCACCCCTCTCAACCTTACCCCAGTCCCAAGGAAGAATGGAGGTTCAGCTAGGGGTTTAAGAAGCAAAGTGGATTAATCAGAGAGACAGAAGAGAGGCTAGAGAGAAGTGCAGCTCAGGCAATGCCCCAAGAAGAAGAAGAAGCAGTGCCTTATCTGTGTTTGGATTCTTGTTCTTATGCATCTCAAAAAGCCTATGAGTGCAGTAGACATCACCATTATTTCCCTTTCACAGCCTGTAATCTAGTTCTTCTCACCAAAACATTCTAGCTAGCTTCAAACTAGCACAAATACCAAAGGTATTCTATGTTCATATGGATGAATTAGGCACTTTGGCCACAACAACCCCATGCAGAGCTACAGGCTGAGGTTGGAGTGGCTGGAGAGCAGCCAAACAGAAAGGGATCTGGGGGTGCTGATGGATACCTGCCTGAACATGAGCCAGCAGTGTGCCCAGGTGGCCAAGAGAGCCAGTGGCATCCTGGCCTGCATCAGGAATGGTGTGGCCAGCAGGAGCAGGGAGGTCATTCTGCCCCTGTACTCTGCACTGGTTAGGCCACACCTTGAGTACTGTGTCCAGTTCTGGGCCCCCCAGTTTAAGAGGGACATTGAGATGCTTGAGCGTGTCCAGAGAAGGGCAACGAGGCTGGTGAGAGGCCTCGAGCACAGCCCTACGAGGAGAGGCTGAGGGAGCTGGGATTGTTTAGCCTGGAGAAGAGGAGGCTCAGGGCAGACCTTATTGCTGTCTACAACTACCTGAGGGGGGGTTGTGGCCAGGAGGAGGTTGCTCTCTTCTCTCAGGTGGCCAGAACCAGAACAAGAGGACACAGCCTCAGGCTGTGCCAGGGGAAATTTAGGCTTGAGGTGAGGAGAAAGTTCTTCAGTGAGAGAGTCATTGGCTACTGGAATGGGCTGCCCAGGGAGGTGGTGGAGTCGCCGTCCCTGGAGCTGTTCAAGGCAGGATTGGACATGGCACTTGGTGCCATGGTCTAGCCTTGAGCTCTGTGGTAACGGCTTGGACTTGATGATCATCTTGGTGATGCTGTGATACTGTGTGATACTTCATCCCTTGGAAAGAAAACAAGCCTGAAACTGCATGAAAGGAGTTGCAGTTTGGTGGTGGAGAAGGTCACTTGGTATTTTCCTCATGCTTGGATACTTTCTCTGGTGGTAGCTGCAGCCTATCACCAAGCTGATTAATTCGCCCACTGTGGGTGATGCTCATAAATCTCGCCTGTTTTTCCCTTGTTGAGCTGTGCATGAAATGATCTGGGTTTCTTCACACACATTTGTTACTCATAAGAATTTTCAGAATAGTTTGGCCCAACACTTCTCAGGCTGCAGCATGCTCAGGCTGATGACTTGCAATTCAGATTTCTACTTTCTATGGTTTGTGATTTGTCTTCCAAGTCAAATGTTATTAGCTCTGTCTGCCAGTGAGTGCTAGAAACTTTATAACTAGAAGAGTAATGGCTGTTGAATAGTGATTGTGTTTTGTATGAATTTTTTGGCACACCTTCATATAGATTTGGGGATTCTGGAATGTTTTAATGAATATCTTCTTTTCCATATAGTCCTGAGACAAGTTCTGGTGTAAATGTGCAAAGCCAGCTGTCTTCAATCCACTTGTCCCTGGAGTGTATCATAACAGCAATGTATTGCATTATGACAAGTTGCCTTGGCCTCAGCCAGCTCCATTAATGGCAATCACTGCTGATGTTTTATGTTCCAAAAGCTGAAAACATGTCAAAGGACAGAGCAAACTAAGACTTTCTGTATAGGTTGCCAACTTGAGAGATCAGTTTTGCTCCTCTTAAACCTGATAGCAAAATCCCCGGGTTGCTGAGGCTGCTTCTTAGCTAACTGTTGCCTTAAAGGTGTGGTGGCACTTCATGACTTCAAAGGTTGCTTTTCTGTTTGAAGAGGTTAACAAAAGAAATTCCCAGCACTGTAAGACAGGCCAAATCCAGGCTGTTCTAGGGGCTTGCATGCCATTCCGTTCTCCTGACTCAAAGCAATGCCCTCGAGAGTCGCTTCACCGCAGCGACCACTTTCGACACTTGTGGCTCTGCAGACACAGAGCTCTGTGTTTTAAAATACCACAAGGCTGACACGAGAGACTTAATTTTGATGGGCACTGGTGTTTACAAGCAGATTCCCTGGTGCATTTACTCCTCCCAGAGACATCACACTTCTCTTTCCACCCGCTGAAGGAAGAGACTAATGTCCGTGTTGGCGATTCCCATCTTCCTGGAACGCTCCAGAAAGAGGCAGTCCCCATTAAGAGTTTGAGGAAGGAGAAAGGGGGGAAACAAAAACCCAACACAGGAAAACCAGCTGAGTTTCCATAGACATAGGCCTCCCCCACCCCCAGTTATTTTCTTCATATTCTTCATGTGCTTTCCATATGGAGCCAGTGGCAGAAGTTCTTGCTCAAAGGTAACTCTTTTTTCTGGCGTGGCTGTTGTTGCAGTGATTACATTGATGGTGGCATGTAGCAAAAACAAGGGAAGAAAACCAGGCAGAGGTAACCAGGGCTCTGTCTTCAGCGGCTTCAGATATTAGGTGATGTAATTGCTTCAGTTGAAAGTTATTTTGTCTTTTACAACCACTTGAATGATCATAGAATCATAGAATGGTTTAGGTTTTCCCCTGGCATAGCTTGAGGCTGTGTCCTCTTGTTCTGGTTCTGGCCACCTGAGAGAAGAGAGCAACCTTCTCCTGGCTACAACCACTCCTCAGGTAGTTGTAGACAGCAATAAGGTCTGCCCTGAGCCTCCTCTTCTCCAGGCTAAACAATCCCAGCTCCCTCAGCCTCTCCTCGTAGGGCTGTGCTCAAGGCCTCTCACCAGCCTCGTTGCCCTTCTCTGGACACGCTCAAGCATCTCAATGTCCCTTCTAAACTGGGGGGCCCAGAACTGGACACAGTACTCAAGGTGTGGTCTAACCAGTGCAGAGTCCAGGGGCAGAATGACCTCCCTGCTCCTGCTGACCACACCATTCCTGATGCAGGCCAGGATGCCATTGGATCATCCAGCTCCAACCCCCTGCCATAGGCAGGGACACCTCCTACTAGAGCAGGCTGCTCAAGGCCTCATCCAGCCTGGCCTTAAACACCTCCAGGGAGGAAGCAGCCACAACCTCCCTGGGCAACCTGTGCCAGTATCTTACCACCCTCACTGGAAAGAACTTCCTCCTAACATCCAGTCTAAGTCTCCCCTCTTCCAGCTTAAACCCATTCCCCCTCATCCTGACATTACCAGACCTTGTCAATGGTCCCTCCCCAGCCTTCCTGTAGGCTCCCTTCAGATACTGGAATGATGTAAATGAGGTCTACAGATACTGGAATCCACAATGACTTAGATCTGTCTTCAGAGCATTTTCTGTTCTTGTAACAAGTTCTTACTATTCTCTCTAGCATCACAGAATCACAGAATCAGAGAATTATTGAGGTTGGAATAGACTTCTGTGATCATCAAGTCCAGCCTATGACCCAACACCACCACATGGACTAGATCATGTCACTAAGTGCCACATCCAATCTTTCCTTAAATCAGGGATGACAGGGCAGTCCATTTCAGTATCTAGTTATCATTTCCAAACCTCCCCTGGCACAGATTCAGGCCATGCTCTCTCTTCTGGTCATAAGTTGCCTGGGAGAAGAGCCTAACCCCCACCACAACTTCCCTTCAGGTAGTTTTAGTGATAAGGTCCTCCCTGACTCTCCTCCAGGCTAAACAACTCCAGCTTCCTCAAAAGGCTTTCCTCCAGTCCCTTCTCCAGTCTCCTTGCTCTCCTCTGGACCTGCTCCAGCACCTCAATATCCTTCTTTCCGTGAGGGTCCCAGAACTGCACACAGTGCTTAAGGTGAAGCCTCACCAGTGCTGAGTACAGGAGCAGAATTATTTCCCTAGTCCTGCTGGCCACACTACTCCTGATACTAGCCAAGATGGCATTGGCCTTCTGTGCCCCCTAGGCACACTGCTGGCTCGTGTTCAGCTGTTGTCATCCAGCATCCCCAGGTCCCTCTCTGCCAGGTCACTCTCCAGCTGCTCATGTCCCAGTCTGTAGTGTTGCTTGGGGTTACCATGGCTGAAGTGCAGAACCCTGCACTTGGCCTTGTTAATCCTCATACTGTTGGCCTCAGCCCATTGACCCAGCCTGTCCAGGTCTCTCTGCAGTGTCTTCCTACCTTCCAGCAGATTGACATTCCCCCCAACTTGGTGTCAACTGCAAATTTACTGACGGTAGACTAGATCCCCTCATCCAAGTCATCAGTGAAGATGTTGAATAGAACTGGGCCCAGTACTGATCCCTGGAGGACACCACTGGTCACCAGACACCAACTGAATGTGGCACCATTCACAACCAATCTCTGTGTCCAGTCACCCAGACAGTTTTTAATCCAGTGAAGGGTGCACATATCCCAGCCATGGGCTGCCAGGTTTTGCAGGAGGATGCTGGGGGAGACTGTGTCAAAGGCTTTGCTGAAATCTAGGTAGAGTATGGGAATGCAGTGCAAGATAGAATAATAGCAAACAGTGCATAAGCATTTGACTTCATTTCCACAGCTTCAAGATGCCTCCCACAGGGAGGAAAGATAGTGGGTGTAGTGGTTTGGGTGTTCCCCCATCCAGATTATCCAGTCCAACTTATCATCTAGCCCTCGACAATCAACCAGACCGTGGCACTAACCCAGCCCTGTCCAATCAACCAGACCATGGCACTAAGTGCCTCATTCAGGCTTTGCTTGAACACCTCCAGGGATGGTGACTCCACCACCTCCCTGGGCAGCCCATTCCAATGCCAATCACTCTCTCTGCCAACAACTTCCTCCTAACATCCAGCCTAGACCTCCCCTGGCACAACTTGAGACTGTGTCCCCTTGTTCTGTTGCTGCTTGCCTGGGAGAAGAGACCAACCCCCACCTGGCTACAACCTCCCTTCAGGTAGTTGCAGACAGCAATGAGGTCTGCCCTGAACCTCCTCTTCTCCAGGCTGCACACCCCCAGCTCCCTCAGCCTCTCCTCATAGGGTTTGTGTTCCAGGCCCCTCACCAGCTTTGTTACCCTTCTCTGGACACATTGCAGTATCTCAACATCTCTCTTGAATTGAGGAGCCCAGAACTGGACACAGCACTCAAGGTGTGGCCTGACCAGTGTTGAGTACAGGGGGAGAATAACCTCCCTCCTCCTACTGGCCACACTATTCCTCTTCCAGGCCAGGATGCCTTTGGCTCTCTTGGCCACCTGGGCACATATTCTTCTGTTAAAGTAATGCAAAACTTCAAGATGACTTTCAGACAAAAGGGCTGCTAGTTAGGTTGCCTTACTTTGTCACTGAAAGCATTAGCTCCAAGGAGACAATTTTCTGAAGGCTGTGAAATCACAGCAGTTCTCTCTCTGAACCTGCTGCAGCCAGTGAATGGCAGCCACTTTCATCAGGAGCCTTCAGTGATGCCAATCCTCATCCAGGATGTGCCAACATCCTTGCAAGTCATTAATTAGTATTTTATATATATATATATAATTACAAGAGTTTCATTTTTCTATTTAAAAGCTATTTTAAAGTGGAGGAACTTTCTACAAGATAAACGAGAGGCATTTCATTGTCCAGGTTCTGCAGTAAGGAGAAATGATAATTAATAGCAGGTAAGGCAGCACTGCAATATTACACTATGTAGACCCACAAATCTTTCCCAGATATTTTGAAACGACTCATTTCTCTGTATGATTCATGAATCAAGCTATTTAAGAACATAATTGGGTGGTATTAGAATTAATGGCAGGTATTTTAGTGAGTAATGCCTGCGTTCGTTCTGCAGTTTGCTCTTTGTGTGGCTAATGCAGCCCTTTGCTATGTTGGTACAATACCATGTGATAAGAACAAGGCCAAGTGTAAGGTCCTGTACCTGGGTCGGTGCAATCCCAGGCACAGATACAGGCTGGGTGGGAAATGGCTGAGAGCAGCCCTGAGGAGAAGGGCCTGGGGGTCTGGGGTGATGAAAAGCTCAACATGAGCCTGCAGTGTGCACATGCAGCCCAGACAGCAACCCTGTGCTGGGCTGCAGCAAGAGAAGTGTGGGCAGCAGGGCAAGGGAGGGGATTCTCCCCCTTTACTCTGCTCTCCTCAGACCCCACCTGCAGTACTGTGTGCAGTTCTGGAGCCCCCAGCACAAGAAGGACATAGAACTGCTGGAGCCAGTCCAGAGGAGAGCCACGAAGATGCTCAGAGGGCTGCAGCAGCTCTGCTATGAGGACAGGCTGAGAGAGTTGGGGCTCTGCAGCCTGGAGAAGAGAAGGCTTCGAGGAGACCTTAGAGTGGCTTTGCAGTATCTGAAGGGAGCCTACAGGAAGGCTGGGGAGGGACTATTGACAAGGTCTGGGAATGTCAGGACGAGGGGGAATGGGTTTAAACTGGCAGAGGGGAGATTTAGACTGGATGTTAGGAGGAAGTTCTTTACAGTGAGGGTGGTAAGACACTGGCACAGGTTGCCCAGGGAGGTTGTGGATGCTTCCTCCCTGGAGGTGTTTAAGGCCAGGCTGGATGAGGCCTTGAGCAACCTGCTCTAGTGGGAGGTGTCCCTGCCTATGGCAGGGGGTTGGAGCTGGATGATCCTTGAGGTCCCTTCCAACCTAAACCCTTCTATGATTCTAAGAGAGGAAGGATGGCAACTGAAGTGGAAAGGGGTGAAGTAACTTAGATAAAGCAGGAGATAGCTTTTTAGGAGTCCAATGGAGAGCTACAAGGATGATTAGGGGGCTGGAGCACTGCCTTATGAGGAGAGGCTGAGGGGCCTGGGGCTATCTAGTCTGGAGAAGACTGAGAGACTGAGAGAGGGGTTAATAACTGTTTATAAACATCTGAGGGCTGGTCAAGGGTGGGGGACAGGCTCTTCTCACTTGCTCCCTGGGATAGGACAAGGAGCAATGGGTGTAAGTTGCAGCAAAAGAGGTTCTGCCTCAACACAAGGGGGAACTTCTTTACTGTAAGGGTCCCAGAGCACTGGAACAGGCTGCCCAGAGAGGTTGTGGGGTCTCGTTCTGTAGAGACTTTCAAGGTCTGTCTGGATGTGTTCCTCTGGATCTGTGGTAGATTGTATGGTCCTGCTCTGGCAGGGGAGCTGGACTCGATGATCTCCTTGGGTCCCTTCCAACCCCTAACGTCCTGTGAGCCTGTGAAGAGGGAGGTTCTAGTCTCCTCTCTCTGGCTATCAGTGATAGGACATAAGAAAGCTGAGTGATGATGCACCAGGGGAAGTTCAAAGTGAACATTAGGGAAAGTGTCAGTGACTGAAACAGGCTCCCCAGAGACGTGGTCATGACACAAACTCTGTCAGACTTCAGTGAGTATCTAAATGATGCTCTTAGCCATATGATTTAGTTTTAGATATTCCTGTGATGGAACTGTGGGTTGGAATTGATGATCTTTGTGTGTCCTTTCTAACTTGAGGTATTCTATGATTTTGATCTGTGTTAGATTGTGTGGTCCTGTTCTGGTGGGGAGGTTGAACTCAATGATCTCCTTGGGTCCCTTCCAACCCCTAATATCCTGTGATCCTGTGATAGCTCACTCTGGGAATTTTATCCAGCCTCAGCTTCTTTCAAGGCTTAGAAGCTTCATCTAAATTCTTTTTCCTATAGGTATCTAAAATCCTACAGGCAAACAAATCAGTTACAACCACTGCTTTCTGTCAGGAGTCTATCTGAAACTACAAACTTCTCCTTATTTTGTCTAGAAGTGTACCCTTAGCGTTCCCTGTCATCTTATTTCCAACCACTGCTGGATTTGGCAAAGCTCAGAGCCACATCTGATTTTTAGTGATGAAATGTCTTTCATTTGTCTTGCCAAGTTATCATTTCCCACCAAAGAGAGTGTACCTTACTTTGCTCAGCAATCCAAAAAGTTCAGAGATCTCCCAAAGCAGAGGGTTTCTAAACCATTTTGATTCTCTGCATGCACTTGATAGAGGACATGTTCCTCCATGTATGTCACTGGGTTCTTGCTGAACGTATCCTTCTACTTCTTAGAATCAGCTCAGAAGGAAGGAAAGGGAAAGGAAACTTGGCATGTGCCTGTAAGTGCAAGGGAAGATGACCTCACAGATCATCAAGTCCAACCTGTTACCACAGAGCTCAAGGCTAGACCATGGCACCAAGTGCCACGTCCAATCCTGCCTTGAACAGCTCCAGGGACGGCGACTCCACCACCTCCCTGGGCAGCCCATTCCAGTAGCCAATGACTCTCTCAGTGAAGAACTTTCTCCTCACCTCAAGCCTAAATTTCCCCTGGCATAGCTTGAGGCTGTGTCCTCTTGTTCTGGTGCTGGCTGCCTGAGAGAAGAGAGCAACCTCCTCCTGGCTACAACCACCCCTCAGGTAGTTGCAGACAGCAATAAGGTCTGCCCTGAGCCTCCTCTTCTCCAGGCTAAACAATCCCAGCTCCCTCAGCCTCTCCTCGTAGGGCTGTGCTCGAGGCCTCTCCCCAGCCTCGTTGCCCTTCTCTGGACACGTTCAAGCATCTCAATGTCCTTCTTAAACTGGGGGGCCCAGAACTGGACACAGTACTCAAGGTGTGGTCTAACCAGTGCAGAGTACAGGGGCAGAATGACCTCCCTGCTCCTGCTGGCCACACCATTCCTGATGCAGGCCAGGATGCCATTGGCTCTCTTGGCCACCTGGGCACACTGCTGGCTCATGTTCAGGCGGGTATCCATCAGCACCCCCAGATCCCTTTCTGTTTGGCTTCTCTCCAGCCACTCTGACCCCAGCCTGTAGCTCTGCATGGGGTTGTTGTGGCCAAAGTGCAGCCCCTGGCACTTGGACTTATTGAACACCATCCCCTTGGACTCTGCCCATCTGTCCAGGTGGTCGAGGTCCCGCTGCAGAGCCCTTCTGCCCTCCAGCCCAGCCACATCTGCCCCCAGCTTGGTGTCATCTGCAAACTTGCTGATGACTGACTCAATGCCCTCATCCAGATCATCTTATCTGTTAGAAAAATACAGATGACATCATACCTGCAGAGCAGAGTTCCTCAGTTTTCCTGTGTTAGTTTGAAGCTAGCTGGAATATTGTGGTGAGATGAATTAGATGACAGGCTGTGAAAAGGAAACAATGGTGATGGCTGCTTCACTCATAGGCTTGCTGAGATGGAGAAGAACAAGAACATAAATATAGATGAGAGTCTCTCTCTGTCTCTGGGGCTGAACTTAAACATAAGGCAAAGTCTGGGGTAAGGTAGAGGGGTAGGGGGAAGGTGAAGGGTGGTTGGGAGCCCCTCGTGGGGACTCAGGTTTCTGGGAGGGCTGTTGTGTTTCTGGATTACCTTTTACCTTGTCTATTTCTGTCTGTATTGTAAATCTCTGCTTGTCTATTGTGCTAAGCAGTAAACGTAAAGCTTCATTCAATTTCCAGATCGACTGAGCCTAGTCTGGGTGATTTTATTAAGTGTGGGGGGTGGGGAGCACCCAAAGCATCACATTTACCCTCTCAGTCTCCTTCCTTGCAGCTATTAGTGGGATCTGTGTGATTGTTCATCAGCCCTCTTTAGACTCTTCAGAAATCTGCAGATTTTTGTCCATGAACACTTTAATCTCTAATGTTCTTTGAGTAAAATAAAACAACAATCACTGGTAATTGGAAGAAAATAGTTGAAAGTGTTCATGGACAGGTCCTGCTCAGGCTTTATCTGCTCAGCTCTTCCCTTCCACTGCTTTTATTTCTTTCTGGTTCACACAATTTTACAGATGGTGGAGAAAGTTGTTCTGAGTATCTGCAGTAGATTTCTGCCTATGGCTCCTCTCTTTCAAAGGCTCACTGGGGACACCCAAATGGAGCCAAAATATGTCATGTGCCTCTGTCCATCTCCATCCCAATATGTGGGGAATGGAGCAAAGTTGGAGGTGGGCAGGTTTAGACTGGAGCTGAGGAGAAAGTTCTTCAGTATGAGAGTGGTGAGAGCCTGGAATGGGTTGCACAGGGAGGTGGTTGAGGCCCCATCCCTGGAGGTGTTTAAGGCCAGGCTGGATGGGGCTCTGGCCAGCCTGATCCAGTGTAGGGTGTCCCTGCCCATGGCAGGGTGGGTTGGAACTAGATGATCCTTGTGGTCCCTTCCAACCCTGACTGATTCTGCGATTCTAAAAAGCTATGCACTGGTTTGGGGAACTTCCTAAATCTGGCTTCTATCCATGAACACTTCAATCTCTAGTGTGGTTTGAGTAAAATAAAACAACAATCACAGGTCATTTGAGCAAAATATTTGAAAGAATAAAGAGTTATCACTGTCAGAAGCAGATTGGTAAGATTAGAGGTATTCCTGCTCAGGCTGGCTTTGACCATAATTTGCCTTGCAAGCTGAATCTCTGAAAATGTGAAAGAGTATCCATCCAACCCTATCTTGAGTCCAGTCTCCAGTTCTGGTCTCCTCAATTCAAGAGAGATATTGAGATACAGCAACATGTCCAGAGAAGGGCGATGAAGCTGGTGAAAGGGCCTGGAGACAGCCCTGTGAGGAGAGGCTGAGGGAGCTGGAGGTGTGCAGCCTGCAGAAGAGGAGGCTCAGGGCAGACCTCATTGCTGTCTACAACTACCTGAAGGGAGGCTGTAGCCAGGTGGGGGTTGGTCTCTTTTCCCAGACAACCTGCAACAGGACAAGGGGACACAGTCTCAAGTTGTGGCAGGGGAGGTCTAGGCTGGATGTTAGGAGGAAGTTGTTGGCAGAGAGAGTGATTGGCATTGGAATGGGCTGCCCAGGGAGGTGGTGGAGTTGCCGTGCCTGGAGGTGTTCAAGCAAAGACTGGATGAGGCACTTAGTGCCATGGTCTGGTTGACTGGATAGGGCTGGGTGCTAGGTAGGACTGGATGATCTTGGAGGCCTCTTCCAACCTGGTTGATTCTATGATGCCATGATTCTATGATTCTCCAGCTCTTGGCTTAGGTGGTGCTGTGCAATATCTCCCTGTGCTTGGGACTCAATGGCTTCATATTAGAAGAGGCAGAGAACTCTGACAGTGGCTGAATAACACCTTCATGGCTGATCAGGTTTATTTTCATTTTCTCCAGAGCGTAACAATTGGTGAACAATGAAATTATTGCCTGCAATTGCCACAGACTACATAGAAGAATCAATGCCAGAATCCTCAACTGTGAACTTCTTTGCCCTGTCCCATTAGCCACTTCTGGGGAAAAGCTGGGAGTTTGATAAACAATGCCAGTTCTTCTGAGGTTGATGCCTTTGTGTCACTGCTCTAGATCCACAGGGCCACTGCACATGAAAGTTTAATGATCACATAAATTTCAAGTGCTGTCTCTCCCCTGCTGCAGAAAACCATCACATAAATTTATCTCAATGCTCTACTGACTCCACAAGCATGCTGCAGGCTTTTCCATGCTGTTTCCCCCCCTCACACCTCTCTTTTAATGCTTTGTTTAAATCATTTCTCACGCCCACAGCTGATAAAGAGAGGTCATGCATCCAGACATAAGTAAAGAATAAGGTTTGCTGTCAAAGGACACCACAGCTTCTCACTTACTGGGAGCATGTCATGGCATTAAACTGCTTCAGTGAAGGCACCTGATGCCAAGCTGCAGAAAGACTGCTTTGGGCATGGATGAGCAAGGACTCTGTGGTCCTTCCTGCACTCTTGTTACCCATCTGCCATCACTTCAATAACCTGCTTTAAAGGCATCAGTTGGGAAGATGTGCACCTGCTTAGTCACTTTGGGTGGAAAATGCATTAAAGCCTGATTTAATCAAAACCCAGTGGGCAAATTGACCTATTTCACAGTCACTATTTAGGTTAGTGTGTGTGGTATCCATGTTGCTCTTTAGGTAGCAATTCATAGCATGCAAATGGTTTTTCACAGGCCTTGCTTCATCTGTTCTGCTGATCTTGCTGACCACTCTGGGATGAATCCTCATCCCAAATACAGTATCACAGTCTCACAGTATCACCAAGGCTGGAAGAGACCTCACAGATCATCAAGTCCAACCTGTTACCACAGAGCTCAAGGCTAGACCATGGCACCAAGTGCCACGTCCAGTCCTGCCTTGAACAGCTCCAGGGACGACGACTCCACCACCTCCCTGGGCAGCCCGTACAGAGCAAAGCAGGAGGCTCCCTGTTTCAGCACATATTGAGAGAGAAAACAGAGATACACTAAACTTGACTTACTTTGCAAGACTCTCATGGCCTTGGAGCAGTGGGGATGGTAACACAGCCTTCTCTTCTGATTCAGGATCACAGAATTTCCACTGGTCACTTCCCAGGATCACCTAGGACCAGGTTGTCTGGGAAGATGAAAGTAGGAGGGAGGAGGAGGCAAGTGGCCTCTTGAACTGGGGGATGGGGTCGGGGAGTGGTGTATTCCCCTGGAAATTCATGAAGAATTAGTTCAGGACCTGCTGAGCCATCTGGACACCCACAAGTCCATGGGAGCAGATGGGATCCATCCCAGGGTGCTGAGAGAGCTGGCAGCTGAGCTGGCCAAGCCGCTCTCCATCATTTTCCAGCAGTCCTGGCTCACCGGAGAGGTCCCAGGAGACTGGAAAGTGGCCAACGTGGTCCCCATCCACAAGAAGGGTCGGATGGAGGAACCTGGGAACTACAGACCTGTCAGCCTGACCTCAGTGCCAGGGAAACTGATGGAGCAGGTTATCTTGGGGGTGATAAGAGCTCACCTGAGGGATGGCAAAGAGCTCAGGTCCAGCCAGCATGGGTTTAGGAAGGGCAGATCCTGCCTCTCCAACCTGATCTCCTTCTATGATCAGGTGACCCGCTTGGTGGATGTGGGGAGGCCTGTGGATGTGGTCTATCTGGACTTCAGCAAGGCCTTTGACACTGTTCCCCACAGCAAACTGCTGGCTAAGATGTCAGTCCGCGGCTTGGATGGTAACACTCTGTGCTGGGTTAGGAACTGGCTGGAGGGCCGAGCCCAGAGAGTGGTGGTGAATGGTGCCACATCCAGCTGGCGGCCAGTCACTAGTGGTGTCCCTCAGGGATCAGTGCTGGGCCCCATCCTCTTTAACATCTTCATAGATGATCTGGACGTGGGCACTGAGTCAGTCATCATCAAGTTTGCAGATGACACCAAGCTGGGGGCAGATGTGACTGAGTTGGAGGGCAGAAGGGCTCTGCAGCGGGACCTTGACCGCCTGGACAGATGGGCAGAGTCCAATGGGATGGCATTCAATGGCTCCAAGTGCCAGGGGCTGCACTTTGGCCACAACAACCCCATGCAGAGAATGGGCTGCCCGGGGAGGTGGTGGAGTCGCCGTCCCTGGAGCTGTTCAAGGCAGGATTGGACGTGGCACTTGGTGCCATGGTCTAGCCTTGAGCTCTGTGGTAATGGCTTGGAGTTGATGATCTGTGAGGTCTCTTCCAACCTTGGTGATACTGTGAGACTGTGATAGGCAGTGCAGTGCTGACCTCTTTGTCTTTAAGAGAGTGACATGTAAGGAAAAAAAAACAAAGACTGAAAAGTGCACCTGAATGCCTGTATGGGAAGGGAACTGCAGGGAATAGAAATCAAAATCACAGCAACAGGGAGAGCAGATGAGAATTTGATGGGCAAATCTGATTTTGTCCATCAAAAATTGCCATCTGTGCAGGAGCTTCTAGCATTTGGTTTGCTGAGAAAGAGGGCAAAGTGACTGCCACCTTGAAAAACAAACCACAACAATAAAAAATCCCCACAGTGCCCTTCACATTACAAAACTATGTAATAGCTTTTACATAATGTCCAGATCTGGCCCATCCAAGCAGCCTTGGTTTGGGTGAGGGAAAGTAGCCAGGCACAAACTGCGCTCACTGAATTGATGAACTGTGTAAAAGGCTCATGAGACGTTTTCACTCCTAATTGATTGCAGAAAGCTTCTGTGACATGTGTCACCATCCACCTTGAAGAGGGCTTGACCCATGGGGGATGTGGAACAGCAGGCTGTGCAGCCCCTTGGAAAATCAGTTTGCTTGGGAAAGGACAACATCCTCAGCACTCGTTGTGTGCTGCTCTCATCTCCTCACCTTTTTTGCCTTCACGGTGCTGGAAGAAGAACAGCACAGCATCTTCAGTGCAGCTAATACCTGGTGAATTATTCACAGTGTTAGAAGGATGTGCTAGTTTGAGGCTAGCTAGAATGTTTTGGTGAGAAGAACTAGATTACAGGCTGTGGAAGAGAAATAAGGGTGATGGCTGCTTCACTCATAGGCTTGCTGAGATGTATAAGAACAAGAATTCAGACGTAGATAAGGGAGTCGCTCTTCGCCTGAGCTCTGAGCTGCATTTCTCTCTGAGCTGCATTTCTGTCTCACTTCACCTTCCATCTCTCTGATTAATCCACTTGCTTCCAACCCCCCCTGGCCAACCCTCCATTCTTCTTTGGGGCACAAGGCAATGTCTGGGGTAAGGTTGAGAGGTGGAAGAAGGTGGAAGGGTGGTTGGGAGCCCCTCCTGGGGACTCAGGTTTCTGGGAGGGCTGTTGTGTGTCTGTATTACCTTTTACCTTGTCTATTTCTGTCTATAACTGTATGTACTGTGAACCTCTGCTTGTCTATTGAGCTAAGCTGTAAATATAAGCTTCATTCAAATTTCCAGAGCTCACTGAGTCTAGTCTGGGTGATTTCCAAAGTGTGGGGGGGACGGGAAACACCCAAACCATCACAAAGGAAAAGGCTTTTTCCTTGTTCTGGCTACACAATTCTCTTTAAAGATTTTCACCAAGTTCTGCATTGGCTTTTGCAGGGAAGCTGCTCTTGTTAGGGCTTGGAAGGGACCTCTAAAGATCACTTAGTTCAGGTCCCCCTGCTGGGGGTGTCCACAGCTTCATGCAGCACACAGCTCACATTTTAGCATCCCTCTTGATTTGTGAGAATCTTGGGCAGGCATTGAGAAATATGGGGATGCAGCAGTCAGCAACAACACCTGTGTGTTCTTCTGCATCTCACCTGTGGACCTTTTTATCCTGGGTACTTGAGATCTTGTTGTAATGCTTCAGATGGGTAATCTTCATGCTGATTTGCTATGGTGGGGAAGAGAATGGGAGGATTTTCCCATTGGTAGCTTCAGAGAAACATAGAAGGGTTGGACTGCGAAGGGCTCTCTGGAAATCATCTAGTCCAACTAACCTGATAACTAACACAGCTATGTCCAGATCAAGTTGCAAGTACTGGTAAAAGTAGTGACCACTCTCCTAAACCCTCCCCAACAGGGCAAAGGATTGTGTCACACATCTCTGCCTCAAAAGAAGATACTTGGGAAATGAGAGTGGTGGTGAATGGTGCCGCATCCAGTTGGCAGCTGTCACTAGTG
>WAAF01016366.1:9947-48905 GCA_013400475.1 Tricholaema leucomelas
TGTGGGTTTTTTTTTTTTTTTTTTTGTGTGGTTTGGTTTGGTTTTGTCTTTTATTTTTTAAATTATTTTTGTCTTTTTCATTTTTTTTCTTTTAGTGTTGTTTTTTTTTTCCTTTTTCTTTCTTTTATGCTTTCTTTTCTTTTTTTGTTTCTTTTTAAAGAGACCCCTGAGAAGGCAGCGAGGTGCCGTCCTCTCCGCCGGGTCTATCTGTAATTGAATCTAGGTCAGTTATTCTAAAGCATGAGGGAGGCTGATTCCCTCTTTCTGACATCAGCCCGGAATTTNTGCTGATATGAAAGAATTACAGATACAAAACCCACTGATCTATAGAATAAAAAAAGAAAAGAAAAGAAATGTTATTTTTCTGTAAAGGTATCAGTTCATTTATATTCATTTAACCATCCATCCATCAATTCACTTTCTCACTCCCTGCACATTCCCTCTGCCTCTGCTAAACCTACCCCACCAAGATACTTTTCTAGAATATACAATGAAGTTCCATTAAATAATACTACCACTACTAATAACAACAACAAAAAAAACCCAAACTAAACCCAAATAATAACAGATACAGATGAAGTAGGCAAAGTTTCCCTTCTACCTCTCTCCTTACCCCAGCTCCTATTTTTTTGTTATCGGCTTTGAGCAAATTAGCAATATGAGGATGAAAATGTTTGAGTTTGGTGAAAAAAAACCCCACACCTGTCTGTGAATATCTACAAATGCTACATGCAATATGGACATTGTATTTGTGGCTATCTGTAGACAGAATATAGTGGGTGTAGATATAATACACAGAGTGGAGTTGGCTCAACACGTATGTGCCGCGTCTCTACGCTCCTGTTACACAAACAGCTCATTCTTTCCCTATCTGCCTGTCTATAAAAGAAAATACACACCCATTGTCCAGATATTTACAGCATTCATATATCCTAAGTGCACAGACAGAGATTTAAACATGCATCCAGCCTGCGTATGTTGTCTATATGCACAATATATATGCATATATATATATATATACACAAGGTGCCCACGCGCATCAACACGCAGAGGCAGCATCTCTCTGGACTGGAGGCAGAGCCTTTGTGTTTAAACATCAAATATTTTCTTCAATTCCTTTAGGAGCCTGTCCTCAGGACATGTGTCTTAAAGCATGAGTCCTTCACGAGTTATGGGACACGATTGTATTTGTGTGTGTGTATGTGCATGCTGACAGGAGAGCAAGAGTCTACCAAAGGGCACTACCCAGTGGCCTCACACCTTCCAAATCTCTGGGCCACATCTGTATTTTTGTGCATTTACCTAAACCCAAGATGCAATTTCCTCTGGAGGGGTAGCAACCAGAGAGCAAACCTCTCTCACTCTTGTGTTAAAGCAAACACAACCTGGGTGAGCTCTTTCCCGTGGCTTGCTGCTCATTACGCTTTACATGGGGGCTGTCCCCATCTGGAGGTGACTTCTTTCTTCCCTTGCTCTCGGCGTGGTGGCTCTTGAAGGAATAGTTACAAGGAGGATGAATTTGACACAGCATCTGAAGACGGAGGCTGCTCAACTGCTCATTTCCTGGAGCCCTTTGCAGAGGCTGGAAGCAGAGGGTTGTGGCATAACTTCCTTTTCCTGGTCTGAACATAACAACAGAAGCTTTGTAAGAAGCTGCCTTTTTAATACAGTTAAAAAAAGAGGTAAAGAGAGAGAGAGAGAGAGAGAGAGAGATATGGAAACACCAATCTATAACAGCTACAAATACGCATCTTTATCTCCAGCTAGATATGGCTAAAGATCCGCAGTGTTATTTTGCTTACTGCTGCCTGGTAGAAGAAACCTCAGCTGGTGCTTGGGGGGGTCCTTGGCAGCCTTAGGAAAGAAAAAAAAGAGATAAATAACCCCCCAAATCCCTGTGTAAATAAAGCAGCCAGCCAATCACCCTGAGATCAAACAAACCAGATACCAGCTACCTGGTGGATGCCGGCCCCGACGCAGATCCCCTGTACAACTGTGAACCAGATCAAAGGCTGGAGTTACCAGACTCCATGTTGCAAGTGACACCTGCAAGTGTTAGCTCTGCTTCGTGCTTCCAACCCATCCCTGAATAAATACATAATCATATCACATAGCATAATTAATGGGAGTAGCACCATGAAGGACTCTTAAAAGAAAGGCTGTTGAAAGAGAGTTCCTGAAGATAATCCATTTAAAAGGTTTCCTTAAAATGCAACCACTAGTGGGAATAAGGCAGGTTTAGTTCCAACATCTTAATACCTCAGGATAGCACAGTTTCAGATCTTGCTAGTGGCTTTCCTTTAATAGTGACTTGGCTTTTGATTCGGGACTTGTACACTCTGGAACACCTCCTTGCTGCTGTCATTCTCAATGGAGAAAGGTCTGTGACTGAATCAAATCTTCCAAGTTCAAGAGTGGCACAAGAGGCGAGCACGCACCCACTAAGGACTTCAGGGGTCTTTAAGCGACAGGTACTGACAAAGTGTTTTGCAGGAGCACCAATAGAATGGTCACCCAACCTGCTTTTGCTGGCACCAGTCTCAAGTTCCAGCCTTTGTCCTTGGGTGCTCTCCATTTATTTCAGGAGGCGCGGGAAGACCTCTTCATTTTACCAGTGAAAATATGCACCCTTTTCTTCTGAAACAAATGTAAACTGGTCTTTAGAGGGTATCACCAGGCTGACTATGATCCTTCTGTGGACTCAACAGCAGAAAAACAAACATCTCCTCTACTCTGAGTTGTGATGCTTTCCTGTAGCTGACCTTCAGAGGAGGCCCAGTCCAGCTCTCGTTTCCACTGACCCATCAGAGACTCCGCAACCTCGTTTCTGCTGGACATCAAATGTGGTGACATCCTGCCTGCTTGTAATAACCTTTCTAACCTTACCATTTTGGAGCAAGTGCTGGTGGCCTGCACTTCTCTCTAATGGTCCCTTTGAGTAATTTTCAAGGTGCTGCTTACTTTGTTTTTCTCTGATCCCGGATGGCAGCCCAACTCCCGGGCCACGGAAACAGGGCTTCAGCTACTCCCCAGCTCTTTGCTTAGCGGCGCTACCCAGCTCCTGCCTTGTGCTCAGAAGTCTCCTGTGTGGCATCACCTGCCAGGCTTGGTGAGTAAATCCCTTTCTTCTTTTGGCTGCTTTTGCAAATCATCATAGAATCATCGTAGAATGTCAGATGCTGGAAGGGACCTCAAAAGTTCATCCAGTTCAACCCCCTTGCCAGAGCAGGATCGCCTAGACCAGATCACACAGGAACGCATCTAGGCAAGTCTTGAATATCTCCAGAGAGGCTGACTCCAAACCCCACCAGGGCAGCCTGTTCCAGGGTTCTGTCACCCTCAGAGGGAAAAAAATTCCTCCTCATGTTTAAATGAAATGATGTCTGCATAAAACAAGGCAGACCCCCACGGCAAACTGCAGGGCTAGGGGATAAATGAGAAAGAGTGGGCTCTGCTCCATGCTCTCCTGAACCCTTCTTCCTCAGTGTCCATCACAAGTGTTCTTCTTGTAATTATTTGGCATCCCTACATTTCTCAGGCTTCATAGAGTGGGGCGAGGCGTTGAGAAGCTTCCCTGTTAGGAAGCCCTAGGTGTGCTGAGGTCCTGCCTTTTGCCATGGCTTGTCTAGAGTTTAGGATTCTTCCTGCTGGTTTAGATTTGTGAAAATGTCATCAAATTGTCAAGAAAGAAATGAAGTAAGAGATGATGGACACATCCTCCTGATGGCAATAGTAAAAAGGAAAAAGAAAAGAAAAATGGAATTCCACTTAATCAGATACTGTTTTGTTTTTCATTCCTTGTCCTGCAGCTGTGGACAACCCTTTAGCCTAACCCAATCCAATTTTCTTGATCAGTGACAGGTTTGGTGTCCCATCTCTCTTACCCCACTAGGAATTTTTGCCTCTGCAATCTCCATTCCCAGTGAAGTGTTAACCAAACTTGTGTTGTGGTGGTGTGTGTAGGGGAAAGCAGGTTGAGGACAATGTAAGATGTTTTTGGAGCTGCTTTAGCTGTTGTGCTCTTTCTCAGAGGCTGGCATCGCTGGAGCTTGCCCAGAGAGGTTAGATGTGTACCATCATAGCCTGTACCTTCCCAGCAAGGGACATTCTGGGTCTCCCAGAAGACCTCCCACAAGGTTGGGTCACAGGTGGCTCCAGTGATTTCAGCTTGTTCAGCTCTGAAATAAGCACAGGAGGCAGAAAGCACATTGCTGCCACTTGGCACCCTTCAGGGCAGCTGCACAGTGGCACCAGTGCTGCTTGGCCAGCATTGTGCCAGGATGATGAGGAGATGCCAAGGGGCTGCCACCTCTGAGGACACCTCAATGGCAAGGGGAACTATGTCCATCCCTGATGCTGGCCATGAGCTCGGTGTCACCAGTGGATGATGGGCTCCGTGGCAGTGGGCTTGCTGCAGTGCTGTACCCTCACTAGAGCTTTACAAACTAAACCTTCTCTGCTAAGCAGCAGCACTCAAATGCACTTGCTCCCTACTTGCCCAAGGTTGACTTTTCCTGTGTGATCTTTTTAGCCATAGCTGCACTCTCACTCTCGAGCTTTCTTCATTAATCTACTCTTTTTTTTTCCCCTTCAGCAAGGTTAGAGACCTCTAAATGAGAGTCTTTAATTGTTTGTAATTTCTCCAATTTTCCATGAAGGCATTTTTAATGTTTGTCTCCTTCTTTCCCTGTAAGCTATTAGCATGAGTCATTCTGGTTCCTGACACAGACAAAGGTTTTTCCCCTTCTCCTTCTTCTCCATTCAGCCCTACTTATTTGGGAAGTCCCCACCAGGCAGTGAAAAACAGAAGGGAATTAGAGCTTTATCGGAGACTTGCTTGCACCCAAGATTCCCTTAGATCAGTGAGTTAAAGAGGGCAACCAAAGCCAAACAAATCACTTCTCTTCTATCCAGGAATAAACCCCCTGCAGCCAAAAATGTGTCCAGAGAAGGGCAACAAAGCTCCTTGTGAGGAGAGGCTGAGGGGGCTGGGGTTGTTTAGCCTGGAGAAGAGGAGGCTCAGGGCAGACCTCATTGCTGTCTATGACTACCTGAAGGGAGGTTGTATCCAGGTGGGGTTGGTCTCTTCTCCCAGGCAAGCAGCCACAGAACAAGGGGACACAGTCTCAAGTTGTGCCAGGGGAGGCATAGGCTGGATGTTAGGAGGAAGTTGTTGCCAGAGAGAGTGATTGGCATAGGAATGGGCTGCCCAGGGACGTGATGGAGTCACCATCCCTGGAGGTGTTCAAGAAAAGCCTGGATGGGGCACTTAGTGCCATGGTCTGGTTGGTTAGATAGGGCTGGGTGTTAGGTTGGACTGGAAGATCTTGGAGGTCTCTTCTAACTTGGTTGATTCTATGATTCAAAAGTATTCCCTCTCCTCCTCAGGAGGCAAACCAGGAGGTGGTGTGACTATGGGTCTTTCTCTCAGCCTCCTGCCATGGCTGCATTTCACTTGTTCTCTCTTTGGCCACAGAGTGCCAAGGAAGAGCAGAAGTAAATTTCTAGCAGGGAAAAAAAAACTAAATAGAAAAATGGGGGGCGGGGGGGAAATAAATCCCAGCTTCAAATCCCTGCCAAGTTTTCAGGCCTTGGAAACTAAGCCAAAAATAAGGCCACAAGTCCATTTTTCTTCATTGCAGGTCACCTTGAAGGGTAGATGAGTAGCTCTTTAACAATGTTTGCTTCTTTCAAGAGGATTTCAGTGAGGAAAGCAGCAATGAGTGAAATTCCACATTTCTTTGCAGCTCTTGAGTTTTCTCCTGAGGATATGCAAGCACCTGGACATCCCTCCAGTGTGGATTTTTGCTCCCTCGTGGCAACATAGTCTGACTACTACAGAGGTTTGGCACAAACATGCTCCAACATCATTTTTTAATCATCTCTTGGCCTCGTAGCCTGCACACTTACGTCAAGATAGCTGCGGGGCTGGAGGAGATGCCTGCACAGAAGTGGACATGCAACCACTTTCCATTCACACAACCACAGAATGGCAGATGTTGGAAGAGACCTCTGGAGGTCACCTAGCCCAGCCTCCCTGCTAAAGCAAGGTCACCCACAGCATCAGGCAGGTTTGGAATCACTCCAGAGAAGGAGACCCCACAAGCTCTCTGGGCAGTCTGCTGCAGAGCTCTGGCATCCTCACAGCAAGGAAGTTTTTCCTCACAGTCAAATGGATCTTCCTGTCTTCTAGTTTGTGCCTGTTACCTGCTTGTCCTGTTACTGGGCACCACTGAGCAGAGCCCGGCCCCATCCTCCTGGCACCCACCCACTCTTTAGATATCGATGAGCATTGAGAAGATCTCTTGGTCAAATGCAGCCCTTCCATTTTGCAGATCTCCATCATGCTCTTGTGAAAAGCAGCTTGCAAGCCAAGCAGCCATGGATAAAAACACACGACAAGGAGGTAAAAATTAGGATGAGCACCTCAATGAAGTGGGATCATTAACAAGGAGCAGATCTGTCCCTGATGCTTTCGCTCCTAGAGGCTAGAGCCTTCCTTTGTGTCAGAAAGAAGGGGGCAGGCTCTTTTCAGTGGTGTCCTGGGACAGGACAAGAGGTAATAGGAACAAACTGCAGCGCAGGAAGTTCCATGCTGACATGAGCAGAAACTTCTTCTGTATGAGAGCACTGGAGCCCTGGAGCAGGCTGCTCTTCCTCTACAGACTTTTAAGACCCATCTGGATGTGCTCCTGTGTGACTTGCCCCAGGTGATGCTGCTCTGGCGGGGGTGCTGGACTCAGTGATCTCCACTGGAGTAAATGATCTCTGAGCTCCCTTCCAACCTGAGCCATTTTGGGATTCTAGGTCCCCTCCAAGCCTTGCCATTCTGTCTCTCAATGACTCTGACAGGAAAATGACTAGATGCTCAGTGACATCAAAGTGCTTCCCTCCGCTTCCTGCTCATCATCCTACATGGAACAGATCCACCCCATTCATTATGGGGCCAGGATCCTATGGGTCACCTCCTTAGCTGGGATGCTGGAAGCAGCTGCTGCCTGGAGAGGAGCCATGCAAAAGGTCAGAGCCTGGCCATACTTTAGGTTAGTCCAAGTGGTTTTCTCAGCCTTCATTGCTAACTGATGAGAAACCCTTCTCCTCTCCAGGTAGGCATGCCTCTGGGTGGGCACTCAAACAGATCCTCCTGTGTGTGTAGAAGGAGAAATCTTTAAATTTCAATATATCCATGCCCAAGGACAGGAAGGTGGATAAAAGGTGCTTACAAAGAAAGATCTAACACATCTGTATGCTGTCTTGTGGGGATTTAATCCCTAGCAGGCTGCATTCAGCGTTGATTCTCCTATTAATTGCTATTTTTCATTGTTATTTTCACACTTGTCAAGCTTCGATGACAGGCTAATGGAGGAAATGGGTGTTAACTACAAATTAATCATCCCTGTCTTGGTAGCTTAACACAGGTTCCAATTTGCTTACCACCGTCTTCACCCAGAAAGAGTCACATCTGGATGCTGTAACACAGGCGAGAAAGAGCAAGAAGGGAGACACCTCCCCCAAGCAAGCGTGAAGGCTCCTTCAGGCGGCCGAACCTGAACGGTAGGAAAGAGCTGAGTGAGTTGAGAGCGTGCAAGGAGAGCTTGTTGGAAGTGGTGTGGTGATCACGGTGGGGCTTGGACCTTTGGTGGTGTTTAACTACTGCAAGGTTATCTCTTTGGAGGGCTCATTTTTTTGTTAACTAGAGCGTGCCCCTTCTCGCTGCACGGCGAGGGATGGAGGCACAGGTGTGCAGGCTGCTTATGCTCTGCTGTGAAGCCTGATGTCTGTGAGCCTGGTCTTGTTGCGCTGGTGGTTGGTCGGGAGGCTGGGGGCTCCCTTGTACCAGTGAGAATAAGAACAGAGTTGGAGAATCATAGAATCAACCAGGTTGGAAGAGACCTCCAAGATCATCATGGAGGTGTTTAAAGCCAGGCTGGATGAGGCCTTGAGCAACCTGCTCTAGTGGGAGGTGTCCCTGCCTATGGCAGGGNTAGTTGTAGACAGCAATGAGCTCTGCTCTGAGCCTCCTCTTCTGCAGGCTGCACACCCCCAGCTCCCTCAGCCTCTCCTCACAGGGCTGTGTTCCAGGCCCCTCACCAGCTTTGTTGCCCTTCTCTGGACATGTTTCAGCACCTCAACATCTCTTCTGAGTTGAGGGGCCCGGAACTGGATACAGTACTCAAGGTATGGTCTGACCAGTGTTGAGTACAGGGGAAGAATAACCTCCCTTGTCCTACTAGCTTCAGGCTCCCTGAGTCCCTGAAAAGAAACCAGAGAAGAGCCAGAGATGGAGTCAGAGAACCACCAGCCCTAGCAGCGCAGCACCTCGTGGATTCCCATTCCTCTGTGGATAGCTTTGGATGCCCTGCAAGTGTACCTTGAGCAGCTGCTTCTACAGATGAATTCCATGAGCTTTGAGCACCTGCTGTTTTTTTGCAGTTTGGCCTCTGACCCAGGCAAAGGTGGGAATTTCTGCCCAGGGGTTGTATTTCTGGTGAAACAATGTTTGGTTTCATGCAGCCAGGCCAGCGGAATTTAACAACCTGGCCTTGCTTTGTGCTTTCAGTAGCAGACAATTGTGGCCTCGGATTGCACCAGAGGAGGTTTAGGTTGGACAACAGGGAAAAATGCTTCAGAGAAAGGGCACTGGAACAGGTTACCCAGAGCAGTGGTGGAATTGCCATCCCTGGAGGTGTTTTAGAGCTGTTTGGGTGAGGAGCTTAGGGGCATTTGGTCCAACAGTCATGTAGAGGGAGATGTTTGGTACCAGTTGGACTCAATGATTTTAAGGTCTTTTCCATCCAGGTGATTCTGTGGTTCCATGATTTTAGTTTTATCACCTTTGCTGCTACCATTTGGTCCTGTGTGCTGGTGCTGACTTAAATTGTCTGTACTGCAGGCTGCTGTAGAGCTTTGCAGCCAAGTCTGCTACTGCTGTGACACCTCAAGGAATCAGCAGTGTCCTGAGATGGGCTGTGGCAGAGCATGGCAACACCTGCACTACCAGCACCCAGGACCTGGTCTTCATGCCTCGGTCATCAATGTGATGCCATGCCTGACTCCATGGCTGGCTCCCAAGGGTCTTTGACATCAGCATCCACATATCTCTTCACTTACCTTTGCAGGAGGAGAAAAAATTTGGTCACACTGAGATTGTCAAGCGATGCATTCATATAGCTGTACCTTGTTTGTTCAAGGTGCATGCTGGAAGTCCTCTCCAGCCCAGGGTTCAGATCTACTTCACAAACAGAGAAAAGTTTCAGTTGTCTTAGAGATGAGTGCTTGACAAACAAGCTACTAATCCCCAGAGCAAGTCTCCACTGTGGGTTCACTCCCAGGATGGGTGGGGAATGCTGCATGGTTTGATGGTATCACTGCTCATTTGAGAGGAGGCATTGTGGATTGCTTGGGCATTGCTTGAAGGGATTTCTCCCAGTCTTCATCCCTTCCTTTTTTTATCATCTTCCTCTTTGCCATGCTTGGCACAGTCCTTTCTCTCTCTTTTATCGTTCAAGTGATTGATTGGTTGGTCACTCTGTTGACTCTGAAGTCTCACATATCTGCCCCAAAGTTATGTTTTTTGTCTTCCCAACCCAGATTTATCACTGGCCCTTCCTCTTTGAGATGTAAACTTCGGGCAACAAAGCAGTGTCTAATCATTGTTCTTCCACATCTCTGCCAGCATATCGCCTTTCCTGTCATCTCCATGATTCATTTGCAGGCACTGTGACATCTTTTTGTATAGCTTTCACTCTCCTGCTGTCCTGGGAAAGCAGTCAGACCTCCTCGTCTGCCTGACTTACAGTCATACCCCGTATTAAGGTCAGAACAGGCAGAAGGCTTCTGTTCATGAGTCCATGCTCTGCGCTCCACTCCACTGGATTAAACACGGACCTTTGGCGCTGCCCTCTCCTCTCCCTCTCCTCTCCCTCTCCCTCTCCTCTCCCTCTCCCTCTCCTCTCCTCTCCTCTCCTCTCCTCTCCTCTCCTCTCCTCATTTTCTCTTCTTTCTGGTGTCTGCACCTTCTCAGTGAGTGCAGGTTAAACATTTTCTCCTTGGCAAAGCTGCAGCTCTGTGGACTCTTGAAGGGATGTATTCAGTTCCTCAGCCACCATCTCCGAGTGAAACATCTCCACTCCTTCAGCAGGCCACAGCAAAAACAAAGCCATGGAGAGGGCCAGAAGCATTCCAGAACTCACTTCCCTGGCAGCACAGTTAACTAACACTGACCTGGGGCCACTCCTGTGGCTCTCGAGTAAAGCTTTAAATCGAGGGCTTGTTTCCTTTGTTTTGTCTCCCATCCAAGAATCCATTTTTAATAAGAAAGCTCAGAAGTATCTCTGAAGGGTAGGGCCTCGTGGGCATCCCTCCTGCGGCGCAGATGTGCAAGCTGGTGCTTACTCACGTGGTGCCTGTGGTCTCCAACTACTTGGATTAATGAGGGTCCAGTGTAGTCCTTGTCTTCTCCTCTTGCAGATGCGTGCAATGGAGCCTCAGAACTGCCTTTGCCTCTTCAGGCATCTTCTCCACACCATCACGTGTGCACAGCTGCTGCTTGGAGAGCTTCGGAGAAGGGGGAGAAAGGCTCTCGACGTCTTAAGCAAGCGTCTGATTTCCTTCCCTCGTTGCCCTCCTGGCTGGAGGTGCAGCACACTTCTTGTGTAACGTACCCTGCCTAAAGTCTCCAGCAAGTCAGCTGTTAAACCCAGCTCCAAGTAGTTGTCCTTTAGGAGCCAGCTCTGCCTTGCTGCTTGTCTTTCACAGGCCCACAGCCTCGTGGGTGATGAAGCAAAGTCTGGTTTCATGCAGCCAGGCCAGTGGAATTTTAACGACCTGGCCTCGCTTTGTGCTTTCAGTAGCAGACAATTGTGGCCTCAGGTTGCACCAGAGGAGGTTGGATACTGGGAAAAAATGCTTCAGAGAAAGGGCACTGGAACAGGTTGCCCAGAGCAGGAGTCTTTCAAGAGCCTGTCCATCCAAAGCATGAGAAACCTCCCTCTTCTCCCATGCTGGGGCTGGGGTTAGGATGTGATGGGTCCTGCGGCCAGAGATGTGCAAATCTGGCCTCGGTTTGAGGCTTAGGATCCTAAACCACAGGGGCTTATCTGAGAATAAAATACAGGCTCTTCGGCGTCTCAGGCAGCTCAGCCCATTTTCTGGAGAGATGTGAGAGATTTCTAAATGGAATCAGGAATGAAGGAAGCAGCTGGGTACATTTTAATTCTAATTTTTCCTATATATCAAGCGTTAAATTAACAAGTGAGAGAGAAGAGCGCCGGAGAGCTATCTGCTGTTTAGACAGGCATATCAGGATCAAATTGCTCTGCCTTGCCCCTGGTTTGTCTGGATACTCCTGGAGCTGCACCACTAAAGAGTATAATTGTGCTGCTATTTGGGGCTGCGGATCTGCTGCTGCCAATCCTCCCTTCTGACTCAAGCAGAGCTTGCTTGATGGCATTAGGTAACTCTTCTCCATAAGGGATTTTTACTCAGGCAGGGTGCAGAGCTCCTCAGAAGATAGGGCAGAACAAGGAAAAGAGGCTTCTTTCTGATCGTTAGGGTGATTAGCTCAAATGTTTGCTGGGGGGAGAGGTTTTTTTCCTGAGGGGTTTCAGTAGCTGGGTCTGACTGGCACTGGGAAGAGTTTGCACTTGAGGGGATGGTTTCTCCTTCCTAACAGTACAACCATAGACTCCTAGAATGGTTTGGGCTGGGAGGGACCTGAAAGTTCATCTCGTTCCAACCCTTCTGCCATGGCCATGGGCACCTTCTACTAGCCCATCTCGCTCAAGGCCTCGTCCAAACTGGCCTTGAACATCTCCAGGGAGGGGACATCCACAACCTGTTCCAGTGTCTCACTGTCATGAATTCCTAATTTCCAGTCTCAATCTCCCCTCTTCCAGCTCAAAGCCATTGCCTCTTATCCTGTCACCGCAAGCTCTTGTCAGAAATCCCTTCTCAGCTCTCCTGTCGCCTCCTTCAGGTACTGGAAGCTGCTTTAAGGTCTCCCTGGAGCCTTCTCTTCTCCAGACTGAACAGGCTCAGCTCTCAGAGCCTGTCCTCATAAGGGAGATGCTCCAGCCCTCTGATCACCCAGACCCTCTTCAGCAGCTTCATGTCCTTCTTGTGCTGGGGGCCCCAGAACTGTAAGCAGTAATGCAGGTGGGGTCTCAGCAGAGCAGAGCAGAGCAGAGCAGAGGGGCAGAATCCCCTCCCTGTGCTGCTGTTCTCCCTGCTTTGGATGCAGTCTAGCACACAGCTGCCCACACCCATTGCTGGTCCCTGCTGCACAGATTGCTTCAATCTCATCCTAGAGGTTTCATGTTTCTTTTCTACAGTGAGACCAGTAGTTGCTGTCATTACTTGCCTTTGACTTGGAGCACCTGAGTTTAAAACCAGAGCCCTCTTCAAAATCAGTTCTTTGCTGTGTGCTAAGGAGCACTGAGATATTTGGATCAGTTGCTATCAATGGATGTCACCAGTGGACCAGTGCCACTGGCCTGTGCACGCTGAGCACTCCTGCCTCTGAGGAAGTGGTTTGCACTGCCACTGAAGCTGAGGTATAAAATGCTTCAGTGCACTGAATGAGATATTTTCCCTCAATCTAAGTCCCTAGAGGACTCACTCCAGCTATCCTCACTCAATGAAATATCATCTCTGTAGCCAGAAAAAGACATCTCTTGAGTATGGACCCTCCCTGAGGAGGGGCTACAGGAGAGCTGGGAAAGGACTTTTGACAAGGGCTTGGAGTGACAGGATGAAGGACAATGGCTTTGAGCTGGAAGAGGAGAGATTGAGACTGCAGATTAGAAAGAAACTGAGAAACTCTGAGTGGCCACAGGACCCTGGAATTTGTGCTCTTCCCTCTTTCTCAGGCCGCCAGACTGTCCTTGAACACAAATTATTGGCAGTGAGGGAGGTGAGACACTGCCACAGGTTGTCCAAGGAGATTATGGATGTCCTCTCCCTGGAAGTGTTCAAGGCCAGGTTGGATGAGCAACCTGGGCTGGTAGGAGGTGTCCCTGCCCATGGCAGGGGGCTTGTAACTGGATGATCTTTAAGGTCCCTTCCAACCCAACCCATTCCACGATTCTGTGAAGCAGAGAGATGGGTTGTTTCTCAGCAGCATTTTGGTATTGTCAAACTTTCAATCTTTCAGAGATTGAAGGAGTTTGCTGATACCAGGGGCTGCCTCTGAACTCCAAATGCCTCATTTACACCAAATTCATAACGAGAGCCTCGGCACAGGATGTCTTACAGCTGTGGGATAACATCACTGCTCCCGTCTCACAGACAGGAGAGCTGAGCTGCAGAGAGGTGCTTGGCAAGCCTGCAGAAGCCTTTTCTGCATGGCTGATGTCCTCCTGAGGTGCTAGTACAGCTGAGGGACCCTTGTGCATGTGTCCCTTCACATGTCTGTTGTGCTGACTGGTAAATTTGTTGCTTCTCCTTGTTTTTAAGGTCTTTGAGTTCTCTCTGTGTGATCACAGAATAGGATCATAGAATCAACCAGGTTGGAAGAGACCTCCAAGATCATCCAGTCCAACCTAGCACCCAGCCTTAGCCAATCAACCAGACCATGGCACTAAGTGCCTCATCCAGGCTTTGCTTCAACACCTCCGGGGACGGCGACTCCACCACCTCCCTGGGCAGCCCATTCCAATGCCAATCACTCTCTCTGCCAACAACTTCCTCCTAACATCCAGCCTAGACCTGCCCTGGCACAACTTGAGACTGTGTCCCCTTGTTCTGTTGCTGGCTGCCTGGCAGAAGAGACCAACCCCACCTGGCTACAGCCTCGCTTGAGGTAGTTGTAGGCAGCAATGAGGTCTGCCCTGAGCCTCTTCTTCTGCAGGCTGCACACCCCCAGCTCCCTCAGCCTCTCCTCACAGGGCTGTGCTCCAGGCCCCTCACCAGCTTTGTTGCCCTTCTCTGGACATGTTACAGTACTTAAACGTCTCTCTTGAATTGAGGAGGCCAGAACTGGACACAGGACTCAAGGTGTGGCCTGACCAGTGTTGAGTACAGGGGCAGAACAACCTCCCTTGTCCTGCTGGCCACACTGTTCCTGAGCCAGGCCAGGATGCTGCTGGCTCTCCATTTCCAGAGGTGACCCCTTTCACCCAGAAAGCAGAACTTCACTTGAACTTAAGGTGAAACTTCTCTCCTTTGAAGGTGCTGAAGCACTGGAGCAGGCTGCCCAGAGAAGCTGTGGTGTCTCCTTCTCTGGAGACTTTCAAAACCAACCTGCACATGTTTCTGTGCAACCTGATCTAAGTGACTGCATTAGCAGGAGTGTTGGACTAGATGATCTCAAGAGGTCCTTTCTAGTCTCTGCCATTCTATGATTCCAGGTAGGAAGAGGTGCAAGAAAGCTCCCCCATCAGCAAGTTGTCATGTCTGGCCAGGGTGGTGGAGCCTGAAATTGCTGTATATTTCCAGGTGCCATCTATTGTCAAAACCGGGAACCCAACTACACATTACCTGACCACAGGACCGCCTGGCATCGAACCACTCTGAGTCAGCCAAGTAGGACAAACAGCACCTGGAGCTCCTCAGGAGTCCCAAGGCCATTAGTTGGTGACTACAGATATGGACAGGAGTTGTGAGAAGACACAGAAGTTAGAGCAAGCAAGGCCCAGATCAGGCAACAGGCAGATAAGAGCTTGGGTGGGGATGTAGGTGCACAGCACAGCCACCCTGCAGAAGGGCAGGGCTGCTGGGCAGATGGACAACTCTGCACCTTTCCCTGTAGGATCATAGAATTGTTTGGGTTGGAAAAGCCCTCTAAGGTCATCCAGTCCAACACCATCATGGCCACTAAACCATGTCCCAAAGTGCCATGGCCACATGTTTCTTGAACACCTCCAGGGATGGTGACAGAGAGCAGAGTCACCTTCCACTAGCCCAAGTTGCTCAAGGCCTCATCCAACCTGCCCTTGAACACCTCCAGGGAGGGGGCATCCACAACCTCTCTGGGCAACCTGTGCCAGTGTCTCACCACCCTCACTGCCAAGAATTTCTTCCTCCTCCCCAGTCTAAATCTCCCCCTAAGGTCCTTAGGGGGACCAGAGAGTCAAAGAAGGCAGCAGCAGGAAGTTTAGATTTCACTTCCCTGCCTGTAAAGTCAGATCCTGCCAGCACACATCACACTACAACACCTTTGTAGCTGCTGCAAGGCTTGCAAAACAGCAGCAGAAGTCACATCCTGCTGAGGATGCCACAAGCTCTGATCTAGCTTGCCAAACTATGCAAAGCAGTTTCCCTCCCTGGAGCTGTCACTGCAAATGCTTAGCTTCACCAGGGTCACAGGCTCACAGGATGTTAGGTGTTGGAAGGGATCTCCATAGATCTTCCAGTCCAACCCCCTGCCAGAGCAGGACCAGAGAATCTAGCACAGGTCACACAGGAACACATCCAGACAGGGCTGGAAAGGCTCCAGAGAAGGAGACTGCACAACCTCTCTGGGCAGCCTGTGCCAGGGCTCTGGGACCTTTACGGTCAAGAAGCTCTTCCTCATGCTGAGGTGGAACTTCCTGTGCTGCAGTTCATACCCATTGCCCCTCATCCTATCCCAGGGCACAACTGAGAGGAGTTTGTCCTCTCTCTCTTGACCCCCAGCTCTCAGATATTTATCAACATTGATTAGATCCTCTCTAAGTCTTCTCTTCACCAGACCAAACAGCCCCAGGTCCCTCACCCTCTTCTCACAGGGCAGTGCTCCAGCCCCTTCATCATCTTCATAGCCCTCCCTTGGACTTTCTCCAGCAGATCCCTGTCCCTCTTGAACTGGGGAGCCCAGAACTGAATGCATTATTCCAGGTGAGGTCTTTCCAGAGTAGAGGGGGAGGAGAACCTCCCTCGATCCAGACTCTTCTTAATGCCATCCAGGATCCCATTGTACAAGGGCACATTGCTGTCCCATGGAGAGCTACTTGGCCACCAGGACTCCCATGTCCTTCCCCACAGGGCTGCTCTCCAGCAGATCACCTCCCACCTTGGCATCATGACTGACTGTTTCCATACCAACCTTTTGGACAAGCTTCTAGCTGGGATTAAGAATGCATTTTTCAAGCCTTCTGTGTTTCCCCTGGTCCCTGAGGCACCAGGTGCTGTCAGAAAGGATGGAGTTGGAGATGCTGCTACAAGAGCCATCAAAGCATGCTGCAAATCACCTGCTCTTGCTGGTCTATGTGAATGCTCAGGCCTCAGCTGGATTTGTACCCTTCAGGCAGCTTCTGGTGAAGAGGAAGCACGAGGAGTGTTGTGTTGTCCCGGATTCGGTCTCCTGGGAGCTGCTGAGGAGCCCCCTTGTTGCTCCACACCTACCTGTTGTTTTGTGCAAGCTGCACAGGTGCATCAGCATGAGTTTAGGTATGTCAGAGACCTAGCAGTGTGATACAAGAGATGTTTCTCCTAGTCTTTACAGGCCCTCAAAGGCTTCCAGAGGTCCCATTTGGACTCCAGGATGCCAATGAAGTCATGACAGCAATGTTAGTGTGCTGGTTTCAGCAGCCTGAGTGCTTTTTTTAATGCACAGCATGGCAGCAAGTGTGTCCTGGCTCCTCTTTTACTGAATGGCTGCCTGGAGGGATGGGATTCCAGCCTGGGCCTCAGCACATCATGATTTACAAGCATGGTTGCATGGTTAGTGCCACCACTGAGCATTATCTCACTCACTTGGCACACACCACATGAGAAGCACTCTGACAGGACAAATCATTGTCATCCCTGGCAGGCTCAGGGGTCCCCTAATTGCATCCTGAAGGTGACAAACAGGGCTTTGTAAGGGACTGAAGGGCAGCAGTGTCACCCAGAGGCACCAGCACAGAATCACAGAATTGTTTTGGTTGGAAATGCCCTCTCAGGTCAAGTCCAACTTTCAACCCAACACCACCATGGCCATTAAATCATGTGCCCAAATGCCTTTGCCATAGGTTTCTCTAACACCTCCAGGCACAGGGACTCTGCTGCCTCCCTGGGCAGCCTGTGCCAATCCCTGACCACTCTTACAGCAAAGGCATTTTACCTCATCTCCAACCTAATCCTCCCCTATCACAGTTTCAGGTCACTTCCTCTCCTACCACCTGAGACTAGGGAGAAGAGACCAACCCCCACCTGGCTCCAATCTCCTTTCAGAAGCCGTAGAGAGCAATGGGGTCTGCGCTCAGCCTCCAGTTCTCCAGACTGAACACTCCCAGCTCCCTCAGCTGCTCCTCACCAGCCCTGTTCTCCAGGCCTTCACACACAAAGGGTGATTGCTCTCACTTGCAGAAATGGAGCAGGACACACACAGTATGTCAGAGGGGGTGGCTGGTCCTCTGCAGGCTCCCTGGCCAACGATGGAGACGGTTCTGCTGACCATACCCACACCGACTCCTGGCTGTGGGTTTGCAAACACAGCTGTAGGCTCTGGCCAGGACTGGTGCTGCTACTAAGCATCAGGAAAGCTTCACAAATCACCCTTCTCAGAAGGGATTTGTTCCCATGGAATGGACTGGTTCCCACAGCCTTTGGCTGTCCCAGCACAACAATCTGCTAGGAAAGGAAGCTCAGCCTGAAGCTGTGTGTTTCCTGAGGGTACTCTGTGTCAGTGTCTCAAAGGCTATCATCTGATTTTAGGAACAAGTTCTTTCCCATGAGGGTAGGGGAACACTGGAATAGGTTGCCCAGGGTGGTGGTTGTGGCCCCATCTCTGGAGATATTCGAGGTAAGGTTCAACAGGGCTCTGGGCAGCCTGATCTAGTTGAGGATGCCCCTGCTGACTGCAGAGGGGGTTGGACTGGGTGAGCTTTGGAAGTCTTTTCCAGCTCAGCCCATTCTATGATTCTATGAGCTGATAGTGCTCCCTGAAACTTTGCAGCTCCTGCTCTCAGAGTGCACTGTGTTGAGTGGGATTGGAAGCATCTCTGGAAAACCTGCAGAGCCTGTGGTGCTCTGTGTAAGGCTAGGAATCCATACACTCTGCTCCAGGAATCAGAATCACAGGATGACAGAGTGCTAGGGGCTGGAAAGGACCTCCAGAGAACACCTAGACCAACCCTTCTGCCACAGCAGGCTCACCCAGGACAGGTGACACAAGAATGTATCTTGGTTGGCTTTGAAAGTCTCCAGAAAAGAACAACTCCATAACTTCTCTGGGCAGCACCTTCACAGTAAAGAAGTTTCTGCTCATGTTGAGGTGTAACCTCCTGGGTTCTAGCTTCTCCCTGTTGTCTGTTGTGTTATCACAGGCTGCCACTGAACAGAGCCTGGCCCCTTCCTCTCAACACCCCCCCCCCCCAGGTATTTACAGACATTGATAAGGTCTCCTCTCAGCCTTCTCATCTCAAGGCTAAAGGAAGCTGGTGGAGGGAAGCTTGCCTGCTCTTTTGTAAAAGCCATAGTGTGGTCTTAAAATAACCACAATTATTGTGCCTCTGCTGTGAAGTACAGGTAAGAAAGCTCCAGCTTCCCGAGATGCACGGAGCCTCTGACCCACCTTCATTAGCGCTGCTATCTACTCAGAGGGAGTAATTGCAGTCAAGTGCCAGTCATGTGCCCACCCTGCTGAGAAGTCTCCAGCAGAGGCTCAGTTAGGAGGCAGAAGATGACAAAGTGTAGTGCAGGGAACCTTTTCCAGGTTAGCCATAAGAGCCACCCTCGCACCACGCTTCGTCATTGTCGTGTGCCAAGCTGCTGTCTGTGGCACTCCTCTTGCGCAGATTAGGGTCATGGGTAAGCTGCAAGGCTTGCCTGGAGCGTGGGCAGAGGCACAAATTGGCTTCTGTGTCCTGCAACAGTATCTTTGATGCCCTCTGCGTCAAACACTTCATGGAGAGATGTAGGAATCCTGGCTGGGAAACAGCAAAGCATGGCTGAGCCTTGCAGCCCCAAAGGCAGAGGCAAGTAAAATGTGTAAGTGCTGTAGGTGCTCCCTGCAGGCACTTCCAACGTGTCTGCTGTCTCTGGGTAGCCTGCCAGTGCTCTCATCGGTTCTCCTGCAAACCAGCCACCCCCTTTGCCTTCACCCAGCTGTGGCTAGCTCTCTGAGAATCTCCATCTTCCACTTGCCTGCTGCTTCTTTACAGGCTCACAGGATATTAGGGACTGGACAAGGAGATCATCGAGTCCAACCTCCCTGCCAGAGCAGGACAATGTTATCTAACACAGATCACAGAAGAACACATCCAGACAGGCCTTGAAAGCCTCCAGAGAAGGAAACTCCACAACCTCTCTGTGGAGCCTGTTCCAGTGCTCTGGGATCCTCACAGTAAAGAAGTTCCCCCCTTGTGTTGAGGTGGAACCTCCTGTGCTGCAACTTACACCCATTGCTCCTTGTCCTATCATGGGGAGCAGTGAGCAGAGCCTGTCCCCCACTCCTGGCAGCCTTCAGATACTTATAAACATTTATCAAATCCCTTCTAAGTCTTCTCTTCTCCAGACTAAGCAGCCCCAGGTCCCTCAGCCTCTCCTCATCAGCCATGCCCTCCACTCCCCTAATCATCCTCTTAGCCTTCCACTGGAGCCTCTCCAGCAGATCCCTGTCCCTCTTCAACTGGGGAGCCCAAAACTGAACACAGTATTCAAGATGACAGCCCAAAACTGAACACGGTATTCAAGATGAGACCTTCCTATGCAGTGAGGGGCTAGAGCTGTCTCCAGCACTGGGCCTCCAACTAAGCACTGATACTCTGCTTCCCTGGGGGGTTGCAGCAACCATCACAGCTCAACAGAACATCTTTTCCGGTCATCTTTCCATTCAGAGGTACTGAAAAGTTCAGCTGCTCTCTCCTGCCAGGGTCAGTTCTTTCTGGGGATTTGCTTAGGGTCTCTCATGAGACAGCCAGGAGAGATGGCTCATGGCAAATAAACTTCACCCCTTTCTTCAAGGCCTTCAGCTTTTGGATACTGGAAGTCTTGAAGCTACCTTGTCCAGCTGGCAAGCAGGAGTCTGCCTTCTGCACGCAAGAACTGCTGGACATAAAACCCAGAAGAGGCTGATAAGCTCAACAACCAAGGGCTGTGTCTCACTGTAAAGAAACCCTGCTGCCTGCTCCCCTGTGCCCACCTGTACAGATGCTTTCCAATGTCTCTGCTTTTCTCTATCTGTTGTGTTGCTGCAGAGGTTCCAGTCTGCCCTGAGGTTCAGCACAAATAAGTTTCCAAAGCTGTCCCCCTGGATGCTCCTGTGAGCTCCTGGCGAGGAGGTCAGAGAGGATATGAGCAATGCCGAATGCCACACAAGCAGCAGAGGAGCAAAAACATCTCCTTGGGGTTTCTACACCTGTGTTCAGCTGAAGTGACAGTCAATGTCCTGTGCCTACCACCAGCATTCCTCAGCTTGGGCATCCAGATGCTCCAGCACCAGTCAGCAAAAGCCAAGCAGGGGCTGTTGGGAGAGTCTTGCTGACTGGGAACTTTCTGCCTGGTCAGCAGGCAGAGCAATGATGTTCATGGCTTTGTTTGGGGTCTGTTGGGAGAGGCTTGGTGTCTGGGAACTTCCTGCCTGGTCAGCAGGCAGGTCAACGATGCTCATGGCTGTGTTTGGGGTCCATTGTGCCTTGTAATGGTGAAGGGATGTTCAAAACTCTTGCCCACTCTCTCAGCTTGCAGCGTGGGGTGGATGGAGGCTGATGGTAAACCACTGAGAAAATGTTTGTTAGCCTAACTACTAACTTGAGGTCTCTCTAATGGAGAATTCAATCTCCAGGACATTGTTATTTCTGGTTAGCTTTTATCTACCTTAGGTAGAGGTTTTCTGTATCTTGGGTACTCAATAAATGATTGCTGAAGTAATTCAGCCTCCTCCTCTCAATCGGAGAACACAGCACCGGGTCAGCTATCCAGCTGCACTCTCCTTCAGCAAACAAAGCCCAGGCAGGGTAGGTATGTAGGCAAGAGCACTCTGAAGGCAGGCCTGAAACACAGGCTTGGAGCTTCAAAAGTTGATGGAATCATTCTGTGTCCAGAGGCTGCAGGAACGAGATGAGCAGACAGACACCCACAGGGACAAGACGTGAGAAGCGGCTATGGGAGGGCAGCCAGGCGGTGTGCTGATCAGCTACGCCATGGAAACATCTGCCTGATGGCTTTCTGTTTCTCCATGCCCTGGGGCTCCTCCTCATGCCTTGCCTTCTCCCTGCCAAGGTGTGGAAGCCCAGCATTCACAGAGGTGCTTGTCTTTAGTTAAGACACTCAACGTGACACCATGCATCGAGGCACATTTACCTTTCCACCGCCTCCATCTCTCTCTGTGCGTACTTGTTATGGTTTAAGCTTTCCCAGAGCTCACAAGCCCAAGGGAACAACATTTAGGATGCCTCCCCCCATTAAGTAAAAGAGTAGAAGGGGGTAGAACACCCAAAGAACAGCCTTGCATCGATTTGGAAGTTAAAAAGAGAACTTTAGCAAGCAATAAAAGGTATTTAAGGTAAAGGAGGGCTACAGAGATGTAAGGGAGGGGAATAAACACAGGTACATATACAGAGCCCAAGTTGGATGGCAGTGGATTCTCTGGATTGAAGCCAGGTTGGATGGCAGTGGATTCCTTGGATTGAGATGGATTGTCCTTAAATGGAGGAGATAGCAGGGTTGCCCATGTGGTTAGCTGGCCAAATGGTTAGCAGGAACAGCAACATCAGGGAGAGGTTGCAAAGGTGAAGGCAGGAACAAGAGAGAGCGAGTAGGAGTTTGGGTCTTAAATAGGGTTGTGGACAGGAAGTGGGAGTGGGATGAACTTTCACCTGGGGGGTCCTCCACCCAGGAGGGGCCAGGTCTCCCTGGACAATAGGTTTCCAGACCACTCCCCCCAGCCCAGCTGAGCTCAACCTGGAACCGTATCCCTCCTGAAACGGACCCACTGGGTCCTCCTTTGGCTTGCCCTCTCCAGCTGTGTGTGTGCCTTATCTGTGCTGCATCCCCACCCCTTCCAGCCCAACAAACCAGCTGCATGAGCCTCTGCTCCCTCCCCAGAAGGTGCAGCCCCATATCGTGATGCCCACCCCAAAGACCTTTCAGCCTCGTTATATCTCAGATGGCTAAGGTTGAGCACTGGAACTGGAGGCCCCAGGTCCTGCTGGGGTTGCTACCCACCATGGTCCCACAGGGTCCAGCTGCAGCTTTGTCCTGGTGAGATGTAATTCATCCCCATGTACAACAGAGCCCTTCCACTCTGTCTTCTCCAGCCCTGGGTCAGGTTTAATATAGTCTGTGAGAAAGGCTTAAAACAGCAAGGCAGGAGATTGAATTATGGTCTAATCTGCCACTAATAGAACCTGACCAGCTCCATTATTCAATGTCAAATCACTGCATTTGCTATTAAAACAGAGTGTGAAACTCTCTAATTTCTGTCGGGTTAGGACCATATCCATCATCCTTGCCTGAACCAGCACCAGGGCAGTGCAGATAACACAGACAAATTTAATGTAAATTCACCTTAGGAGGCTTGCTCTGGAAGGGAGGGGCTGGGCAGTCCTAGGAGAAAAAGGATGGATGAGAGCAAGCTACAGTTTGACATTGCAGGGGGTGATGAAATTATACAGAGCCTCTTTAGGGTGGGGAGGTCTAAGTGGCCATTGTACTCTGACAATCTGCCTTAAAACTGTGCTCAGAGCTGAGGTGACAGAGCATGGACCAGACCCATGTCTGGTGCAAAAGAAAGGGAGTAGAAACACACAGCCTCCATTTGTAGATGCGCAGGTGGCTCCACTCGTGTTCAACCACCATGTCATACAGAGCCATAGGTTCAGAGTGTTCAACCACCATATCATACAGAGCCATAGGTTCAGAGTGTTCAACCACCATGTCATACAGAGCCATAGGTTCAGAGTGTTCAACCACCATGTCATACAGAGCCATAGGTTCAGAGTGTTCAACCATCATGTCATATAATCACAGAATCACTAAGGTTGGAAAAGACATCTAAGCTCAAGTTCAGCCTTCATTCCAACACCACCATGCCTACTAAACCATGTCATAGCATACCCTGGTCACACATTTCTTGAACATCTCCAGTGACAGTAACTCCACCACCTCCCTGGGCAGCCTGTTCCATGCATGCCTGACCAGTCTTGCAGAAAAGAAAACTTTCCTAACATCCAACCTAACCCTCTCCTGGCACAACCTGAGGCCATTTGTTGTCCCATTGCTAGTAACTTGGGAGAAGAGCTGCAGACTCTTTTCTCTGGGCTGTGAACACATCAGAAACCAACCTGTGCTTTATCCCCTTGGGAAGGAGGATGTGTCCCACCAAATTCCTTGCCTTGCTCGCTCCTCCACATGGGTAGATACTTCCTGGGAAGGGATAAATAGAGCTGCTTTCTTCACAGCATCTTAAACTGACCCAGGGTAGTTGCAGAGATAGCAGATACCTAAACACAGGCTGCCTAACCCGGTTGGGTTGTGACTCATACCAGGATTTTTGTATCTGCAAAGGTGGAAAGCAAGACTTGCTGGGGCACCAAACAACCTCTGACAGCAACTCCTTGTTCATGTGCTCTCTCTCTCTTCCTTTTCTCTCTTTCTTCTGTATCTCCACTAATGCTAAAAATAGAGAAGAAAGGAAGTGCTGGAATGTGTCCAGAGAAGGGCCATGAGGATGCTCAGAGGGCTGGAGCTGCTCTGCTCTGAGGACAGACTGAGAGAGTTGGGGCTGTTCAGTCTGCAGTCTTGTGGCCTTCCAGTATCTGAAGTGGGCTGCAAGAAAGCTGGGGAGGGACTTTGTAGGTTATCAGGTAGTGATAGGACTGGGGGGAATGGATCCAAGCTAGAGGAGGGGGAATTGAGATTAGACATTAGGAAGAAGCTCTTCACCATGAGGGTGGTGAGACACTGGTTGAGGTTGCCCAGGGAGGTGGTGAAAGCCTCATTCCTGGATGTTTTTCAGGCCAGGCTGGATGTGGCTCTGAGCAAGCTGAGCTAGTCTGAGGTGCCCCCGCCCATGGCAGGGGGGTTGCAACTGGATGATCCTTGTGGTCCCTTCCAACCCTGCCAATTCTGATTCTGTAAATCTCTACCACCTTGACCCAAAGAAAAGAAGACTATTAAAGAAAGAAGAGCCCAGGGGCACAGCAGCAGTGCTGTAAACCATCATCACCATTTCCAAGGGTAAACAGGATTTGATTGCAGTGGAGATTAGCAGAATTCATTAGAGACAGAACAAACCCAGAAGTCTTGTCATTACTGGGTCTAATGAGTTGACACTGGTGAAGAGGGGCTTGTCACCATGGAAATGACAAATATTAGGAAAAGAAGATAAACAGTTCTGGCTGGATGGTGAAGACCTTCTCTGACCACTCTCTTCAGTGCTGGTGTGTGTCCAATCAGCAGGACTGCTTTTGGAGAAGCTTATGTTTCACTCATCTTTGCCTTCAGCACATCTCCTTTGCTGTGAGGACCAGGGAGAAGGCTTTGAGGAGTCAGTTAAGCTTCAGAAATGAGTGGATGAATCTCAGTCACAGTCAGCATCTGGAGTGTGTGAGCTCTTCCCAAAGGTGGCTACCTGAGGAATGTTGGAGGCTACTTGGGTAAGCCCAGTGTTAGAGATTCCTCAGCTGGTAAAACTCCCCTTACCCATATTAGACCTTGTCTGTGATGATCCAGCACATGGGAAAGCTTTATCCCTCCTTCTACCTGAGCTCAAGATGCTGTCCATTTGTCATGATGACCTCTGTCCCTTGCTCTTCCATAGTTTCTCTCTGGTTTCTGTGTGAAGGGGACCTACAGGAAGGTTGGAGAGGGAGACTTTGGAGAGGGACTTTGCCTAATGAAAGGACAAGGGGAAATCATTTGAAGCTGAGGGAGAGAAGGCTTAGACTGGATCTTAGGAGGAAGTTCTCTGGTATGAGAATGGTGAGACTCTGGAACAGTCACCCATGGAGGTTGTGGATGCCTCCTCACTGAAGGTATTCAAGGCTAGCTTGGAAGAGGCTTTGAGCAGCCTGGGCTAGTGGGAGGTGTCCCTGCCCATGGGAGGGAGTTGGAAGTGGATGAGCTTTAATGTCCTTTCCAACCTAGATAATTTTGTGGTTTATGCACCAGGGCAGTCAGCAGTTTGGGCAAACTTTGCACCGTGTGCTCCAGTTCAGGCTGTGGAGCTTCAGGGTGGGAGAGTCCAGCCTCATCCCCTAACAGTCAATGAAATGTTGCTCATAAAGCTTTCTCCTGCTTATTTGCTAGAAGAAATTGCTGCTTTTGCAGGGAGACCAGGCAGCAAATCAAGGGAGGAGGCAGCATGGCAAGGCCACTGCCATGGAGAGCAGGAGCAAAAGCTTTGGGGTTGTGTCCTTGGCATGAATTGCTACAGAAACCGAATCCTTCTGCCCAGAGCAGTTTGGTTAGGGAGGGCTGTAGAGTTCTGCCTCCTCTTTCTTTCCCCAAGTTCTATGTTGAATCATAGAATCATAGAATCAACCAGGTTAGAAGAGACCTCCAAGATCATCCAGTCCAACCTAGCACCCAGCTCTATCCAGTCAACTAGACCATAGCACTAAGTGCCTCATCCAGGCTTTGCTTGAACACCTCCAGGGACAGTGACTCCACCACCTCCCTGGGCAGCCCATTCCAATGACAAATCACTCTCTCTCTCCCAGAGCTTCCTTTCTGTTGGAGAACTAAAAGAGGACCCAGGAGACCTCCACTGTGTCATGGTGCCTAGGACTCAGCAGTTTTTTTTCTGCTCTGAGCTGCAAGTGAGCAGAGATCTGGAGTGGAGGCTGCTCCCCGTGTCAGAGCCATGTTGGCTCCTGCTTCACTCTCTGCTGTCCTCCAGGTCAATGGGGAGCTGAAGGGACATAGGCAGTGAGGTGTGACCTCGGTTATCCACGGGCAAACCTCTAAGCTGTCCAATGTGGGCAACTGGGTGACCCTCAGGCTCTTCCATTATTCATCCTGTTGGCCTGATCTCGTGGAGATGGTTCAAAAAGGTCAGTTGGGTATTAAGAGGCAGGGTGGGAAGCTGCTATAGGCTGGAAATTGAGCCTGTCACACCAGAGCGATTCTCATTGAGGGGCTTTGATTTGCCATTAATATTAATTCTTCGTTTCTGAGGGGCAGCCACAAAGATTTGCCAGGTATTCACTGGCTCAGCAGTGCTTGCTCTTGAAGAAACATAAATACCATCCAGAAGTTCAACATTTCCCATGACTGAACTTCCTCCTGCAATTAATTGCTCTTCCCAAAGGTGGGTACCTGAGGAATGCTTGAGGCTACTTGGGTAAGCCCAGTGTTGGAGGTTCCTCTCAGCTGGGAAAGCTTCCCCTATCCTTATTAGACCTTGATCCAGCACTGGGAAAGCTTTATTTCTTCTGCTACTTGAGCTCAGGATGCTGTCCACTTGTCATGATGACCTCTGTCCCTTACTCTTCCATAGTTTCTCTCTGGTTTCGGTGTGAAGGGAACCTACAGGAAGGTTGGAGAGAGACTTTTCCTAAGTCAAAGGACACTTTGGAGCTGGCCAAAAGAACTCTCAGTTAAACCCCAAAGAGGTGCTTCCTGCCAGGCTGCTGCAAGGAGAGCCTGGGAGTCACCCCAGGTGGAGGTGACATGCCAGGCAGCTGAAGTTAGGTTAGCTAAGAAGCACTCTTGTCTTGGGGACTTAGAGTCATAGAATCATAGAATCAACGAGGTTGGAAGAGACCTCCAAGATCATCCAATCCAAAAGGTCTTGGAGGTCTCTACCTGGTTGATTCTGTGATTCTATGATTCCAATTCAGATTCTCAGCAAGCTCCTTAGTTTAAGGGAGACCTGCATGCTTCTGCCCTGGCACATGCAGCTAGGAAGGATGCTCTTAACTGCGCTGCTCTGGGCTGCATATGAAGCCCAGATGACTCCTCCTCACATGCACTGGGGAGAGAGACCTAAGTGGGGCAGCATCACATCACAGAGGATGACAGCAAGCCACAGCCTTCTCCTGTCTGGCCAGCATGCAGACAGACACCCCCAGGCATTTGACTGCAGGATTTTCTGCAGATATTAAGTTCCTGTGGGTTTATCTGAGAGCAGGCTGCTCTGGTTAAAATAACACTGTGCAGCAGAACAGAAAATAAGATGTCACGGCAAACTAAACATCTTCACTTCCACAACATACTAAACAGCTTTTGGGGTGAGTAGAGCTGGGCTAGCAGCAAAGGGACCAGGCAGCCCTGCCTGGGCCCTTGCTGGGTGGTTTTAACCGGTCATGCATTCCTATCTTGTCATCTCTGCCAGGGGAAGAGCTGGGTGGAGATGGGCACAAGCCAATTCTATCTTCCCAGGCATCTTTAATTTTTGCTACTGAAGAATACATTTCATTTGCAGTAACATCTTATTTTCTGTGCCACTGCACAATTTGATTCTAACCAAGGTGGTTTGCTCCTGGAGAAAACTCTGCTCCAGGAAGGAGAGCTTTGGAAAGCCCTGCTTTTATTTATGGGTTGGGGTTTATATCCTGTTCTTTTTCTGCCATGTTTAGTATGACTGAGTGACCAATTCAATAAAAAATGGAAAACTTGTGTAATAAAGCAGAGCAGGTTGCTGAAAGCTCCATATTAGGCTTTCAATATTCTTTACAAAGTAGAGATTTGAAACAGAGATATGTTGAATAAGATGGGGCTCTGATATTTCATTTCACTTCATATTATTGCTGTGAATAGGAAGAGTCACTAGAGTGCAGCTTCTGAGATATCCACAGGGAATATACTCTTGGGAACAGCCCTGGTTTTAGTTGTGAATTCAAAGCAGAGGCTTGGAAGTGTTTCTCTCCAGCCCTGGGAGATGAGACTGCAAGGTCTTCAGGGTAGGAACTGCCATTTGCAATGTGCCTTGTGCAGAGCCCAGAGTGAAGCACAGCAAAGTGGATCAGGCGCTGGAGCATCTCTTCTATAAGGACAGGCTGGAAGAATTGGGGATGTTCAGCCTGGAGAAGGCTCTTGGGAGACCTTAGAGCAGCCTTAGTGCCTGAAAAGAGCCTACAAGAAGGCTGGGGAGGGGCTGTTTACAAAGGGCTGTAGTGATAGGAGAATCATAGAATTATAGAGTCATTCAGGGTTGGAAGGGACCACAAGGATCATCTAGTTCCAACCCCCCTGCCATAGGCAGAGACACCTCACACTAGATCAGGCTGTCTAGAGCTTCATCCAGCCTGTGCTTAAACACCTCCAGGGATGAGGCTTCCACCACCTCCCTGGGCAACTCATTCCAGGGTGTCATCACTGCATGGTGAAGAACTTCTTCCTAACATCCAGTCTGAATCTACCCACTTCTAGCTTTGTTCCATTCCCCCCAGTCCTATCACTGCCTGACATCCTAAAAATTCCCTCCCCAGCTTTTTTGTAGCCCCCTTCAGATACTGAATGGTCACAATAAGGTCACCTCAGAGCCTTCTTCTCTCTGGACTGAACAGCTCCAACTCCCTCAGTCTGTCCTCAGAGCAGAGCAGCTCCAGCCCTCTGAGCATCCTCGTGGCCCTTCTCTGGACACCTTCCAGCACATCCATAGCCCTCTTGTGCCAGGGGCTCCACAACTGGATGCAGTACTCCAGGTGGGGTCTCACCAGTGTGGAGTAGAGGGGGAGGATCACTTCCTTCAGCCTGCTGCCCACACTTCTCTTGCTGCAGCCCAGGCTCTGGTTGGCTTTCTGGGCTGCCAGAGCACACTGAGAGCTCACATTGAGCTTCTCGTCCACCAGCACCCCCAAGTCCTTCTCCTCAGGGCTGCTCTCAAGCCAGCCACTGCTCAGCCTATATTGGTGCTTGGGGTTGCCTTGAACCAGATGCAGGATCCTACATTTGGTCTTGTTGACAAGGAGCAATGATTTGATTCTGGAGCAGGACAGATTTATGTTGGACATTAGGAGGAAACTCTTCACACTGCGGGTGATGGCACAGGTTGCCCAGAGATGTGGTGAAGGTTTTATACCTGGATACATTCAAGATCAAATTTGATGGGGCCCTGAGTAACCTCTTCTAGTTGGAGATTGCAGGTTGGATTCTAGTTGGAGATTGCAGATTGGATTCTAGCTGGAGTTGCTCACTGCAGGGGAGTTTGGGCAAGATCATCTCTGAGGGTTCCTTTCCAACCTGATGCCTTCTCTGGGTCTATGTTGCTAAGTTTTTATGATTCTGTGTCTTTTCCAACCCTACCATTCTGTGGTTCTATGTGCCCAGGGCAGGGCAGTGATGAGGAGGTAGTTTTCTCCTCGGAAGGGCTTCTGCAGGCGGATGATCTGCAGAGATGGGCACCTGCAGAAACAGCAGCACCTTGATAGGTGAGCACCAGTGGTGCATAAGACAGCAAGAAGCTTATTTTCACCTCCTTTTGGTGGGAGTTAGCTAAGACAGAGTGTGGTTACAGGCCAGCCTGACTTCACCTTGTTCTGAAGGTCATTTCCAGGTGTTTTCTGCACTACTGCTCTGTGCAGGTGAAAAGTTCAGCGGCTGATGGAGAAAATGCTTTCCCCTAGCAGCTGCTCCTGCATTCCTCTGTGCCAGCAGCAGTGCATGAACCATTCTTGGTTGGAAGATAAAGTCTGACAGAAAAGCATAGCTCCTGGGGAAAACAAGAAAATCAAAGTCTGATGCAATTAAGTTTCTGTACACAGTTCATAAGCCTTGACATGGCAAATCATGGTTGAAACTGATCTTAAATCCAACAGGTTACAAAGGACACAAACCCCAGCAAGTGAGTGAGCTGTCAGCAAGTTTGCTGATGACACCAAACTGGGTGGAGTGGCTGCCACACCAGAAGGCTGTGCTGTCATTCAGCCAGACTTGGACAGGCTGAGGGCTGGGCAGGGAGAAATATAAAGGAATTCAACAAGGGCAAGGGTGAAGATGTGCACTTGGGAAAGAACAACCCCAGAGAGCAGAGAGTTGCTGCCAGACACCTTTGTGTCTCTGCTGTGTTTGAATCTTTGATGAAGATCATGATTTGAAGGCAGAGGAAAGTTTCCTTCTTCCATGGAAATCAGGGGAGCAAGTGGGACATAGGGACCACCACTGGCAGCAATGTGCTCCTTGCTGAAAGGAGGAACCTTTAGAACACATAGAGGATGGACCACGTAAGCATCTGAGTGTGAAACAAGATCACCTGGAGAGGGGAAAGGACATCCTGAATATTAACATATCAAACCACTGCCCTGAGCAGATCTTCCTGGAGCCTTGGCATAAACCTTGACCTATGCAGGGAGGTGATGGAGTCACAGTCCTTGGAAGTGTTGAAGAAATGTGTGGCCATGGCACTTTGGGACATGGTTGAATGGCCACGGTGGTGTTGGGTTGATGGTTGGACTGGATGGTCTTGGAGGGCTTTTCCAACCCAAACAATTCTGTGACTCTACGATCCCAGGATTTTGTTTCCAGCAGGTTGGAATGGGGTAGCACAAGGCTGCTGCTTGGTGCACCCCTTTGTCTTAACTTCCAAGTGAGCTGAATGTCAGCTTTTGTGGAATAAGCTTCTTTAGATCTGAGCAGAGGCATCCAAAGCTGCCCAGAGACTGGTCATATTAACCAAACTGCTACTGACCTGTAAAAGCTCAATGGAACAAGAATAAAGTCATATTTGGAAGTGATTTCAGCTCAAAAGAAGCAGCAAAAAAACCCAAACACCTCCAAAAAATCCTTCCTTGTCTCCATCCATGCAACACAGAGGGAATTTTTATTTCCACTACTGCATGGCCAGGGAGGTGGAAACAGACACCTGGGCAAAACCTGCCTGCAAAGAGGAATTTGCTTTCCTTTGGAGATGCCAAATGATCCTATTACAGACTTATCAAAGCAGTGGGGATTAGGAGAGATAAAACAACTTTCAGCACTGGTCTCTGCCTTTCTTTGCTCCTTTGTTTGTCTAAATAGCTGTTTTGGTTAGTGTAGAGGAAGAATAGGAGGCAATTATTGCCTCATGTAATGTTCCATGTTTGGCTTTGTAATCCTTCAGTTCCGTTTATTTTCATTTTAAGCAAAAAAGTTCCCCCTGGAATATCCTAATCGTCTTTTAGCTTCCCACCCCTTCTCTCCCTGCAAGCAAAAGGGGCTCCTGGCTTTGTGTGCACCTGATGGCAACACAAGGTTAGCAGCATCCCCAGGGCCTGGGGCATTCAATGTCCCTTGTCTGGGCTGCGGCACCGAGATCCAGAGGCAAAAGTGGGAACAAATCCATCCGGCAGCCCAGAGCAGGGAGCTCCCTTGCTGCCATTCCCTCGGTGGCATCTGTGGCTCAGCTCCTTTCACCTTGAGGAAGCCAGAGCAGGGGTTTTCAATGGCTGCAGAAGCAGCAGAGGGCTTTTCAAAAGCAGCTTTTTGATGCCTTTTGAAAATCTGCCCTTATCTGAGCTTTTAATCTGTTTTTAGACCCTGAAAATGTCTCTGCATCCTCTCTTGAGCAGGTGATCTCTTCTAAAATCTCCTTAGGAAGATCTGGCAGGGAGTTCAGTTCTGCTTTCTTCCACTTCCTTGCCTTGTCCCTCTAACCTCTCCTAAGGAAGAACAAGGAGACCTCTAAGAAGTGCCACTGTGCCTGAGCATCATTATGGGAGGTAACCAGGTTCTGGAGTTCCAGGGCAGCATCCTGGCCTGGATCAGGAACAGTGTGACCAGCAGGAGCAGGAAAGTGATTATTCTCCTGCAGTTAGCACTCCTGAGTCCATGCCATGAGTGCTGAGTTCAGTTTTGGGCTTCCCACATTCCAAGAACGTTGAGGGGATGGAGCAGGTCTGGAGAAGGGCAACAAAGCTAGGGAAGGATCTGGAGAACAGGGCTGGGGAGCAGCAGCTGAGGGAGCTGGAGGTGTTCAGCCTGGAGAAGAGGAGGCTGAGAGCAGACCTCATTGTTCTCTACAACTGCCTGCAGGGAGGTTGAAACAAAGGGGCTGTTGGTCTCTTCTCCCTAGTAACAAGTGACAGGACAAGAAGAAATGACCTCCAGTTACACCAGAGGAAGTTTAGATTGGATGTTAGGAAAGACTTTTGGAGTGAAAGGGTTCTCAAAGCCTGGCACAGGCTGTTCAGGGAGGTAGTTGAAGCCCCATCCCTGGAAGTGCTTCAAAGAGGCAGAGATGTGGTGCTGAGGGACAAGGTTTAGCCTCAGCCTTGGTAGGATTAGAGAAGGGTTGGACTTGGTGATCTCAAAAGTCTTTTCCAACTAAAACCACTCCATGATTCTGCAACTTTTCAGGAGGAGACTTTGCCCTAGAAAAACTCTATCAAGGAGGATTTAAACTGGGGGGACACCACCTTTTTCTATTGACTGCCTCCTTGGAGACTGAATCTGTCTCACTGAGAACCACAGCAGTCAGGCTGTGGAGGTGGTGTCCCGGTAGATTTAGAGGCTGGTGCTGACATCTATGTTTTGTATCTGCTGCATGGGGCCCTCCAGGGTTGAGTATGGATCTATAGAATCATAAAACTGTGGAGGTTGGAAGAAACCTTTGAGATCACCAAGCCCAACTGCTCACCTAGGGTTCATAGGCCCACCACTACACCACATCCCTCAGCATCACATCCACATGACTTTTAAACATCTCCAGGGATGGTGACTCCTCCACCAGAGTCTGAAAACCTTTTTGGGGAAGAAATTTTTCCTAAATCCAACCTTCCTTCTTAGGAAGTCATAGAGAGCAGTGAGGTCTCCCTTCAGCTTCCTCTTCTCCAAACTAATCAACTCCAGCTCCCTCAGATGCTCCTCAGAAGACCTCTGTTCAAGACCCTTCACCATCATGGGTGCTCTTCTTTAGACACCTCAATGTCCTTTTCATCATGAGGGGTCCAAAACCAAACACAGTGTTCAAGATGTGGCCTTGCCAGTGTCAAGCAGAGGGAGACAATCGCATCCCTAGATCTTCTGGCCACACAGGCTGCCCAGGGTGGTGATGGAATCCCTGTCCCTTGACCTGTTCAAGAAATATGTGGCTATGGCAATCTGGGTTATGATTTAGTGGCCATAATGGTGTGGGGCTGATGACCTTAGAGGTCTCTTCCAACTGAAACAATTCCTCTAAAAGAGGAAGAGCAGCTTGCTTAATCATAGCTCCATGGAGTCCCAAAATGGTTTAGGTTGGAAGGGATCTTAAAGATCATCTGGTTCCATCTGCCTCCATCTGGGACATCTCCCACCAGCCCAGGTTGCTCAATGCCTCATCCAACCTGCTCTCAAGCATCTCCAGGGAAGGGACATCCACAGCCTCCCTGGGCCACCTGTTGCAGTGTCTCACCACCCTCACTGGCAAGAATTTCTTCCTCCTCTCCAGTCTAAATCTCCCCTTGAGAGGGGGGCCCTTGAGAGGGCCACATCTTGAGTATTGTGTCCAGTTCTGGGCTCCTCAATTCAAGAGAGATGTTGAGGTGATGGAATGTGTCCAGAGAAGGGCAACAAAGCTGGTGAGGGGCCTGGAACACAAACCCTATGAGGAGAGGCTGAGGGAGCTGGGGGTGTGCAGCCTGGAGAAGAGGAGGCTCAGGGGGGACCTCATTGCTGTCTACAACTACCTGAAGGGAGGCTGTAGCCAGGTGGGGTTGGTCTCTTCTGCCAGGCAACCAGCAACAGGACAAGGGGACACAGCCTCAAGTTGTGCCGAGGGAAGTACAGGCTGGATGTTAGGAGGAAGTTGTTGGCAGAGAGAGTGATTGGCATTGGAATGGGCTGCCCAGGGAGGTGGTGGAGTCACCATCCCTGGGGATGTTCAGGAAAAGCCTGGCTGAGGCACTTAGTGCCATGGTTTAGTTGACTGGCTAGGGCTGGGTGCTAGGTTGGACTGGATGATCTTGGAGGTCTCTTCCAACCTGATTGATTCTATTCTATTCTATTCTACCTTAAGGTCCTTTCCAACCAGGCCATTCTATGATTCTGTGACACACCAGAGAGTCAAAGAAGGCATCAATAACCTGTTCCAGTGTCTCCCCACCCTTAGTGGCAGGAATTTCTTCCTGCCTGGTGTGTCTTTGTTTCATTTGTGCAAGTTAGTTTGTTCTGGCAGCTGGTCCTGGGGAGCCGTGGTGGCCAGCACCCAGCAGTGGCACCGTGGGCTCTCTCTTCTGCTTCTTTGCCCTGAACAAGTCTGGGTGCTAGGGTGAATAAAACACCAAGCCCTAACTGCTACTGAGTGACAACAGCTCTGGCAGCAGCAACAGAACGAGGTGACAATATTCCAGGAGCACACACAATAAAGCTATGGGGAAGAGCGCTTGGGAGCTGGGCTGGGAGGAGGCAACGATGCATAATTCACAAGGCAAATTAATCAGCCCTCTCTCTTCTGCCTGTTGCAATTATGTGGAACACCAGGAGTCACCAGGCCACTCTTTTTTATTAGTGGTGGCCTTTTCTTAACAGAGGGCACAGCAGTGGGAATGGTGATATGGGAGTGAGGATGAGCTGGAAGCTGCAGCCAGGCTGTGAGTGGTGCCTCACCAAGATTTCTATCTAGTTGTGCTTTCATTGTGGAAAGGGCCTTGGCCTTTTCTTCCTTTTTTGCCCTTTTTCCCCCCTGTTTTTAATTCTTTCCCCTTTAGATAGGTGGGGAGTTGGGGGGGGGGGGGGGGGGGGAGAAGGGGGGGGGGGGTGGGTGTGGATTAGGGCGGGGGGATGGGGGAAAATTATTTTCCTTCATGCTTGGCTAGCCCTCAGTGTGGAATGAAAAAAAAAATATAAAGAGGGGACCCAGCTCAGGGCTGGTGGGAGATTGCAGATAAAAGCAGCTTCATTTCTCACTGACCTTCCATGCATTCGGCCCAGCCCAGGGGAAGGGGAGGAGGGGGAAGGAACAATGAGAGCCACCTCCAGAAAATGCACCCCCTGAATTACCTGCACCAGCCTCTGGTGAGAGGAGGTGTGGGATAAAAAAAAGCCCAAAGCAAGAGGTAAGGCTTTTCCTGGAAAAAGGCCTTCATAGAATCATACAATGGTTTGGGTTGGAAAATACTTCTGACATTGTTGAAGTCAACATTCAACCCAACACCACGATGTCCACTAAGCCATGGCCACAGGTTTCATGAACACCTCTAAGGATGGGGACTTCAACACCTCCCTGGGCAGCCTGTGCCAATTCCTGGTCGTTCTTGCAGCAAACAAATATTTCCTAGTATCCCACACAGAGCAAGAAGCATGGAGTGGGGAGCAAAGGGCTGGAGAGGCCCTGATATCTGTGGCAATGTGGGATCCATGCAGTCATCAGGACCTTGGTCCAGTGGCTGTTTAAAGAAGTCAAATCTCAAAGCAGATGGATGGTTTAAAACAGCCAAATTCGAGCCCCAGTTCAGTGAGAGATTTCATCCAAGACTCAGCAGCCATCAGCAGGAGTAGGTGCAGGCTGGAAATTCATCCCTTGTATTTCAAGGCTCCTTGGAAACCATCTGCATTTTGTGTCTTAGGGGGAAACAAAGCTTGGCATCACCTTGAAGGTGATGTGATTTGAGCAAAGGGTCTGATGAAGGAGTCAGGCTGCGGCTGGACTTGCTTCACACAGGTGGAGGGACATGACCAAGAGCCTGGCAGCCTTAAAGAGGGTCTCAGCAAGGCTTTCCCTTTTGCTGTTTGACAATGTTGCTGGTGCTTAGTAGATCCCTTCCAGAACCAAAGTGGTTTCTGCTGCCTGACCTGAGTGGGAGGTACTTCTTTACACCGAGCTCTGCTTTGCACTGGCAGTCAGGAGCCTAATTCTTGCTATGTTTTTCCCAATGCCACTGGAAGTTGAGCAGTTAGCTCCTTGCTATGTGTTCTCCCAATGCCACTGGAAGTTGAGCAGTTAGCTCCTTGCTATGTGTTCTCCCAATGCCACTGGAAGTTGAGCAGTTAGCTCCTTGCTATGTTTTCTCCCAATGCCACTGGAAGTTGAGCAGTTAGCTCCTTGCTATGTTTTTTTCCCAATGTCACTGGAAGCTAAGCAGTTAGCTCCTTGCTATGTGTTCTCCCAATGCCACTGGAAGTTGAGCAGTTAGCTCCTTGCTATGTGTTCTCCCAATGCCACTGGAAGTTGAGCAGTTAGCTCCTTGCTATGTTTTTCCCAATGCCACTGGAAGTTGAGCAGTTAGCTCCTTGCTATGTGTTCTCCCAATGCCACTGGGATTTGATCAGTTAGCTCCTTGCTGTATTTTCTCCCAATGCCACTGGAATCTGAGCAGTTAGCTCCTTCTTATTTTCTTTCCAATGTTAGTTGAACTCGATCAGTTCGCTCTTTGGGAAGCTCCAGGTTCTTGCTTTCACCAAGGTTGAGGTGTTACAACGTCCAAGAGAGACATCAAATACATTTCAGCTGTCTTCCCAGCTGAGACTTTTTTGGAGGAATTTAATTGTCCCCTTCAAAAGGCCCACAGGTGAGAGCATCAAATAAAGGCAAGCTCTCAGACAAAGCCTGCCACACAATGAGTTCTACACACAAAGCTCTAACACTCCCTCCTGTTCCTACCAAGAGCTCTTCCAGCAAGAGGCAGTCTCCTACCATCAGAAGATGGGCTCAGCTTGTAGCCATCTTTGCTTAACCACTTGGTCTCTTCTCCCAAAGAACCAGTGACAGGATAAGAGGAAATGGCCTCAAGTTGCACCAAAGGAGGTTTAGGTTGGAGATTAGGAACAATTTCTTTGCTGCAAGATCAGTCAGGGATTGGAACAGGCTGCCCAGGGAGGTGGTGGAATCCCCATCCCTGGAGGTGTTAAAAAAACATATAAACATTGTGGTCTGGGCTGTGGCTTAGTGGGCTTGGTGGTGTTGGGTTCATCATGACCTCATTGCTGCCTACAACTACCTGAAGGGAGGCTGTAGCCAGGTGGGGTTGGTCTCTTCTACCACACAACCAGCAACAGAACAAGGAGACACAGTCTCAAGTTGTGCCAGGGGAGGTCTAGGCTGGATGTTAGGAGGAAGTTCTGCACAGAGAGAGTGATTGGCATTGGAATGGGCTGCCCAGGGAGATGGTGGAGTCACTGTCCCTGGAAGTGTTGAAGCAAAGCCTGGCTGGGGCACTTTTCACTGCCTGAGGGGTGGTTGTGGCCAGGAGGAGGTTGCTGTCTTCTCTCAGGTGGCCAGCACCAGAACGAGAGGACACAGCCTCAGGCTGCGCTGGGAGAAGTTTAGGCTCGAGGTGAGGAGAAAGTTCTTCACTGAGAGAGTCATTGGCCACTGGAATGGGCTGCCCAGGGAGGTGGTGGAGTCGCCGTCCCTGGAGCTGTTCAAGGCAGGATTGGACGTGGCACTTGGTGCCATGGTCTAGCCTTGAGCTCTGTGGTAAAGGGTTGGACTTGATGATCTGTGAGGTCTCTTCCAACCTTGGTGATACTGTGATGGTCTAGTTGATTGGCTAGGGCTGGGTGCTAGGTTGGATTGGATGAGCTTGGAGGTCTCTTCTAACCTGATGGATTCTATTCTATGCTTCTATTCTATCATGGAGTCATAGAATGCATTGGGTTAAAAGGGACTTTTAACGGTCACCTACTGCAACCCTCAGTGATGGTTGGGCTTGATCTTGGAGGTCTATTCTCATTAATGATTCTGTGATTCACTCAGCTGCCTATGCAGGACCAAGCTGAAACAGGGTTTGAGAGAGGTTTGCTGAGTGCCCTGTTGGCTGCGGCTGCAGGGAGATCTAAGGGTGCAGCTGGGTCATAACTCCAAGCTGTCTTATGCTGGGAATCCCTGCTGCAAGATACCTACTGGATGCCTCTTTTTTGGGTCTCTAGGTCCTTCTGGTACTCTTTTAGCATCTTCTAAATAGAATCATAGAATCATAGAATCAGTCAGGGTTGGAAGGGACCACAAAGATCATGTAGTTCCAAGACCCTTGCCATGGACAGGGACAGCCTACCCTAGAGCAGGCTGGCCAGAGCCTTATCCAGCCTGGCCTTAAACACCTCCAGGAATGGGGCCTCAACCACCTCCCTGGGCAACCCATTCCAGCCTCTCACCACTCTCATGCTGAACAACTTCCTCCTCACGTCCAGTGTGAACATCCTCACCTCCAGCTTTGCTCCATTCTCTCTAGTCCTGTCATTACCTGAAAGCCTAAAAAGTCCCTCCCCAGCTTTTTTGTAAGCCCCCTCCAGATACTGAAGATTGAAACCCTGAAAGTTCCTGTTGATTCAGAGTCTCCATCCCTCCCCTGGGCTGCCTTTGACATCAAGACAAGGAGCAGTCCAATGAGTCCTTTAAAGGGATAAAAAACAAAGATGTGGAACAAAAATGCTCCCCCCCCCCCCCCCCCCNAAAAATGCCCCCCCCCCCCCCCCTATAAATAAATAAATAAATAGAGGGAGGCTTCTGAGTTCTCCAGAGTGGAAATTACACCTGCCAGGTCTCAGCTCCTTGGAGCACTTCAGCCTAATTCTAACTTGAATTGCAGGAGTTCTCCTGCTGCCTGGCTTCAGTTCGATGACTCACTGGTGGTTGAGTTGATCACATCCTTCAGGGTCCTGCCAAATTGAATGGAGTCTTTCCTTCCCCCTCCCAACTCAAGGATGAGGAATTGGAGCTGGTGTCAAAGAGGCAGTTGGTTTCCTCAGCATCTGGTTGTCCTGCCTCAGAAACCTGCCTGCTGCCCCAGCACGTGTCAAAACGTTCTGCTTTGGAGGTCGTGCGAAGGTTTTGTTTGACAAGTAGAAGTATTTCAGGATGTTTCATGTGGAGAAGCAATTTAAGATCTTATTAGATTAAAAAAAATAGAAAAGAAGTGTTTTTCCCAATGTCTTGCTGATTTCTTGCTTGCCCAGCTGGAGGAAATATTCCTGTGAGCCTCAAGTTTACCTAAAGCTTCACTCACTTCCAGCCTTAAAAAGCTTCGGGAGGCAGTGTTAATGCAGGCTTGATTTAGAGGTAAGCTAGAGAGACACTTTGTGTTAGAGATCACAGGCTCACAGGATGTTAGGGGTTGGAAGGGACCCAAGGAGATCATCGAGTCCAACCCCCCTGCCAGAGCAGGACAATGCTATCTAACACAGATCAGAGGAACACATCCAGACAGGCCTTGAAAGGCTCCAGAGAAAGAGAATCCACAGCCTCCTTGTGGAGCCTGTTCCAGTGCTCTGGGACCC
>WAAF01016367.1:0-33095 GCA_013400475.1 Tricholaema leucomelas
CCAACCCTGACCGATTCTATGATTCTATAATTCTAACACCTTTCTGGCCAGTGATTGGGCATAGCTATGGTGACAGGCAGGCCTGAACCTGCAGTGGCAATACAGATGAAGTCACCAGCTCTGATGAGGAGAGCTTTGGCTAGACCCTCAGATGTGGGCTGTACCACAGCCACCTGCCAGCAACCAGATGACCAGACTTGTTTTCTTCTGTTAGCTGGGTGAGATCAAGGGGCTGTTGTGCTGGATACTGTCCTTCTCCATAGTGGGAGTCATTCCCAGTTGAAACGTGGGTGGGATAAGAGGAACAGGTGGAGAAACCGAGGCACAAAGCAGTTGAAGGGTCTGCCTGGGGTCAGTGACAGTGGTATGAGCTCCACTCTCCTAGAACAGGTTAGGTTCCTTTCCATATCTGACGGGAACTTCCAGGAAAGGATTTCACCTTCTGAGGTCACATTCCATGATGGCTTTCATGGAGTGACATAGGTGCTGCCTCTGCCACTCTGACAATTAATTATCTACCAGTGATTACTGTCTGTGCCATTAAGCCTGGGTGTGCAGGTGACAAGCTGGAGGCTGACTGCAGTGGGAATGCTGAGACATGTTCTGCTTTCCAGATGAGGCAGCTGTGTTTTTTGGAGTGCTTCTTTCATTCTATCAGCCAAATCCTCCCCCTGCCTTGCTGTCCATGATGTTTGAAGTGTCAGGGATGAAAGCAAAGGGAAGTCAATCAGATGTGCAAAGGCCTATTGGAGATAATTGCCAGGCTGTCTCTCTGAGAGTTTTCTCTTCTCAGCTGGGTCATCTGGAGAGGGGAATGTCATCAAAGTGATGCCACCAACTTCTCTGTGGTCTTTCCTTCCTTCTGAGCAGAAATGGACTGAAGAAGTCGTGGAAAAAAACCCAAACCAGTTGGCCTTGAGGGAGTCAGGCAGGTGGGTCTGTCGCCTGCCAGACAGGGAGGGATGCACAGGAACTGTGGACAGTTACGAATGTGCTCAGGAGGCTTCTGTGAGCAAGTTACAGAGAAGACAAAAGTGTGTGAGAATGAGTAGCAACGGACATCATCTTGAACAAAAGAGTTCTGGACTGGTTATATATATTCTCCTTGTATGGCATGAGTTCTTCCCCATGAGGACAGTGCAGGTGGACCTGTGCACAGGAGGGCAGCGCAGTCTGTCCTTGGAGGATTTTAAGACCCGAGTGGACGAAACGCTGAACAACCTGGTCTGGAGGGCAGGAGATTGCACTTAGAGACCTCCTGAACTCCCTTCTGACTTGAATTATCCCATGACCCCAAGAACACAGTGCCCAAGAGGACAGAGGGAAAGTGGAGGTAGAGAGGCTAAGGCTGAATACCAAAGGAAATCCTACCGAAAGCAGAAAGAGATAAGTACACAGATGCCTTAGCATGGAAAACAGAGTTTATCCATCACTGGAGGTTTCTAGGAGCAGTCTAGGAGCATATGCATCAGGACCAGGGTGGGCAGACTTAATATGGCCTTGTGTGCCTTCGTGTGTGAACTTGGGGCTTTGAGGTGCTCTCCAGCCACCCCAGCACTGAGCTGCAGTGCCCAGAGGATTAGGGCTGCTCCTCTGCCTTCCACCTCTGGCATGGTCAACCTCCTCTAATCCCCTCTCTGGGTCTGATGCCACTCTTGCCTGATTTTTTCCCCTCAAATTCAACATCAGCAGGGTTTGCTAGGAACATCCCCAGCACTTTGTGGGCACATCTACCTCTCCTCCTAAAAATCGTCTTGAGAGCTTTTTGAGAAATTCCTAATTGCTTTCCGGGAATTTCCCCACCGCTTTCTAGGAATGTGCCAGAGCATTTCCAAGGAATGCCCCGCCCTGATTTAGAGGAGTTTTGCAAGATGGTCTGTAGGAATGTTCTGCTTTGCTTTCTCTGATTGTCCCACACGGTGCTTTTGAGGAATACTTTCCATGTTTTTCAGGATTTTCCAGACCTCTTTCTAGGAAAGTCCATGTTATTTCCTGGGACTTTCTCAGGTTGCTGCCCAGCAATTTGCCTCTAGCCTTCTAGGATTGTCCCTAGGTGCTTCCCAGGAATTTTGCCTGTTGCTTACTAGAAACCTCTGATGTTTTCTAGGCATTCCCCTACTGCAGTTTCTTCCCAGAAGTCTTCTCTTTGTTTTCTATGAATGTACCAAGGTATTTTCTGGGAATTTTCCCTTTCCTGCAGTTTCTCCTTTGGGCTTTTTTTCTCTTTTTTTTAATTATTTACCTAGGATGCTTCCCAAGAAGATCTTGGGTATCTTCCAAGGAACATCTCAGTATGAACTCTAGGAACTTTCATATTACTTTCCAGGACTTCTTCAATTTCTTGCTAGGACTTACCACATTGCTTGCTAGAAACCTCCCCTTTCCTTTCCAGGAATATCCCGGGTTCTCGTCAATCCAGTTCTCATGATGCTTCCTGGGAATATGTGATGGTTTGGGAGTTACCTGCGCTCTCATTCTTATGAAATCACCCAGACTAGACTCAGCTGGCTGGATGTTAAGGAATGAAGCTTTATCTTCACATCTTGAGGCCTTGAGCAACCTGCTCTAGTGGGAGGTGTCCCTGCCTATGGCAGGGGGTTGGAGCTGGATGATCCTTGAGGTCCCTTCCAACCTAAACCATTCTATGATTCTATGATTTTATGATTTTAGCACAATATACAAGCAGATATTTACAATATTTACAGCCATATACAGAAATATACAAGGCAAAAGTAATACAGAAACACAACACCTCTCCCAGAAACCAGAGTCCCCAGGACGGGCTCCCAACCACCCTTCCACCTTCTTTCCACCCCTTTCCCTTATCCCAGAGTATGCCTTATGTGCAGGGTGAGCTGTGAGGATTGGCAAGGCAGGTTAGAAGCAGAACTAGTTGGGTTACACAGCAAAAGCCCAGGGAGAAAAGCACAGACACTGACTCCAACAGATAGAGACTCTCGCACTGCTTTATCTATGTTCCTGTTTTTATCCATCTCAGCAAACCTGTGAGTGAAGCAGACATCACCATTGTTTTCTTTTCACAGCCTATAATCTCATTTTTCTCATTAAAATATTTGAATTAGCCTCAAACTAGCACAGAACATCACTGAGTGCTTACTTTGCAAATGTTTTATCAGCATTTCCTAGGAATCTCTGTAGGAAGAATTCTTTGCTTTCTAGGATGTTCTTTGCTTTTTAGGAATCTTATCATAACTTTCCAGGACGTTGTGGGGATGTTTTCCAGGAATCCTAGAAACTCGTTTTTGTTGTTTTACTAGATCCCTTCTGCCTTCACACAAGACTTTTGGAAGGTGTTTTCCCAATATTTGCATGGGAAAATAGCTGAGGTGGAGGCATCTTTCATTTTTTTCTCCCCTAGTGACTTTTCTGTGGAAGTGTGCTTGTTACAGCATCCCTGTGGACTACTTCCTTGCTATGTTCTTGTCAACACTGTCCCTGTGGAGACCTGAGACCTGCAGGTTCCTTTCTGCCACAGCTGTCCATGAGCCTCTCTCCAATTCCCTTCTGTATAGGGTTAACACTCCAGGGGGAGTAACCTTCAACCTGAGCCTAGGTGGTCTTGACCCCTCCCCAGGGGTGGGTCTGAACACTACCAGGTGACGGTTAGCCCACTCCCCCTTCCTGTCTAAAGACCCATAAAAGCAGGGGGAACGGCTGATTCACTCTCTCTCTGCGCTCCCTGCCTCCCACCATCACCGTTCTGTTCCTGCTTCTCTTTATTTCGCCGCGTGGCCATCACCCACGAGGCAGGCAAAGCCATCACCATCAAAACTGGGTTGTATTTATACATTTTGTACTTGCTTTCCCTTACCTATACCTTTGTAACTTCCCTACCTCAGATACCTTTTTAAGTTATTGTTAAACTGTTCTTTTTTTAACTTCCAAATCGAGTGAGATTTATTTATTTGGATGTGCTTAACTTTTCTCTCTCTACATCTAATCCCTTTCTTTTGGGAAAGAAGGGGGGAGGAGGGAAGGGCACTCAAATAAAATTGTTATTGGTTCTATCAAATTCTATTTGAGTCTCTGGAAATTTAAATTAGAACCAAGACACCCTCCTAACTGAACATCAATCTGCTCCATGTTCAGGGATTTGACCTGGAGTACTGCATCCAGTTCTGGAGCCCCTGTTACAAGAGGGATATGGGTGTGCTGGAACATGTCCAGAGAAGGGCCACAAGGATGATCAGAGCTGGAGCACCTCTCCTATGAGCAGACATCGAGGGAGTTTGGGCTGTTCAGTCTGGAGACGAGAAGACTCCCAGGTGACCTTATTGTGGCATTTTGGTATCTTATGGGGGCCTACAAGAAAGCTGGGGAGGGAGGTTTTAGGCTGTCAGGTAGTGATAGGACTGGGGGGAATGGAACAAAGCTAGAAATGGGTAGATTCAGAGTGGATGTTAGGAAGAAATTCTTCATCATGAGAGTGGTGAGACCCTGGAAGGAGTTGCCCAGGGAGGTGGTGGAAGCCCCACCCCTGGAGGTGTTTAAGGGCAGGCTGGCTGAGGCTCTAGAGAGCCTGATGTAGTGTGAGGTGCCCCTGCCCATGGCAAAGGGGTTGGAACTAGAAGATCCTTGTGGTCCCTTTCAACCCTGATTCTATGACTATGCCTGGAGCCACTTGCAATAATTCAGGTGTCAAAGCATCATTTGTTGAAATGGTTCTTAGGCCTCCCAGGTGACGTTGGGAAGACCATCAATGCCTCCTGCTCTGTGTTAGCAATAAGAACAGTGCTGAGAAGGTATCTCTTCTGCCACACAAAGCAAAGGTGGTTGCTTGTCACTCCAGTCATGTACAAGCTGCCCAGGTCGAGTGATCATAAAGCATGCTGAAGAAGGCATTGGGCTCAGTGGTGCAAGTGATGTGGAAACCACCAGTTCCTGTGCAACACAGTCCCATTAATCTCCTACAGAAGTAATGTGGTTTGCATATAATGTCTAGAGATGAAAGATGGGCTGGATATTTTAAGTCATCAGTGAAATCCTGGTGTATGAAAGGCAACAGCAGAAGTCAGTGAGGGATCCAGAACTGGTCCTGTCGTTTCAAAGCTTTAATGTGATGGTGATTTAGTGAGTGACCTTGGGTGCCACTTTGCTTTCCCACCAGCTCTGGGCTGTGACTGAAATGGCGAGGGCAGCTATGCCTTTATTTCTCCTTGCCTCTCTTTGTGTCAGAAGTGTGGCAGATCTATTGAAGCTGAAACCTTTTGCGGGTAAAAAAAGAACAGCTTTGACAAACCTCTCAGTTAAAAAAGAGCCCTCAAATACTTGAAAAGTCCCACTCTGACAACCAAGATTTTTAGTTTCCTAATTTGAAACACCCTTGTTCTGCAGTTTAAATTGATTATTAACCACATGTTCAGAAGCCACTGAAACAAAACATTTTAATTGACCCAAGTCAGGTGAGTTTATTTAAATGTTGTTTGATTATTAATTCACTGAAGCTTAAGATTTTGATCTTTGCCTTCATCTAAAAGAGGAGAGAAAACCAAGAAACCTCCAGAAGCTTTGTGAAGTAAACCCTTTACCCATGCTGTGCTTAACACTCGTGCTTGGAAGAAAGACTCATGTCTTTATGCCTTTGCCTGTTGGTGGGCTGGCTAAGCCTCCCTCTCCACCAGATAAGTAAGAATTGCAGCTCTCAGCTGGGTGTTGTCTTGAAAGCAAATACACTCAGCTGTGAGCTGGGGCTGCCGAAGCATGGGCACTCATCTTTCAGCTGCTCTTGTTGGTAGGTGACATTTTCCCTTGAAGAAGGCAGTTCACAGGATTACAGGATGTCAGGGATTGGAAGGGACCCAAAGATCATTGAGTCCAAGCCCCTTGCCACAGCAGGACCATACAATCTAGCTCAGGTCACACAGGAACACAACCAGACAGGCCTTGAAAGGCTCCAGAGAAGGAGACTCCATAACCTCTCTGGGGAGCCTGTGCCAGTGCTCTGGGACTCTCTCAGTAAAGAAGTTCCCCCTTGTGTTGAGGTGGAACCTCCTGTGCTGCAGCTTCCATCCATTGCTCCTTGTCCTACCCCAGGGAGCAAGTGAGCAGAGCCTGTCATCCCCCCTATCCTGACCCCCAGCCCTCAGATATTTACAAGCATTTATTAAATCCCTTATGTGGGGGCAGTAATTTTTTTCCCTGAAAGGTCTCTAATCTGGGTTTCTAAGGTTGTTGTTGGCTGTTTCCTCTCCAGGGAAATGAGATGGAAGACTGCCTGACCCTTCCTCTCTGAGCTGGCTTGTCTAGGCTCTCTATGATGCTCATGTATGAGAGAATGCTGAGTCCCAGAGCCTTTTGGCAGCACTCCCCATGAAGCAGGACCAGATGCCCTTTCATTGTACTCATCCAAGTGTGTGCAGTGCAGTTCTTGAGGCAAGCATGACAGATGTAAATATGCAGCTCGTTCGAATGCTGAGCCTTCCTTGATGAAGGGAAGTGCTCAGACATGTTAAGGGGCAGCTATTTGTTTTCCTCAGCCCCCACTGAGCTTTCCAATTAGCCAGAGAGCATGTGGTGGAAGGACCTTCTGTTGAAGCAGTCACACAAGCACTGTGCTGTCCAACACCCGTCTGCTATGGGGTAGCATGAGCAGCAGCTCTTCCCAGGGAGGGAAAATGCATAGTGATCTGGAGAGAAAGCCCATCAACCCCACCACCTTGACAGATACTAGTTTCATAAAAGTCTGTTTTGTAGAGCAGGGCCTGGTACAGAAGATGGCCTGTGATGAAGTGTCAGGTGAGTTGGGTGACAGCAGCAGGTGGCTTTTTGGTTCACTGGGCAGCTGATATTAGCAGTGCACTGGGATATTGATGGAAGAAGACCAGGTGAGACCATTCTTTGACTGGTGGGATGCCATGGGGTTTCAGGGAGGAGATTCAAACAGGGCTTTGACTTAATATTGGGCACAAGGTCTGGTGTGGCAGGATTTTCCATGTGCCAGATTTCTGCTAAGACCATCCATTTAACATAATTTGGCATTTAATAACTCTTAAAGTTCTCTCCTGTGGTTCTCTTAATGGCACACAAAACCACAGACTTTGGAATGAGGAAGAAAATAATTAAGAAGAAAGGCAAGTTAACAACTTTTAAAATGAAAATTACAGACAGGGCTTCATGGCAAAGGGAGGTGTTCATTTCCCAACTGCCTAGCTCGGTATGGAAACAAAAGGCAATCAATCAGAGCCAGTCACACCCACAGAGCAGAGCCAGAGAAGGCACAGCTGATGGTGTGGGGGAAGACCGAATGGAAAGAGGCAGCTCTAAATGTTTCATTTTAATGTTCTTGCCCTGTGGCAGTCTTTGCCTTTTCTGTACTGCCTCTTTTCTTCCAGGTCTGCTCAGGAAGCAGGCACTCACCGAGGGGTGTGCAGCCAGCTGTGGGGGACTGTGGTGGCTGTGCAAGCCTGCAGCCTGTAAGCTCACAGGCAGAGACCTCAGAGTAGGACCCCTCTCACAGTAGAAACTAGTGGCCCTTGTGAATCTGGTTCTTTGCTTGGGACAAAACTACTATGGCCCTAGGAAACCTGACTCTCTGCCCTGGTGAGACCTCATCTTGAGTACTGCCTTCGGTTTTGGGCTCCTCAGTTTAAGAGAGACAGGGATTTGCTGACAAGGTCCAGTGGAGGGCTATGAGGATGATTGGGGGACATCTCCTGATGAGGAGAGGCTGGGGGAGCTGGGGCTGTTTAGTCTGGAGAAGAGAAGACTAAGAGGGGATTTAATAAATGTTTATAAGTATCTGAGGGCTGGGGGATGACAGGCTCTGCTCACTTGCTCCCTGGGATAGGACAAGGAGCAATGGATGGAAGCTGCAGCACAGGAGGTTCCACCTCAACACAAGGGGGAAATTCTTTACTGAGAGAGTCCCAGAGCACTGGCACAGGCTCCCCAGAGAGGTTGTGGAGTCTCCTTCTCTGGAGCCTTTCAAGGCCTGTCTGGATGTGTTCCTGTGTGACCTGAGCTAGATTGTATGGTCCTGCTGTGGCAGAGGGATTGGGCTCAAGGATCTCTTTGGGTCTCTTCCATCCTCTGACGTCCTGTGATCCTGTGACTCCTGCTCAGACCTAAAGGGGTTTTGCACTAGAAACAGAGATTTATGTTTCATCAATTGTCTTCAGAGAGTTTCTTTCACACTTCTCAGCTCCCTCTGTGTGGGGACAATTCCTGACTCAAGGCCAGGTGTTTGAGCCTTTCGTGTCCCCAGGGGGAATTTTCCAAAGCAAATGATAAAGATTTCAGCAAAGCTCCTACAGATATGACTGTGCTCTTGTGTGTATCGCCCCACTGGGGGTAGAATTGTAGCCCAGCCAAAGGACAGCAGTGACAGTGCTTAGCAGAAGCTTGACATCAATTTAAGTAATGAGATTATCTGGAGATGAAGAAGGAAAGGGAAGATGGAAAGGTGAGCGACAGGGCAGGAATGAAGACAGAGAGAGGGATGTGTGCTGTCCAGGGGAAACCTGCCCCCAGGGATGACCTGTATCTCTCAACAGGGTCCTGCTTACACACAGCTTATCAGTGCTGCTGTGGGTCCATCTCTTAGACTCTCCTAAGTGGCAGGAAAATGGTTTGCAACAGGGTCAGAGAAGCACTGGGATGCTCTAAGCTTGTCTCCTAGAGACTGTGAAATATGGCCATGGTCTTGGAAAGACATGTGTCCCATGGTCTCTTTTCCTCACTGCCATAGACAGCGCCTGAGACCTCTGGAATCTCACTCCTATTTCTGTGTCTTGGGAAATAGTGCTGATTGTTCCCCTTTCCTCTGCTTTCCTCTCTAGTTTCTTCCAGTTTTTGAGAAGGCCTCTTTGACAGAAGAAATAACGACCTTTTTTGACTGCATGACAGTGTCAGGGTAAAGTTTATCTGATTAAGGAGGCCAGGAGAAGGATGACAGGCAGACAGTTGAGCAGAAGCAGGTCAGAGTACGAGGATGTGGATGACCCTGGATTTTCCCCCTCCGTTTTCCTTAGTCCTGGCTATTAGTTCATTTGAAAGGAATGAAATACTTCTACCAGACAAGGAAATTCTCACTGAGAGAGGAGAGGACAACCACCAGTGCAGAAAACAGTGAAACCAGCTCAGTGGATTCAAGCAGGATGAGAGTAATGGGGAGCAATCTGGCACAGAGTGAGTTCAGAGGACTTGCTGCTGTGCTTCATGCCTAAGTGCCCAGCTCACATCTGAAACCTCCCACTGCTGCCTGCTAATGGGTTCTCTGCCGCAGCCTGTGCAAAGCCCAGTGCATTAGCTGTGAGGATGAGAAGGCTTTTGTGTCTTAGTGATGATTTTTTTTAAGGTGATGAATGAGGGTGGTCTTGATTCTGTTTGGACATGGTTGACATCGGACCAATGGTGAGTGAAAAGCCACTGGTTGCTGACTGCCACTGTTGTGGAAGTGTTTAGCTTGGTTGTTCAGTTGCAGAGTTTGGGTCAGGTAGGTGGGCAGAATTTGGCGACAGCTCTAACCAGGCAGGAGACCGGTGTGGTCAGCAATATAAGAGAGAGACATCTTTTTCACTTGGAGATTGATTGCATTTGATCCAGTGGCACACTCTAGTGCCATTATGGAAAGGGTTTTCAAATCAGAAGCTCACTTTCATGCAAGTTTTAATATATTTTTGCAAAGGTGGCAGCTCGGGGCAGACTAGAAATCCATCCTGGCTCCAGCCAGAGAGCAGCTCCTGCAACCAGCATAAATTCCCTTGGAACTCTTCAGGACACTATACCTGCAGGGAGACAAATACTCCAGGTGCAAGTAGGAGGGTAGATACAAAATTATCCAGGGCTCAGCTGGATGTGTGCTGTACATGCTTAGTGGGAAAGCTGACCCACACGTCATCCCAGGAGCTGGGGCGTGACAGACCATGTGTGGAGGGCACTCACCTGACAGAGGAGCTGCAATGGGCAGGGATTAAGCAGTCTGCAATACTCAAGGGGCATTTGAAGGGCTCTGACTGTGTCTGGGCTTTGCTTTATGCCTGTAATGAAGGACACAGTTATGTCTCAGCTTTGGTGAGGACACACCTTGAGTGTTGTGTTCAGTTTTGGGCACCGCAATATAAATGAGAGGAGGAGGAGGTGCTGGAGCGGGTCCAGAGGAGGGCAACAAAGCTGGGGAAGGGCCTGGAGAATAAATCTTATGAGAAGCAACTGAAGGAGCTGAGGATGGTTAGTTTGAGGAAGAGGAGGCTGAGGGGAGACCTCATTGCTGTCTACAACTGCCTGAAGGGACATTGTGGAGAGGCTGCTGCTGGGCTCTTCTCACAGGTAGTTGGAGGTAGAACAAGGGGCAATGGCCTCAAGTTGAGGCTGGGTAGGTTTAGATTGAATATTAGGAAAACGTTCTTCACAGAGGGAGTGGTCAGGCACTGGAATGAGCTGCCCAGGGAGGTGGTGGATGTGATTAAGGGTGGTTAGGGTGTGGTGCTTAGGGCTATGGTTTAAGGTGAATCTTGTAGAGCAGGGTCATAGTTTGGACTTGGTGATCCTGGGGGGCTTTTCCAATCTGGATGCGTCTGTGATTCTTCTGGCAGTTGTGATGATGCTGAGGTGCTCACCCACCACAGAAGGATCCTTCCACATCTCTTTTGATCTAACTGATCTTCTGCTGAGGTGTGTAGGTGTAAACTCAACCTAAACTCAGACGCTTTTGTATGACACTGAATGGTTCCTGGAGATACAGGTAATAGACCAACAGAAACTACTACTTGGGCCAGGCAATGAATTTTCATAACTGAGAAGCTTTTGAAGATCTCTTAAGGACTGCTCTATCACAGTCCAAAGAGCTTTGATCTGGCTCTGGAAAAGTCCATAAATGCCAGGGAGCTATAGATTCATCTTGGATGGATTTAAGGAGCCAAAGTCAGTCACTGATCCAGTAAGAAGTATGCAGCTGGCCATGCTGTTAGCTGTTGTCACACTCTAGATGTTGTTAGTCATATTTAGTGGGCAGTAGAATTGGGGTGAAATCTCTTTCTCCCATGTCACAATGCTGCATGGATGTGGCATTAGGACACTGGCAAACACTCATGCCTTACTGCTGGGAATGACCCAGGTCCACCTGCAACAGCTTGTGTGTTTGAGGATCCCTGTGAGAGAGAGGACACTAGTGAGAAGCAGGAATGTTTCCACCTGGGATGGCAAGCCAACAAAGATTACAGCTCCCCAAATTAGTTCTTTAAGGCCAAAAAACACAGTGCCTTAATCAGGACAACAAAGTGTGTGACAAAAAACTGTCTTGGACTCCTAGCATTTGATGGTACATTGTTCTTAGCTGCTTATATTATCCACCTTACATAATAGGAGAGAAATTTGTTTTTCCTGGAAGAGAAACACCGATTTAGTGATCATGCAGAGAGAAGAGATCTGCCCTGCTGGTGTTCATGCTGTGGCCCTGATCCAGGAACTGAGTCTTGTGGTTCCTGGAATCCTGGACCTCTGTGTGGATAAGCAATTCCAGACAAATGCAGCATGTCAGCAGAGAAACCCAGCAGATTCCTCAACAGGTGCATCAACGCAACCACAGTCCTGAGTCTTTACCACCACGTGGTACCAAGAGGCATGCAGAAACCATGGTCCTGGGCCAGTGGGAGCCCAAACATGACTAAGCAGTGCTTTGTTGCTTTCAGGAAGGAACAAGGGCTGACCATCTCTATTGAACAAGGCCACCAGCCACAAAGAGCCAGAGTCTGTCCACAAAGCCATAATGCAGCTTAGTGATGCAATCCTAAAAGAGTCTGCCCTGTCCGGTGAGAAATCCTCTCTAATTCAGCCTGTATGTTTATTTAAGGAGACATCCATTTCCTTTAGCTCAGCTTCCCTGGCTTCAGTGACCAAATAATCACCTGTCAAGAGGCTTAGACAATGACAGACCAGAGGAGGAAGCACAGAGCAATGAGGAATCATCGCTGCAGGTGATTTTTATATCCAGGAGGCAGTGGCAGACAGCAGAGTGATGGAAGTGTGGATGCTGGCAACACATCTGCTAGGAGCTCCATGTCCTTCAGGCAGATTATGGGATTTCCATCATACATTTCATCAGGAAAGTAATATATAATCTAACATGAAAGGGGAGAGAAGCACTAAAGGGTGAAGATCTGTCCAAGGGGGACAGGGGACAACAGCATCCAGGCAGCCAGCTGAGGCTCAAAGAGACCATTTGATCTGGAACAGGAAGGGATTCACAGGAGTTGGGCTTAATGGTGCCAAGATAATAAAAAAAACATTAGCTAGATTAAAGATGGCTGAAGATGGACACTTGGGCAGTGCTTATTGGTTGGTGTGCACAGCCTTTCTGCCCTGTCTGGGGACATCTCTGGTGACAGGGGTTACTGGGGAGGGGAGGATTTTTTGCACAAGGTGAAGATTTGCTCATGCTCATTCTTGTTAGTAGAACTCTCTTTCCACAGACAGTAAAAGGACTGAGATTAGCTTTGTAATGTGTGGGCTCAGTAGTACCTTCCTGCTGTCCTTTTGGAGCTTTGCTCCAGTCTGTAGCTCCAGATGGATCTTGCACCCCAGGCTCCGATTCACAGGATCACAGGATGTCAGGGATTGGAAGGGATCCAAAGAGATCGAGTCCAACTTCCTTGCCACAGCAGGACCATACAATCTAGCTCAGGTCACACAGGAGCACATCCAGACAGGCCTTGAAAGTCTCCAGAGAAGGAGATTCCACAGTCTCTCTGGGGAGCCTGTGCCAGTGCTCTGGCACAGTTCCAGTAAAGAAGTTCCCCCTTGTGTTGAGGTGGAACCTCCTGTGCTGCAGCTTACACGCATTGCTCCTTGTCCTATCCCAGGGAGCAAGTGAGCAGAGCCTGTCCCCCACTTCCTGACCCCCAGCACTCAGATATTTATTAGATCTCCTCTCAGTCTTCTCTTCTGCAGACTAAAAATCCTCAGGTCCCTCAGCTTCTCATCAGGCAGTGCTCCAGTCCCCTACTCATTCTTGCTGTGCTCTACTGGACCCTCTCCGGCAGATCCCTGTCCCTCTTAAACTGAGGAGCCCAAAACTGAAGACAGTACTCAAGATGAGGTCTCACCAGGGCAGAGTAGCGGTGGAGGAGAACCTCCCTTGATCTGCTGGACACACTCTTCTTAATGCACCCCAGGATCTTATTGGCCTTCTTGGCCACAAGGGCACACCCCGAGTGGTCATTTGCAGTGCAGAGCCAGGGACTGTACCTCCTCCTCTTGTCTGTAACCTCAGCAGTGAGGTGTTGTGTAAAAGGGTTGTGACGGCAAAGTTCCCTGGAAATACCTGCGATGGATGCTTCATTCACGGCTTGTGCCATGCTCCAGCTCAGCAGATAGGCTTTTGTCTGCACAGGCTGTGCAAAATATGGCCCACTGGGAGCATCTGAACATTGGCTTTAAATGTAGCTGAGAGATGGTACCACACTGCAGCCCCAGCTCCGGTCTCCTGTTTCACACAATGGCTAAACCATGAAGCATCTCTAATTACGCATTGATACGGCCTCCTGTGGGATGAATTTTGCCTGGCAAGTGCCAGCATGACCACTCCTATTAATGAAGTCTTCTAGAACTCACCACCTCCTCCTTTTTCTCCTCTTTTTTTTTTAATGAACACCTCCATTTCTGCCATGACCTTGGGAGATGGTGGTGATAATTTATTTCTTTTTCCCTTCCCAACCATCCACAGAAAGATGCTCAGATTTCAGGGCTGGATGTATCTTGGAAATGAATTTTCTATTTCATTACCCTACTCAACACCTCTGAGAAGGTATGATAAGAAGTGAATTATTCCCTCCCTTTTATTGCTGGTTGGCAATAAGCTATTAACAGAAAAAAAAGGTCTGGAAACACCCCTTGCTACTTGAGGTTTATTTTTACTTTTCTCTCTGGGCCTGCTTTATCACTTAGTCTTACCTGGGTCTGTCTATGGACCTATCATAAACACCCTGCTCTGCTTCCCCCAGTTAGTTGCTGGGACATCCTGCCCTGATCTGTGAGGACCGCTCCTGCTCCCAGCTTGATTTCCATCAGGAGCAGGATTGCTCTTGCTGCTCTCTGACAAGCAGCCTGCTTTTGTTTCTGACTGAATTGTGATTGGCAAATGCACAAACATCTATGTTGGCTTAAGTATTTACTGAGGAGATTAAGTGTCCTTCCACCTCCTGGATTTTTTTTTGGTTGCTTTTATCCCATTACCTGGTACAGCTCTAGCTAAGCCTGGGTCAAATGGGTCCTGTCTTGCCACTCCTCTGGGAGGAGGAGCTGGACTTTGGCCTCCAAAGCTGGTTACTCTCCTCTGGGAGCTGAAAGAGCAAGTGGGTCTCTATCATTCTGCTGAGTCAAGCATGGGGCAGGGCCAGCCTGAGGTATCATGGTGTCCCTGGTCTGATGGGAGTAGGTGCAAGCCTGGGCTTGTAGTAGGTGGAAGTGTCCCAAAGCCACAGAGGTCATGACTCCCAACTCCTCTGTTTGCTCCAAGCATGCCTTAGTCTGGGATCAAGGATGGCAGCTGGGACTTGTTCATTCCCACATGCTCTGCCCAAGGCTGTGGAGCTCTGCACTAGCTGTGTGCCCCCTAAGACAGGGCAAAAAAGTTTATGGGCTGACCTCTACAGCTTTTGCACAAACAGTCCTTGCTCACAGCCTGACTGCTGTGTCTTCCTTGAGTACTATGCCCAGTTCTGGGCCACTCAATTTAAGAAAGATGTTGAGGTGCTTGAATATGTCCAGAGAAGGGCAACAAGGCTGATGAGGGAGCTGGAGCACTGCCCTACGAGGAGACGCTGAGGGAGCTGGGGGTGTCCAGCCTGCAGAAGAAGGAGCTCAGGGAGATCTTTTTGCTCTCTACAACTACCTTAAAGGAGGTTGTGGCCAAGTGAGGGTTGATCTCTTCTCCCAGGCACCCAGTGACAGAACAAGAGGACACAGCCTCAAGATGCACCAGGGCAGGTTTAGGCTGCACATGAGGAAGAAGTTAGTAATGGAAAGAGTGATTGGCATTGGAATGGGCAGGCTGGGGAGGTGGTGGAGTCACCATCCCTGGAGGTGTTTAAGAGGAGGCTGGATGAGGCACTTAGTGCCATGGTTCAGTTAATTAGAAGGGTTAGGTGATAGGTTGGAGTCAATTATCTTGGAGGTCTTTTCCAACCTGGTTACTTCTGTGGTTCTGTGATTGTGTTCCAGAATTTAGTACATTTAGAGGATCTGGTGCTGTGCTGTGCTTTTAGAAGACAGAGCACTGAAACACAAATCCCTCTCTTCTGCCTGGGCAAATTGCTTCCTGTGCTCCCACCCCTCAGTGCTCTCAAGTACAGCTGTCACCAGGGCCTCTTGCACAAATTTGGGCTGAGTCTCCAGTTTTTCACTATCTCAGCCCTTAATGTTTCCAGCTCTAAAATGCATTTATTTATTTAAACTAAAGCTTCCCAAACTGTCCTCTCTGTGAAATGCAAACTGAGCTGGTCCCAGCCAGGAGGTTCCCCTGCTGCACTGGCATACTGGTAAGGGAGCTTCTTCCCTCGGTGTTGTGCTGATGCTGTTTCTGGAGGTTTCTCTGCTCTTCAGGCAGTGAGTACAACAGCCTTTGCCTCCTCTGCTGTACCTTGAGCTCACTATTCTGTTAAAATGGCAAACGGAGGAAGGTGGGGATACACCCACCTGTTCTTCAACAGCAGTGTTGAAAAATATTCTTCATTTCAACAGGATCATGCTTCTACCTAGGTCACCTTTTCAGTCTCGAGAAGAGACTGAGAGGGGATTTAATAAATGCTTATAAATATCTGAGGGCTGGGGGTCAGGTTAGGGGGGACAGCCTCTGCTCACTTGTTCCCTGGGATGGCACAAGGAGCAATGGACAGAAGATGCAGCACAGGAGGTTCCACCTCAACACAAGGGGGAACTTGTTTACTGGAACTGTGCCAGAGCACTGGCACAGGCTCCCCAGAGAGGTTGTGGAGTCTCCTTCTCTGGAGACTTTCAAGGCCTGTCTGGTTGTGTTCCTGTGTGACCTGAGCTAGATTGTATGGTCCTGCTGTGGCAGGGGGGGTTGGACTCGATGATCTCTTTGGGTCTCTTCCAATCCCTGACATCCTGTGATCCTGTGATCTTGCCTGCAGATGGGAGGTTCTAGGGACGACTATAGATACCTCACCCTCTCCAAGGACCCTGGCATTGATTTCTCCTCTGAGCCATTTTTCCAAATGCAGGCCTTCAGATATTGGAATGCTTTGTTTTCTGAGAGTCTGGGGACTGGTTGTGTCTTGGCAGAGAAAGGAAGTTTTTCTGAGCTTTGATGTTACTGTGCTGCAAGAACCAAACAGCTCTGGTGCTGCTTTGGATAGGTCAGGTAGATGTAGGTAGGAATAAAGGAGTGGAAAGATGGATGCTGGGAATGAAGGGTGTGGATGAGTGAGTAGAAAGATGAGTGTGGCATAGAGAGACCAAGGCTTTCCAATCAAGCATGGCATCTCTTGTTCCACTCAAGGGGCTGCTGCTGGGGACTCTGTCTAAGACTGCTGAAGTTACCAGGGGGAAAAGCTCCTGCCTGACTCCAGCAAGGTTTGCTCAGTTACTATCAGCACATCTCTGCACACCTGTGAATCCTGCTGCTTGCATTAGGATCTGGCCAAGGTGAGGGTGTCCTGACCCCTAGCAAAGCACAGATTCCTACCCAAAGCACCTGCCTTTCTCTCAGGTCTCTTTCTGTCCTGTGGTGTCCTTTGATCCCCACTTCCAGGGGATACTGTGGCTCTGTTTTCTCTTCTTTTTCTTCTTCTTCCTCTGTTTTTTCTCACTGTTAAGTATTTTACTTTAAAATGAGAAGACAGAGGTGAGCAGAAATGTTAAACCAGTGACCCAGCACCTACTGAGAAACCTCTTCCTTGTCCACGCTGGGGAGTGTATTGTTTTGACAGTTAGTTTCAGGTTGCTTCTCTTCCTCATTCCCACTGGGGACTTGTCAATATTATTAGATGTTGGTTTGCAGATTATTTTGCATGGCTTCCCTCTGGTGCCTGTCTCCTAGGGTTCTTCATAGCTCACAGCTGCAGTGTGACAGGAGGGACCGTGTGCTGTGCTGTGCAGCACACCATTCTGTGGGCTCTGAGTCACCAACTGCAGGCCCTTTCTATTGTTGACAGTCTCTTATGCGAGGAAACAGAGTACCCCATCCAAAGCACCAGTCCTGTGCATCAGTTTAGCTCTAAACATGTGGGCAGTGCATTCCCAAATCCTTTTGAGGAGACTCAGAGGTCTCCTGGAAGATGTGTTTAAGCTCAGACCTCACTGATAGGAGAAATGGGAGATCTGGGGTGCAAACCTTGTGTGTTTTTGGGGGAGGCTATGACTTTTGATAGGGTTTGTCTGACACAGCTGTTGTGGAAGGCAAATCCTGTTTGTCTGGGGAACAGTCCTGGGAAAAGAGGCAAGTGACAATGTATAAGAGATGCTGGGATGTCCAGCTTAGGGCCAGCTTTTGGTATGTTGGTTTCCGTGCATTGTTTGGTCAAAATAATTCTAAAGGTGTCTCCTCGGAGCTGCCCTTACAGATGCTTGGGAGACAGGGGCTGGCTGTTGCCTGCTAGGTCTGAGCTCTGTTACCTCCCAGGTGGTGGGGTGACCAGGCAGCTTGCTTGGGGACACAGTCCCTAGGGAAACAGATGTCAGCTTTACCCTGCCCCTTCATGAGGGAAGTGTCAGAGGATCACAGGATGTCAGGGATTGGAAGGGACCCAAAGAGATCAACAAAGAGTCCAACTCCCTTGTCAGAGCAGGACCATACAATCTAGTTCAGATCACCTCCATCCTGTGACCGTGTCGAGGCTTCAGCCATCTGGGGTGCTGCAAGTGTTTCTTGAGTATGAAGGCTTCCTGGTGTGGCTTGTAGGTGCAGAAATATTCTCTTCCTAGGACTGCAGTCACCACATTTTAACAGAGCTGGAGCTTTCCTTCCTTGGGCTTTCAGCTCTTCAGGCACCAAGAGCCACTGTGAAGAAGTGCTCTCTTGTTCCCAGTCCAGCAGTTCAGTAGACAGGTTAGGTGAGGATCTCCAGCTTTTTTCCCAAGTCTCTCCTTGCACTGTCTCTTATTTGCACCCACTTTATTGCTCACAGGCTCTCTGGGCTGAAACTCCTCTCTGATTTTCTTTTGTGCAATCCCCACTGGATGCTTTCCAGTGCCTCCCCAGCTCTATAATCAGATCAGCTCCCCAGAGGGATCCATGGAAGGACACTTATTCTCAGCGTCTAACTGATTGGGTTTGTTTCAACACAGGCTGATTGTGAAGAGGTTTTCTCTGGGCCTGTGTGGTAGCTCTGCCTTTAGAAATGGAAATGCCCTGCTCTTCCAGCAGTTAATCACTGCCTTTTGCTGATGAGCTCTGGCTGAGCTTTGCACAGGGATTTTTCTTTGGCAGGTTTTTATTCCAGGTGGTGTGGTTGGAAGGTTTTTGTTTTATTTTTTAGGGTGTTTTTTTGTGTCCTGTTTGAAGCTGGCTGCAGGAAGAAACAAGAAAAGGGGAAAACATCAGCCTCCAGCCAAGTGTCTTGGCTTGACATCTGGTCATACTCCTCCCTTAGGAAGATGTGTCCTTGGGCTGGCTTACTGTTTTCTTGGGGTTTAGCTTGCATTTTGAAACGGCTCTTGTCTATATCACAGTTGTTCACCTTGTTAATGATTTTTGTGTGGATTTATTTGTGCCTCTGTCCCTTGCTGATCAGTTTTAATAGATTTCATCTATCCTGACTCTGCTCCTCTGCATTTTCTGTGACCATCTATCCTGATTCTGTTTCTCTGCATTTTCTGTGACTAGTCACATCTTCATCAACCTGCTCACAGACAACGCAAAGACCTTAACTGGTAACAACAGTGGTGAGGTATGAGCCCAAGCTGCAGTTGGAATCAGCTTTCTGTCAGGGTGGTTGAGCTCAAGACCCTGCTGGGTGACCAGATTGCACTTCAAGGCTGGAAATGTCTCTTGGTATTCCCTGTGTAGTGCACCTTCTGCCTGCACTGGAAATCTTTTGGTCTTCTAGAGGGCTGCAGAAATGCAGTATCCTACTTTCCCCCAAAGGAGGATGTGTTCATTACAGCAGAATGTGCTCCACACTCATCTCCAGCCAGATGTATTCCCTTGTTGGGCTTTCCTATTGTTTAAGCCAATAGAGTCCAGGCCTTCTTCCAGGGAGCTCAATCTTCTATCTGCTGTTTCTATAGCAACCTCTTATCCTAAGGGAGCCTGAAATCCTTTTGTAAACACAACCTGAGGATATGCCCACAAACACATGTGGGAGAGAGGATGGCAGGTGCCCCAAAGTCCAGAGGGGCACCCAAGAGGAAGTCAAGAGTCATCTTGTACTGCTCTGGCTTTGCAGGCAGATTTGAAAGCTTTATTTTTGCCAGCCCAGCTGGTGCTTTAATAACTCTACTGCTGCTTTGCACTCAGAGGAAAAGGGTCAGAAGATCTGTTGTACCTGTAAGTGGCTGTGCCTCTGGGTCACTGCAGGACCTTCATAAACTGGGCATAGCACTCCCTGGCTCAGAGCCCTTTGACAGCCTTGCATCTAAGGAAGCCTTAATCTAACATCCCTGGACAGCAGTGGAGAGATTCCTTTGTATTTAATGGGAATGGTTCACATGTGGCATGAGCAGGCCTCGGGCTGCTTTCTCTGCAACATTGTGAAACCAAACACAACGTGCCATTGGGGCAGAAACAGAGGGAGTGAACCTAAATACGATCCCATATTTGTGGTGGACCATTTCCTTAGAGCCACTCTGGTTAAATTCAGGGGTCATGGATCACAATTCCTTTGACCATAGCTTTGCTGCTTGTCTCCTGTTCCCCAAGGATACTGAAGTCTTTCCCCTGCCTGAGATGCTGCATCACCAGTGCATGCTGAACGGTCTTGCTAATAGTTACTGCTCTTGATTTGCCTGATGATGGCACATAAAGGCACCAAGATTGGTGGCACTATGAGCAACTAATTCTCAGGTCTGCCCTGAGGGCTACAGACATCCTTCTTGCCTTTGGCTATGTGAGCACAAACCCTACCAGGAGCAGCTGAGGGAACTGGGGGTGTTCAGCCTGGAGAAGAGGAGGCTCAGGGGGTACTTTATTACATCAACCTGAAAGGAGGTTGTAGCCAGGCAGAAGTTGGTCTCTTCTCCCAGGCACCCAGTGACAGAACAAGAGGATGCAATCTCAAGCTGTGCCAGGGCAGATTTAAGATGGATGTTAGGGAGAAGTTCTTCATGGAAAGAGTGATTGGCATTGGAATGGGCTGCCTGGGGAGGTGGTGAAGTCACCATTCCCGGAGGTGTTTAAGAGGAGGCTGGATGAGACACTCAGTGCCATGGTGTAGTTAATTAGAAGGGTTAGGTGATAGGTTGGACTCGATGATCTCAGAGGTCTTTTCCAACCTGGTTAATTTTGTGGTTCTGTGATTCTGTACCTTGTACCTACAGAGGTACTTGAGTTCCTCAGTGTCTGTGTGGAAGTTAACTACTCAGGGATGTTTTGCTATCCTTGTCTGTAGATCTTTGATCCAAAATTGTCTAGAGGAAATCTCCTGGTATAGAGTATGTTTTCTTACCTTCTGCCTGGAATAGACAGAGGGGTGGCATAAAGTCCCCAGAAATAATCTGAAGAAAAATTTTCTGGTCCACACATCATCACAGTAAGCAATGGATAAATAACCAAAAGATGTTTCTGGAATGGTTTTAGTTTGGCAGTGGGGAGAAACTGCTTTTCCCCAGCAAGCTGGAGCCTGGAAGCTGAAGTGAGTGTTTAATCGCAATGTTTCCAGCACAGGCCAGAAGAATTCTTTGTCTTTCCTCTAAGCATTTCCTGGTAGCCAGCTGAAAATGTCAGGAAAACACATCTACAGAGGTGTCAAATTCTGCTGTCCCCAGGCAGGCAGGGGAACCATAAGCTGACAGAGTCTTTTCAGAGTCATCCACCCAAAGAAGTTCCCAACTACCACCTCTTCTCAACAAGTCTTTCCTGCAGGTCTTCAAACACGGGTTGTGTTTGACTGTAATGTGCCAATGGACTTCTGAGGGTGTGCTTCTGCCTTCTGCCCAGCTCTGTCGCAATAGCAGTCCTGTGAACCGTTCTGAGGAGGTGGAAGTCGTGGTTTAGTACTTAATTTCGTTTAAAGGGTTTGGTAGTGTGAAAACAAGAAAACAATTGGCATAAAATTATGCTGATTATTCGTACATTCATTGGGAAAGGGAAAAGCTCTGGAGGAGGCACAGACTACTAAATTCCCCCCTGAGACAGGCACAGAAAAATCTCGGAGCAAAATCCACCCCCTGGGGAGCTCTCCCTCAGTCACTTAATGTGACTGGTTAGACAGGGTGAGGTGACAATGTCTTCTCACGAGCTCGTGTTTCACCTCCCTTCCCAGGGTTAAGTCTGGGTGGAAACACAGAGCTGCCTTCTTGACGCTTGGGTGTCTGCCCAGGCACTGTCACCACCTGTTCAGCCCTTGAATGGAGCTGTGAATGTTCACAGGTGGGGAGCTGAGAGCTGATGGTTAGAAGCAAACCAACAACCATCACCTCTTCAGGTGAAGAGCTCATCTTCATGGTAGACTGAAGCATCAGACCTCCCCAGGCAACCCTCTCTGCAGGGAGCCTTGTTTGTTGGAAAGAAGATCGCTGCCAGCTGTGAGGGGCTGGGAGCAAGGAGGAAAAGACACTGTTGTTGCTGGGAGACAGCAAATGACAACAGCTGGAGTCGCTTCCTTGGCTTTCAGTGTTTGGGGTTGTTTTTTTTTCCTCACAGGCCAGTGGCTGTCTGCACCTGTGAAGAACAGACTGAAAGCAAAAACACAGGACAGGGAGGTGTGAAAACATTGACCTTGGAGATGCTGGGAGTGTGACTGTTGACTTCATTTTGCTGCTTTAAGGGTGTGCTGCTGTGTTGTTTAAATCCCAGCCATGTGGATCGAGCTGACACCAAGCTAGGAGCAGGTGTTGATCTGTTGGAAGGTAGGAGAGCCCTGCAGAGGGACCTGGACAGGCTGGATGGGCGGGCAGAGGCCAGTGGGATGAGATTTAGCAAGGCCAAGTGCAGGGTTCTGCACGTTGGCCACAACAACCCCAAGCAGCGCTACAGGCTGGGGACAGAGTGGCTGGAGAGCAGCCAGGAGGAAAGGGACCTGGGGGTACTGGTGGATAGTAGGCTGAAGATGAGCCAGCAGTGTGCCCAGGTGGCCAAGAGGGCCAATGGCATCCTGGCCTGTATCAGGCCAGTAGGACAAGGGAGGTTATTCTCCCCCTGTACTCAACACTGGTCTGGCCACACCTTGAGTACTGTGTCCAGTTCTGGGCTCCTCAATTCAAGAGAGATGTTGAGGTGCTGGAATGTGTCCAGAGAAGAGTGGCAAAACTGGTGAGAGGCCTGGAACGCAAACCCTGTGAGAAGAGGCTGAGGGAGCTGGAGCTGGGGGGGTTTAGCCTGGAGAAGAAGAGGCTCAGGGGGGACCTCATGAGTCTCTCTGGTACATGGGATGTGTCAGGAGTCTCTCTGGTACATGGGATGTGTCAACACTCAGCTCAAACCAAGGTTTTGGGAACTTTGTGCTGCCAGCACTATGGCAGGACAAACCTGACAGAGGGCTCAGCCCCAGCCTCCCCCACAGTCTGTATCTTGATGCTGATTCCATCCTGCACCAGAGAACTGGCAAAATGTTCCCCAGGCAGCAGAGCTTAAAGAAAACCCCACAGCATGTTTTTCAGTGTCTGCAGAGGTATGGAGTGAGGCACTGCATGCTCTACCGCGGTGCTCTCTGGTGTCTAGTAGGGGTGGCCACTGGGGCTCTGACTTCATCCCACTGCCTGTTCCACTTGCACAAACTGTTTCTTCTGGCAACCTTCTCCTTTCGAGCTATGTGGGTTGAAATTAGCTGACCAATTAAAAAGTTAGAAGGGTGGGCTGACCCACAGGCACTTGCACATGGTGTGCTGCTGCCTTTCTTCAGAATACCTGGTTAATAACAGCAATAGAGCTGGCAGCTTTGCAGCTCTGGTGATGTATCAGCATGCTGCCGTGCTCTGATGGCAAAACACTTCAATTCAAGCAAGCGGAAGGTGATGGGCCTGTGGAGAAACATATGTTCCTTCTCTATTATTTTTATTGTTCCTAATAGCAGTGGTTTTAGAAGCCCTCTATTTCCTGATCGCACCTTGAAGTGACAAAAGCCACTCTCCGTATGGTGACAGGGTAGGAGCAGAGACCTGGAGGAGGCAGGCAGCAGGGACAACCTCTCAGGCAGTTGTTGTTTAAGCTCTGTGGCTCTAGGCAGAGCAGGTTGTGCTGTCGAGATTGCAGAGTTCCTGACAAACTGTTTGCTTCGTGTTTAACCCTCTCTGACTGGTGGCAGCAGGGTGTACTGGGGAAGCCCTGCCATGCTTGATCAGCCCTGCCATGCTTGATCAGCTCTGCCACACTTGATCAGCTCATCTTTGTTACGAGCTGCCCTGCGGAGGACTCGGCTCTCAGCATATTAGTGATGGCACATCTGGACTGATTTACAGACAGAAGAATCAGCTGGGCCGGTTTCTTTGCTGTCCTTCCCCAAACCATCATGGACACCTCTCTCCTGAAGCACCAAGGTTTTGGTAGCCAGCTTCAGCTCAACACAGACTGATGGGGAGAGGGTGCATTTAATTTTTCACTGCTGCCTCCAATTGTAGCAGCCCCATCAGTCTCTGATTTAGCTGAGCCAAGGGCTGGAGTCCCTCACTGTAAGAGTCAAGCCAGCCAAATTTGACTAGGACCCAGACCCTGGCTGTCACCTACATAAGGCACAAACCTGCTCTGTGCTGAGAAATCCTCAGAAGCTGATAAACCAGAGGTCTTTGGAAAGGTCAGGGGGAATCTGTAACGTCAGTGCTGAGACTTTTGGCATGACAATTTTTGCTTCTAAGCATTGAAGTGTCACCCTGCAAAGGCAGTAGAGTTCACCTAGCCCTGGGCTGGTGATGAATTGCAAATCACCTGTGTTGTGTAACAGGGTAGCTTCTCGCTCTTCTTTCCACCTGTGGGAAGAGACATTTCTCTTGCAGATTAGAACAAAATTAACTGAGGTAAGAGTTGAGAGAAAGAAGGCTGTCTGCCCAGGGAACCCTGTAAATTGCTTTCCCATCTCCCTTGGGAAGCAAGGGGATACATGTGTATTTGCTCTGCATCTCCAAAGAAAATGTGACACAGGGAGGTTGGGAGGCAGTGAGACAGAGTTTGGGAGAGAGCTGCCTGTGTGGGTGGAAGTACTGATAACCAGGAAACCTCCAGCCTAATAGAAAATGCAACCTGATGGATACGTTTATCGGCAAAGCCATCTGGGGTCTCAATGCCAGACAATCAGATGCATGTCTGTGGATAGATGGATGGAGGGATGGATGCATGGATGGATAGGGACTGCAGGGAAGAAGAGAGTTGTGATCCAGCAGCTCCTGTATGCATGAGAGAGCAGGACCTGCCTGGGGCTTTAAAGCTAAGTCTATGCCTAAGCTATGGTTTGAGCAGAACTGACTCTTCTAAGTGATGGAAATGGTCCAGCCTCCCCCACCAGTGATTGATTTCTCCCAATCCATTCAGAGCATTTCCTTTCAGATGCATTAGTACAGGGGTCCCTGCCCTTCTGCAGCTCATCCTTATTTGCAGCACCACAGGGCAGCACTGTGCCTGGGCCAAGCCTGCCTGAGCCCAACACACAGCATTGTCTGTGTAACCTCTCTCACCTTCACGGGCCGCAGCCATGACATATGGCTGTGTTTTCCCCACTGGTCGATGCAAAAATGACAGGTCCTTTGCTCTGCAAAGTGCTTGGAGCAGCAGCAGGGAGAAAGAAACCAGCTTTGTGTGAAGGGAGTGAGGGAGAGAGGGATTAAAATGAAAGGACGTGTCCCTGGCAATCTGTAGGCTGGGTTGGTTTCAGTGATCAAAGGTGACATTAGAACGGTGCTGGGAGAGGAGCCGCTTTAAATAAGTGGGTTTCATCTTAATTGCATCTCTCTAAAGCCAGTGTAGCTGTTGTGTGAGGAAACCTTTCTGAGCTGGAGCCTGATTGACAGGATGGAGCAAAGGAGGAATGGGAAGAGGGAGAGAATGGCCACGTCCCCAGCTTTCAGTGAGAAATGCTAGAGAAGATCAAGTCTTGCCAGGACAAGCCCTGTGAGGAGCAGCTGAGGGAGCTGGGGCTATTCAGCCCAGAGAAGAGGAGGGAGGCTCAAGGGAGACCTTATTGCTCTCTACAACTACCTGAAAGGAGGTTGTAGCCAGGTGGGGTTTGTCTCTTCTCCCAGGCACCCAGTGACAGAACAAGAAGACGCAGCCTCAAACTGCACCAGGGCAGGTTTAGACTGGATGTTAGGGAGAAGTTCTTCACAGAAAGAATGATTGGCATTGGAATGGGCTGCCCGGGGAGGTGGTGGAGTCACCATCCCTGGAGGTGTTTAAGAGGAGGCTGGATGAGACAGTGCCATAGTTTAGTTAATTAGAAGGGTTAGGTGATAGTTTGGACTTGATGATCTTAGAGATATTTTCCAACCTGTTTGATTCTGTGATTCTGTAGCAGTGTGTGTGTGTCCCTGGCACTCTGCTGTGCTGTGGTCTTAATTTTGAGATCTCCTTGGAGAGAGCTGTCAGGACGACAGACCAGATCCAAAGGGGAGAGTAGTGGTTTCATCAGGCCGTCCCCAGGGGCTGCAGGTAGCCATGGGGAATTTCTCTCCCCTGTCACAGCTGTGAAGAGGAGGGATGAGACCATGGTGACACTTATCTGCTCAAGGACTGGCTTTTGGAGCTGCCACATATACAGGGACAGGAACAGATTTCAGTGTCTGTGAGTGATGTAAGGACGGAGATGAGAGTGGAGACAGAAGCATACTCTTGAGGTATGAACCGGTGAAGGGGGTGGGAAATGGGGGCTACACAGAGATCTGAAGGGAGGTTTGGACAGGTTATCAAGTATTTGTTGGCTTTTGTGTTTTGCCAGCTGGCAAAACTATCCTTTTCCAGCAATACTGGTTTGCAGCAGCTGCACTGTGGCTAGAAGACTGGACCCAAAGCTGCAATGAAAGATGACAGTGCTCATGCTGCTCTAAACAGCTGCCTCCTCTCTGGCTGTTTTTAGGGTCAGAGCTGTCGGATCTGTGACCATCTGCAGCTCACTAGAGGTTGGAGTGAGAGTTCTCTGTGGAGGCTGTGCTGGTGCATAAACAAAATGGTTCTTATAGGTCTCTCTGTGTCAGATCTGTAGCACTTCTTGCATGGCTCTCAGCACTCACTGGCTGTTAGCTTTCCCCTGGAAGCCTCTCAGGGTCCAAAATTCCCAATCTGAAACTCAGGCACACTGCTGTGGTGATCAACACACAGTCTGAAAGAGGACTCCTGTCTGCTGGAATGAGATTTGCTTGCCAGATCTTAGCAGTGCCCTGAAATGCCCTTCTCCATCTGTGAGCAAAACCAGATGGGGACAGCAAAAGAGCTGAAGAACTTCAGCATCTCCCACGGAGGTGGCTGCACACCACGGGGCTGGTGTATGATAAGCCAAAGCCAAGTTACATTAATGAGCAGTTGATGAGTATAATCCCAGCTTCACCTGCTCATCAGGGGACTGGAGCATTTCCTAATCAGTGACAAGAGGGGCCCTGGAAAGCAGTCCAAGGTTGGGAAATTTGAGGAATAACTCAGAAGGCAGGAAGGGCACGCTAGTATTTGCATATATTTGGCATAGCAAGAGCTGCTCCACTTCCTTGTTTTCAATTAGGCACCCTGATAACATTGCTATAAAACTATTTCCTGGCCCAGAAACCATCTGTCTGTGAGAGCCAGCAGAGAGCATGGTAAGACTGCAGAGGAGTTGAGGGTACTTCGGTAGGTTTGTGATGTTTGTTGCATTGTTGATGGAGTATGAATTTTGGTCTTGGAGCCAGAAATACTCCATAGATGACTGAGAATGTGGTACTTGGTACTTCAGGTTTATTAGCAGCCTGGGAGCATTTGGTCAGAGAGCACTTCTGCTTGGCTGTAACACATCTTTGTTCAAGATGTGTTTGTAATCTGACATGGGAAATGCTTTGCCATCAGAGTGCAGCTGTCCTCAGGGAAAAGCACCGTGTTTCACATCGCTGAGAACTGCTCAACAACTGCCTTAAGACTGAAGCCACAGCACAGGCTGTGCAGTCTCCTCGTGCCTCAGTTTCCCCACTGGTTTGGATTGCTCCTAGAACCTGCCCAGAACTGGCCCTTAAGTTGGAACATCAGACCTGCCATCCCTGGGAGCTGCTTCCCTGGGAGCCCCTAAACTGTGCTCTGCCCAAACTCAGCAGGGAGGGAAGGGCTGAGCCTTCTCCCCTCTAGGAGCAGCTTCTGATGCCTTCCTGTTCAAAGAGGTATCTGCTTTGCCCTTTGTTTTCAACCGCTTTTGGCTTTCAAGCCCTCTTCTCCTCTGCTAGCCTGCTCCTCAGCCCCCCGGTGTGATCCTGCCAGCCTGGCTGTGCCCGCTGGAGGAGGACGGGGACGGTTGCATAAGCTGCACGCTGTCCTCCTGCCCGCTCCCGCATCGGCATTCATGCTGCACAGCCCCTATTATTGGGCTTGCAAATGACACTAATTTCCCTTCCCAAGCCCTCCCTATAATTTAGCAGCAATGTCCTGTACTCAGATATTATTAGCTGTGTCTTACGTGAACGGTTGCCCTCTTTCTGTTGGCGGGGGGAAATAATGAATTTGCTAGGGACAGCAGAGCTGGACCTAGAGCCTTTGTCTTTATTTTTTAATTGACCTGGCTGGCTGGGGTTGGAATGGCATTAAACAGGCTCTGCTTAAGCCAGTCTCATTCCTTCTTAGCTGTCACTGGCAGCTCAGAGGGGATCCCCAGACTTCTGCGCCGCAGGAGCAGGGTGTCTTGGGAAGTCACCTGAGAAGGCAATGGACGTAAGGGCTTTCTAACCTCTAGGTAGCTGTGATCTATTTCAAGACCTGTCACTCCTTGAGAGGCTCAAAGCCATCTGGCTCTTCTGTTATACCCCGTTCCTTTAAGGTTTTATTGTGCTAGGCTGGATGCAAGGTGACCTTGAACCTATGACACACAATGCATACACCTGAGCAGGGTTTGTTAAGAGCAGAGAGAAGAATGAACTGTGAACAGTAAAGCTTCAAATACGCTGACCTGCCCCAACCCTTGGCTCTCCATGCTGTGAACAGCTCAGAACATGCTGTGCTGCCTTCCTGTCCTTTCCTGCCCATGCCTCATCTTTCCAACCCTATACAAGATGCTACATGGAGAATTCCTGGTGGCTCTGCAACCGTGTAATAATATTTGCCTTGGCTTCCTGTTCCTCCTGCTCCTTCATCATAGATCAAACATATGTGAACAGTCAAACGCAGACACTGTCCCCACTTTCCAAGTGACACTTTGCCTTGGCCCCAGCAGGCAATAAGGTGGCCATGAGAGGTTTGCACTCCAGCAGAGTGATCATTAGGATGCTTCTCTAGCCCACATCAAGCCAGCAGGCAGTACTGCTTTCAGGTGGCACAGGATACCCAGCTGAGAGGTCTGTACATTAGGCTTCTTTTACACTCTTCCATCTGCTCTTGAGCACACTTGGATGGAGATTGTTTTGCACTTGACGCTGTTACTGATTTTCTGAAGATCTCCTGCCTTAGCAAGTTCATTGGCCATGGATGGACTTTGCTGCTAGCTAGTCTGTCTGATGTCTGTGATTCTCTGTATGGACAAAGGCAAAATTCAATTCCTGGGTCCCAGGGAAGGAGCAATCCAGGACCGGATCAAGGAAGGAGGGCAGATAGGAGAGAGAATGAAGCAGCAAGATGCTGGAGAAGAGCTCTTGATTAAGAGTTGGAGTACACTGCTGGAAACTGAGCTTTGTCTCCCTGGACACTGGAGAGAGAGCACTTTCCTCCCTCCCACGTAGTCACCAGGAGTTTCCTACTGGAGATAGATGAGGAATTGATACTCCAGCTTTGTTAATTTTCTGTGTGTTCTTGTACTCAGCAGTGCCAGGAGTTTGTGAAGGGGATTTGCATCTGCTTAAGCAAACATATTAGAGATGCAGTCTATAGAGGAAGACTTAGAAGATAATCTTCTGTTGACCTCTCTCTTCCTGATTACCAGCCTTTCCTTGAGCAGATGCTCAGCTCTGCAGCAGGGATCACAGATGCTGGCTTTTTCTCAGCTTGGTTTCTGCAGGAATGTAATATTCCTGATGACGATGACAGACAAAATCCAGGGATTTGATACCAGCCAGCTCTGCTGGTGACCCAGGGACTTAATCTGAAGCTTAGTGAAGGTTTTGATAGTTTAAAACCAGGAAGGGCCATCGACCTGGGCTCAGTAACAAAGGGAGGGAGGAGAGACTCCCAGCCAGATTGAGTCAGACCAGCTTGTGTTGTCATTTCTTCTGGCTTTCATTCAGTTGTTCTGGGAAGGCACCCAGCTGGGACCTGCTCCTTTCCATGCCACCTGAGCTTGCTCCACCAGCTGACTTCAAAGCTTCAGTACTGGTAGGGATCTCTTTGAAATATCCTGCATTCACCTGAGACCACGAGAAATAAAAGGAGGAGGAGGAGGAGGAGGAAGAGGAAGAAAGCAAGAAGAAATGCTCCGTGGGCCTTTGGAAATGTGTGATAGATGTGTCCCTTGTCAGTTGTGTGCCAGATCAGGTACAAATCTCAGAAGACTTTGGGAAGATCCACCCACCTGTCCTGAAAGAATTTAGTCTGGGGGAAGAAGAGGGTGGAGGTGAAAGCACCAAATGCCAGTGTCACTAGAGCCCTTGCAGGGCCTGCCAGTCTTTGGGGCTGTGCTCATGGCACTCAGCTGACAGAAGGAGAGCAGGACTCAGCTATCATGCAGGGGAAAGGTGGTGGCTCCAGCCATGGGAAGACGAAGCAAAGCTTTTGTCAGCAAGCTCTGAAAGTTTTTTCCATTCCTCCTCACCCATCCCTACAGCTTTGCTGTAGTCTCCACAATTATTCCTCCCAGGGGTTAATCATAGAATCATAGAATCATAGAATGGTTTAGGTTGGAAGGGACCTCAAGGATCATCCAGCTCCAACCCCCTGCCATAGGCAGGGACACCTCCCACTAGAGCAGCTTGCTCAAGGCCTCATCCAGCCTGGCCTTAAACGCCTCCAGGGAGGAAGCATCCACAACCTCCCTGGGCAGCCTGTGCCAGTGTCTTACCACCCTCACTGTAAAGAACTTCCTCCTAATATCCAATTGGAATCTCCCCTCTTCCAGCTTAAACCCATTCCCCCTCGTCCTGACATTACTAGACCATGTAAATAGTCCCTCCCCAGCTTTCCTGTAGGCTCTCTTCAGATACTGGAAAGCCACTATAAGGTCTCCTCGAAGCCTTCTCTTCTCCAGGCTGAAGAGCCCCAACTCTCTCAGCCTGTCCTCATAGCAGAGCTGCTCCAGCCCTCTGATCATCTTCGTGGCTCTCCTTTGGACCCGCTCCAGCAGTTCCATGTCCTTCTTGTATTGGGGGCTCCAGAACTGCACACAGTACTCCAGGTGGGGTCTGACGAGAGCAGAGTAAAGGGGGAGAATCACCTCCCTTGCCCTGCTGGCCACACTTCTCTTGATGCAGCCCAGCACTCGGTTGGCTGTCTGGGCTGCATGTGCACACTGCCGGCTCATGTTGAGCTTCTCGTCGACCCAGACCCCCAGGTCCTTCTCCTCAGGGCTGCTCTCAGCCATTCATCACCCAGCCTGTATCTGTGCCTGGGATTGCACCGACCCAGGTGCAGGACCTTACACTTGGCCTTGTTAAACGTCATGAGGTTGGCCTGGGCCCACCTCTCCAGCCTGTCCAGGTCCCTCTGGATGGCATCCCTGCCCTCCAGCAAGTCAGCTGTGCCACACAGCTTGGTGTCATCTGCAAACTTGCTGAGGGTGCACTCAATTCCTCTGTCCATATCACTGACAAAGATGTTAAAGAGCACTGGTCCCAGCACTGACCCCTGAGGAACACCACTTGTCACCGGTCGCCAGGTGGACATTGTGCCATTGATCACCACTCTCTGCATGCCACCATCCAGCCAATTCCTTATCCAGTGAGTGCTCCACCCATCCAGTCTGTGCTTTTCCAGTTTGGTGACCAGGATGTCATGTGGGACAGAGTTGAATGCCTTACTCAGGTCCAGGTAGATGACATCAGTTGCCCTTCCCCTGTCCATTGCAGCTGTGACTACATCATAAAAAGCCACCAAATTTGTCAGGCATGATTTGCCCTTGGTGAAGCCATTGCTGGTTACCACCAGTCACCTCTGCCTGGTTTTCCATTTGCTTTTGCAGAGCCTTCAGGAGGATCTGCTCCATGATCTTTCCAGGCACAGAAGTGAGACTGACTGGTCTGTAGTTTCCAGGGTCATCCTTTTTCCCCTTCTTGAAGATGGGTGTTATGTTTGCCCTTTTCTAGTCAGCAGGAACTTCACCAGACTGCCAGGACCTTTCAAACACAATGGACAGGGTTAATTCACAGCTTAATTAAATCTCCCCTTTCTCTGCTCTGGTCTTTGGTGTGATGGTAACACAGTCCAAAGGAATGGTAACACAGTCCAAAGGAAACGAACCAACCAAGTAAATGCAGAGGCCTTGAAAAAGAAGCCAGAGCCATGACAGAGGATTGTGACATATTTGAGCATGAGTGAAATGCCCCAGGTGTATCCTGAAAGGCTTTTCCCTTCTCACCGACTTTGTGCTCAGAAAAGCACCCAGTTCAGCAGAATTTCTCAGCATTACTCTTAACCCTGCAGACATCAAGGTCCTGATGAGGACCCAGAGCAGTCTGTGCCAAGTGTTAGAGCCTTTCAGTGGCAGTGATGATCTCTTAATGATGATGTCATATGGATTCCTTAGTTAGGAGCAGATGGTTTCGAAGCCATCCTTCTGTGGTTCAGCCTTCTCCCATCCAGGGCTGCTCTTTATTAGTATGTAGGGCCTAGAAACATGAGGAGGATGAAGTCCTTATCACTGTCCTGGTATATGAGGAAAGGCTTGAAGATGGAGAGGACTTCACATGGGTCAGCTAGGTTGAGGAATTGCTCTGGACAAGCTGGAGCTGTGAAATACCAGAGATGCCTAAAACTAACCTACTCACCTGGAACCCAGTGGAAGATTTGTCAGCAGTCCCTGGGACACCCCACAGCTGGGAACCTCCCAGCACAACCCTGTAACAAGATAGACTTCACTTCAACACTCTTCCTGGTCCTCGCTGGTGACATCAGAGACCCGAGGGACAACAGCTACAGCAAGAGAACCCTTCCCATGACGAAGCTGAGGCCCTCCACAGCAGCATGGCCAGCGAAGCTCCTGTTGGCTCTGGGCAGCTGCTGTCCTGCTCAGCTGCTGCCCTGCTGCTGAAAGCATGTGACAAGCCTATGAGGCTTGAGAAATCATCCAGGCAGGAGCTCACATCTCTCCCAGTTTGTCCTGAGTGTGGTTATTTGAATCCAGCTAAAACACCTCTCACAGGAGAAAGAAAAAAAAAAAAAAAAAAAAAGAGAAAGAAAAAGGCATTTGCCTGTGATTGGTAGCCATTAAAAGAAGCCTCACTGCTCTCCTGGCTTGGGGGCAGTTGCTCCAGTGCTTGACCCATACTAGGGGAACACCCCCATGCCCCCAACACCCTTCCCAGTATTCTGGTCACATGTACATTTCTCTAAGTTGGAATGCAATCATTGTAGCCTCCTCCTCTGCTGGACCCTATAGCCTTGGGAAGGTATTTGGGACATGTAGCTCCCCTTACTTCACTCTGTGGAGGGTTTTCTTAGAGAGACCAGAATAATAACCAGGACTGCAGGAAGGGGCAGACAGAAGACACTGACATCAGGGGGAGCTGTTAGTATCAAAGCTGTTGATCTCTGTAGTAGAATAGAATAGAATCGAATCAACCAGGTTGGAAGAGACCTCCAAGCTCATCCAGTCCAACCTAGCACCCAGCCCTATCCAGTCACCTAGACCATGGCACTAAGTGCCTCATCCAGGCTTTTCTTGAACACCTCCAGGGACGGTGACTCCACCACCTCCCTGGGCAGCCCATTCCAATGCCAATCACTCTCTCTG